>JAUMHF010000008.1:14689994-14812856 GCA_032359275.1 Microctenopoma steveboyesi
GACAAACTCGTGTTTAGATTAAGTAACTGTTTGACAAACTCGTGTTTAGATTAAGTAACTGTTTGACAAACTCGTGTGCATTTTCCTTAGTACTATTCGTCTTTTTCAGCTCCCCACGGAGCCCTCCTTTTGTTGGTTAGATAGTTGACTTCCTTGTTAGTTGCTCAGTTACTCGACTCCTTCTGGTAGCTGGTTTAAGTATCAGACTGGGCTGTAGAAGGTTGTGGGTTCGACACTCGGTCTGGCTCCTAGTCCATCCCCTACCAGGTGTCCCTGAGCCAGACACCCAGCGCTAGCTCCCTGTAAGTCGCTTTGGATAAAAGCGTCTGCCAGGTAAAGTGAAGTGTTAATTGATGGATCTTTTGTTTCTTACACCGTGTCTTGGTTAGAGTAGCTGAGTGACGTTTGCCGGACTACGTATGCACTTTTATTTTTGAATTGTGTGCTGCGTTTTCTGCCGCTCCCTTCATTAAACAACATTCACTCTTGCCATCAGAGGATCTTTGTGTTACCTCCCTTCGCCCTTGCGAGCCAGGTCATAACAGTACTTTTTAAATAAACGCAAAAATTATGCCACCGCCATCCTTAATAATCTATCTGTACCAGGATAGTGCTTCTTTGTATTATTGGCAGTATCATAACAAAAGAAAAGAGCCAAAGTACATTATTAACATGCTACCTGCGTGCCTCTAGTGCACAAAATGCCTAGAGAATTACTGTCTATGGCTCTACACATCTCTCTCCATACATTTTGTCAATGATACAAGGACAGAGTATGCAAGGACACTGGAGATAGAAGGGCTGGGGTTCAGCCAAGGTTTTTTCTTTTTTTTTTATCTGTGTCTGATTCTGCTGTGTGCAGTCGATTACTCCCTCTTTTTTCTCAGTCATACTGGTCACAGTTGCTGCCACCGACTGTCCTCCAAGTACAGCCCCACACTGGCACCTGTTGATGAAAAAGCATCATTGCGCACAAACACACACACGCACGCACGCACACACTTACATGGCACCAGTCCTGTCCAATCTTTCATTTAGAGATAGATTTGGAGGAGGAATTCTGATAGGTGAAGCCTCCAGCAGGCAATGAGTCAGTTTTAGATGATTCAGGTATTCTGGTATATATACACACGCGCAAAACACACACACAGCCAAGAGTTACATAAATATACACATGTCGATCTTGGAAACTACATCCAGGGTTGCCTTGACATGAGGATGATACGTGCTCAGTTTTTCTACATCCAGATCTCAGGCTTTATCCCTCAGTTTAACGATCAACTGACATATGTCAGAATGTCACTGCAATAGTATAAACAACACACCGACAACAACACTGATCCAACTAAATGCTGTGAGAAATTCATCAAAAATTTATACAAATATCAATATTTTTGATAGTTGTTCTGAAATCTCCTAATGTGCTTTTACAGTACGTGTGTGTGTGTGCGTGCGTTCTGAGGGTTCAGGCTGCGGTTTATAGCCAATAAACTAAATATAAGACAAGCGTCAGTTAATCTAAATGAACATTTCAACATCTTTCCGTACTAGAACAGGGCTACTTTGAATTGTTGGTGGCATCATAACAAAAGAAGACGAGCATATTATTAAAATGCTACATACATACATGTCCCACTTGCTGTAGATATGTACTCTATGATTTCATGCGTCTCTTTCGTAAAACATTAAAATTTCCAATATGTCCATCAATCAGGATAATTTCAAAGTTCAATTCACACTTCAACAAAACTTCAAATTCCCACGAGTAATTAGTTATAATAGGGCAACCGAAAAAAGAGAGAAACAGAGAAGAATGGTCTGCTGGTCAGCAAGCGTGGGTTGGCTGAGAAATGATATCAAAATGAGTGGATGTACAGGCATAAAATCCATTTTCAACTTTCATCTACGTGATCATGCTCTTTCCACAGCTGTTATTTAACAGGTTGTATGAATATAAGCATATGAAGTCGCTTTGCGAGCAGAGACAGAACACACTGTAGTTTACAGTCCTTGTGATTGTGACACAACACGAATCACTCCCAACACATTTCCATTTTTAATTTGGCTCGGCAGTGACCGTCCACCCAACGTCTTTCGCCTCATGCAGCTGGTTTAAAAGCTCTGTTGAGAGGTATTCTGTCCTCTGTAGATTTTTAGAAGGGTTCGTGGCAAGATGCTCCACACGGAAGACCTTGTTAACTTAAAGAGTGTGACAGATGGAAAATCTAGTGCATCAGAAGTCAGCCGCACAACAAGCCATGATACTCACAAACACGGACACACAAAGAGCGAGCCGTGCCTGACACTAACGACCTTTAGCCACCATTGGCGTTTCTGTATCTTGCAGAATTCATGACAGTTGCTTGTTAGCAGCGGAGGCCTGTTAGAGCAGGATTTTCTCTCCTTCCCTCATTCACCACATGTGCCCACCTTACCATCCTTGTAGCAGCTTTCGCCGGGCTAACAAGGAGCAGGCAACAACAATGCTTGATAGGGGAAGGGCTGAGGTCAGAGGACACAGTGTCCTTTGAAACCCAATGCTGACGGGAGGCAGGAGAGAAAAGGAAAAGTGTACATGTGCAGACACAGAATAATTTGGACTGCCCACCTGTAACCCCAGTGCTGGAGTCATTCCATCTCTGTAACGTTGCCCTCACACATCAACCCTGCCAGTGACAGTGTAGGACACCCAACAGCTAGTTAGCTTCGTTAAAAGTTGACATTGTCCTCAACACCGTCTCTGGGGACATATTAGATACAAACCTCCAAGAAAACACGCTGACATTCAGTAACTGTACCTTGGCTCCTAGCCTCATGGTAGTGACCCAACAATAATCCCCCGTCGATCTCCCAAATACATGTGAGAACGAGCACAAAAGACATATTATGCTGCTTCTTGTGAAAGGTTAGTTACAGGTAATCTTTGTTCTCAGACAGTTTAGGGAGGCTATAAGGTCAAGTTGCTGCTCCACTCACTTTATACCCTTCATTGAGGTTTGGATAGTATTTAAAATCTACTTTTTAACCTCATGAGAAAAGAAACTGTGGAAAAAAAACTCATACCAATTAACTACAGTTTTCCCCAACATAAGCAACGCACATTTCCCCAATGAACTTAATATTTTCAGCACCATTTGGCATTTTAACTTAACTGCTCTGTGTTTATCCAAATATGCCGTCTACCGTGACAGGGGGAGGAATTCAAATGACAGAAAAATGATCTTTAGTAGAGTTCTAAAAATTGCGAATACGCAAATACCAAGGACGTCGTGTTAGTGACCCATTCAATATAATTATTTCTGCAACTCCAATGTCATCACAGTACACCCCATCGTTCCTTCCACTTAAAGTTATGTTTTTCATGCTATCTGGTGCGCAAGAGGCGTTCATGTCAGACGCTGTTGTGATGTTATTTTGTGCGTGTGGGTGTGTGCGTCTTTCCAGCTGAAGAGAGAATCGATAGAATAAATAGTCAGTTACCTTCGTCGAAGTCTGCATCATCCTCCGTGTGCTGGGGGAAAGGGAAGCAGTTGGTGATCTCCAGCCGGTCCTCGACTACCAAGCCCAGCAGGACACCCTGAACCACCTCACTGCCCTGGCCCTCTTCCTGGTAGTGCTTGATAATCTTCAGCACCACCTGTGAAAACAGAGAGAGCAATACCACTGTAGTATCAAACTACTGCAGCAGAACAGAGGCAGACGTCGGGAGGCCGTACCTTCCATGCAGTAACAACTCCAAGAAAAAGAAAGAAATATGTATCTTGACCAGCTAAATTACTAAAAATTTAACAAATAACCTCCACAGCCCACAGATAAGCAACGTGGTGAATGTGTTCGAGAGTTATGCATCCTTTAGGATGAATTTGTTGTGCAGCAATACAATGGTACTGCACCAAAACCCATTTGTTTTTCAAGCTGAAGCCCACCCTTCACTACCTGGTTCACCACCTCCCCTCTGTAAAACTATTAGAAACAAATCCCTACTCCACCACATCTTTGCAGAAAGCACCCGTCAGAGTTCTTTCTACATGGTGCCCAACAGCTCTACAGCTGTCTGTGGGAGACACAAGTAAAGAGATGTTCTATCATACTGAAATACTGTTTTGTTGTGGCTCCTAATACTTATACCTCTAGCTGTGGCGATGTCTGTTGTCTTAGTATTTTAATTATCAACTAAAAGCTAACCACTAGATACTACATATGTGCTAACTTTTGGGGCCATCTTCAACATTCTAAGAGATACGTATTATAGTCCAAATAATGTTAAATCTAATGTTTTACATTTCTTTTATACACAGTCGACTGTATTTTCGACAAGATGTCTGTCGTTAACTCTGTTCATCATGGTCAAAGTTAACAGTTATAGCGTATTTTAAGTGGTGGTGTATATCATGTTAAGCATGATCCAGTCCAGTACAACGATGCTGACCAAGATGTCTTAATGCTAAAACATATTTAAATCAACATGCATTACAGTGTTAACACAACTGAACATTACAGGCATCATAAAAGACTATTTGTATGACCAGATTACACAAAGTCTACCAAATAGAGAATACACACATTCTTTCACTCCAAGCGAGGAGGATTCAAATTTTAGCTCGACTGGGAGCACATAGTATAGTTAGTTGTTTTTCAGAAAAAAATAAAATCAGTATAACACTCGACACTAAATTGCATAATAAATCCCAGTCACCATTTTGCACTATTCACTGGCCACAGAGCTCTTATATAAAAACGAAATGTTGCCAAAAAACCCCTGTTATATTAAGAGGACTTTGTGTTACTCAGGCAATCACTGACTGTGGTTGAGTGGTAAGTTGAGTGGTAAGCACCACCTGCAGGCTCCAACACTGGTGCATCACTGATCTTGAGTGCGTACAAAAGGCCGGTTAGTATTCAGCACAGCTTTGCAATTTACACTGGAGAGAGAAGAGGTGGCAGACAAAGAATAAAAACTGAATCTAATGAAATTTTAAGAAAAGAAAAAGCCGCCCTCATACAGTGGGAAGGCATATTTGGACCTTTAGTTCACTATTCCATATCATATGCGTCTTCTCTGGGCAGTGTCCATGCATCATCATGTGCGTTTAATATTTAATAGCAGATAAAAATGGACTAATAGGATAGTCTTCACCTGATTGAGGAGCTGGTTTAACCTCTACTGCTGCATCACTGACAGCAAGCACAGCCCAGAAAGGGTTATGGCTTATTCCTAGGCTCACACATATACATCTAACTACTGTGGCAAAAGTGGAGGATCAGGAAAGAGTCTAAATGAACAGGAACAGGACAAGAAGCTGAAAGCAGCGTGTGGACGGGGAGAGCATAAATCACGCTGATAACGGTGTGGGCAGGTCACAGCCGGAGGCATTAATAATACACACATACACACATGCGTAGAGGCAGGGTGGGAGTCCTGGGGCCGTGCTCACAACAAAACACCAATCACCACCACGAGGGAGCCTTTGCTGGTCTCACTAGCTCATGCATGCATACACACGTGAATCGGTCTTGGGAAATGATTTATTTCAATATAGTGCTGGACCTGTCATGCAACAAGTAAAAGTGCTCGGGGCACGAGAAGAGAGACGATATGGGGTGGAGTGGGGGGAAAAACAATGTCATTCCCTTACCGCCTGCCTGCCTTTCAGACTAAGAGGGCAGGGGAGGGGGGGTTGTAAAAGTGAGAACCCCTACATAAAGAAGCTGGGAGGAAAAGAGTGTGAGAAAACCTGAAGGATAAAGGTAATGATAACAGCAGATAGCAGGACGGGACGACGTGAGCCCGAGAAAAGCAGACGGGTGAACCAACGGATGCAAGCGAGACCCAGGAGGGAAGATCGGCTCCTCGGCATCGGCAGTCCTGGTTACTTTACAAATCTATCCCTGACCACCCTTTGAGCGTTAGCTTCTTTTTTGCCATCAAACGGCTTTTCTGGTCTTCCTCCATCAGTGAGAGTATACAGCACAGATTCACAATGCCGTCTCCTATCCAAGTATTGGCAGTCTATTCATCACACACTTAAATAAAGTGTCTAGAAAAGGAAGCATTGGGACATAGACAAACTGACCAAGAGCGAGCTGAGGAAGGTCAGATAAATAAGGCTACATTTGACCCAGCCTTGCTTTAAAAAGAAGGGGAAACAGAAGTACAGAGATTTCAGTGGATTTGTTGTGCTGGCTATCTGGTGGAGTAAATTCCATCAGGTATTGTAAGCAAAGCCTGGAAAACGCCAATTTTGTGCAAGTCAGCATGTAAACAAACATGCATACATGTACAGGTTAACTCAACCCAGTGCCGTTTTATCTGCTGGTCGTGCTCTCTCTCTCCCTCATACGCACACACACGCACGTTTTATTGATCTAGCTCACCAGTAGCCTGGTGCTAGCCCAGTGAGCACATCTCATGTGGAGAAGCCTGAGATTGATATGTGGACAGTGTATTATAAATCAACAAGCTTAAAATTGAATTGTGCAAAATCAATTGCAGTCCAAATCCCCCGTTGGCTGCCTTTAATTCTCATCATAAATCTTCGCTCTCACTCACACAATAGGCCTCATATTCCTGCTACAAGCGAGCTCGACTTATGAGAAAGTACAGCAAGGAAGAAGATCCCGTGATGAGTTTTCTTTTTTTGCGAAGACACACCGAGCATCAGCTGCAATATACTTGACAGAGAAAACACTCCCGCGTAGCATAGGCCATGTGGTGCGTTAAGCTTTGGATGAGGACCACTGCAGATTCCCAATTTATCTGGCAGCTTTCACCTGTTGGCCTGATGAGATCTTTTGATTGTATTTGAGTCGTACAGATCACAATCACCCTGGCAACAGCCAACTGATGGTGTTGTGGCTATGTAAGAAATAAAAAAATCTCGAAGTGAGTGTTAATGATACAAAAGCACTTTGAGATAGAATTCATATTCATTATATTATTATTATTATATATTAATATCATCTTTATTAGCCATTAAACACATCAGAAGCAGTGATTCACAGATTAAACATTACAAGAGGCCAATATTTTGAGGAGTCCACAAAAGCATGCAAATACTAATTAAATTAAATGAAAGGTATTGCAAATGTCGATTTACCAAGAGAAGGACGATTTTAAGTGACACAATTTCTACAATTAACATAAGAGATTGTGGACATCAGGTCTTGCCAATCACTGAATTTGTATTACCAACTTGAGTATACACACACACACACAAACACACACCATTTTACACTGGGTAGCAAGTCATCTGCTGTGTCGGTATGTGTTACAGCTGTTCAGTGTCAGATAATGTCGTGTGAGCACCTTCCAGACGAAGGAAGGACCCGAGGCACGCGGACAAGCCTCAAGCAGAAGAAAAGACAGTTTCACCCAGTATTTTACTCATTTATATATTCAATGACAAAAAACTAAATGTGTGCCACTGCTTAAAGGGATGAAACATTTAATACTTATTTCCACATTATTCTATTCTTTCCTGTCTTTTTATCCCTCTTGGCTTTCATACTACAATGCTAAAATATCCTGCACAGTGTGCTCGGACCTCTACCTAAGTCACTGTATGCGATATCAGATCCGTGTCTGACGTGCATCACACCTCAGATAAAAATGCATAAAATCTTTTTTAAACATACAAACAATTGTGTGATCTCAGTAGGTGCTTAACGGAAGCCATCGATGTGCAGCACTCCACTCGTGTGGCACCGTCAACCACTTCAAAAGCAAGGAAACAATTCTGGTCTACAACACAGCAGTGCTGGTGCTGTCTGTGGGCAACCCTCCAGCTAAACCTCTAACAGACGGGTCATGACGCAACACAGCGGCAACTGCTGCATATCAATGCGTTCAGGTAAATCGTGTTTCATAACCCTACCTCAAATAGACACCTCTACCTCAACAGTCTGAATCCAAATTAGGTTGCACACTAAACAGCTCACACCAGTTTTTAATTTCACTGCCGCAGTTAAAATGTTTGGATGATGAGGCTGAGAAAATGAATTAAGAAAATCTCATTAGAGGTCTAAATAATACACATTGAGGTGAAATATTTAGATCTGAAATTAGGGCCCAACACTCTAGGGCAGCGTTAATGAGCAAGATAAAAGGAAGGCAGCAGCTGGCAAGTTAAAGTCCTGCTACTCTGCGTTCTCAGGCACACCAGGCAAATGAGCTGTTTTGTGTCCAGTGCAGTTTAGGGCAGAAGGAGGGGGTATTTAAGTGCATGACAGTGAAGCAAGCTTGTCCTCTGCTGTTTACAGATGGGTACTACAAAATATAAACAGAATATAGATGTAGAGGATTTCGGTTGTTTGAAGTTCATTTTTAGTTAACACTAACGGTTAACACTGTTCCGCTTACTTGTTCTACCATCATTCGTATGTTAGATGTGTGTTCAGCAAAGAGAAGATTGTAACCATGTTCCCGCCGCGTAGAAATTTGTTTGTTGATATTTGCGACTTTGCTGAAGATCAGATCACATTTATGCAGAAAACCGGGACCTTACCAACAGTGCCACGTAGTGGAACGGGAGATTCGCATCATGGATGTGCAGCCGACAAATCTGCAGCAACTGCGTGATGCTATCATGTCAATATGGACCAATACCCCTAAGGAATGTTTCCAGTACTTTGTTGAATCTATGCCACGAAGGATTAAGGCAGTTCTGAAGGCAAATGGGGGTCCATCACGGCACGGTGTGCCTAATAAAGTGGCAATAAAGTGAGTGTACGTGTGTGTGTGTCTGTATCCGTACTGACTGCGTGCATTTCAAAACATGTGTAAAATATCTGTGTCCAGGGAGGTGTACAAAATCTGGTCATCAACACTGTAAACCTAACAGAACACTAGCAAATGTGTCTACAAGCGACGTCTGACTGGAAAAGGCGGATGCCGACCTTATACATTCCTGTTACTGCACAGTATGTTTGCAGCTAAGATTCTGCAGCAAATTGCTTGTGTTGCCAGCTTCAGTGACAACCATGTTGTTCCAAGTCCGAGCTTTAAAAAACAAATTACCTACAGGCATCAGAAAGGCAAATGTCCTTCCATGTTGTCATGTTCAACTTTATCGTCTGCTACAGCTTCTCTGCTAATATTCAATGCTCAGTACCTCCACTAACACAGATGTAGCAGTGAAAGAGGTCCATCCAACAGAAACAGTTTCCTGCTGCGCTACGCTCCAAATTTTGATACTAAAACAGGTGTTACACCGTTTTCTGTGACCCTAGGGGGCGCTGTTTTGCAGATTAGTCCTAAAGCGTCGTTTCCC
The DNA here is from genome assembly GCA_032359275.1 of Microctenopoma steveboyesi. NCBI lineage: Eukaryota > Metazoa > Chordata > Actinopteri > Anabantiformes > Anabantidae > Microctenopoma > Microctenopoma steveboyesi. Next base: position 14,699,264 of record JAUMHF010000008.1, read on the forward strand.
CTAGGAAATTATCAGATGTAAAAAGGGTTTTCCGTGGGTAAAAATATCCGAGATTACATGTCAGCATCCAGATGTGTGAATGTAGCATCATTTAAGTGTTTTATGGTGGGATCAGCCACGACAGCAGCAGGTTGGTTTAAGGGAAAGACTGGGGGGCTGGTTGATGGATAAAAATGGTCCAAACCTGATCTTTTTTAAGAAAAAGAATAAGAGAATCTGCTTTATTGTCACTGAATAAATCTTTACATGCTACAACAAAATTTGTCTTCTGCATTTGACCCATCCCCCCTCGGAGTGTCTCGCTCAGGGACACACCTGGTATGGGGGATCCGGCTATCTCCCGCACTCCGGCCCTTTGTCTTAACCACTGAGCTACCAGGCCGCCTAACCCTAATCTCAGCATTTTTTTTTTGCCTCAACCAAAGGGGAATTCAGTGTCAAACTCAGGTCTCAAGTTGTATTTTCCATGACTATCAGAGGTTACATGGGTGTGAACGTAGTCCCTGGACCGACACTATGTTTGTAGATGAGGAATCAGCGGAACAGCGCCCCCTAGGGTCACAGAATCTGATGGTCACTGAAAACTGTGTAATACCTATTTTACGGTAAATGCAAAAATCGCATAACAAAAATAAAAAACGGACTTCAGTATCAACCGGTGTACCACCAGCACTACGTTTACAAATACTGCTAAAAGGCTAACAACACCAAAATGCACCATATGAGATGTAGAGCAAGCATAGCCTCTCTAACCAATAGAAATATCAGTTAATCGAGATTTAACAAAACAACGTTAAGGACCAGCAAATTATAAATATTCGGTTTGTTGAACTTTTTTCAGAACGCTAAGACAAATTCCTGAAATATTTAATTACATTAACATGTTATCTATTCGTTGGCCAGTTCCCTTTGTCTAAGAACCCCAGAAGTGTTTCCACTACCATCATGTAATGGGGTCAAGTAAATTTAATTTAATTAGATTTTCATGTGTAAAGTATTAAGCAAACGAAATCATGTATTTCTATGGCGTTGGTGCATTTTCCTTGTTATGTTTCTAGCACTAGTTTGTATCAATAAAATAAAAACAAACTTAATTGTTATTATTTTACCCCACTTAACCACCAGGACTTTCCTAGTTTTAAATTAAACTTCAGAACTACAGAAGCTAAACAACAGCTTTTAGAGTGAGTTTAGAAGCAATGTTAGCCAATTATTAGCCTAGCGACATGTTGGGGCGTTGCAACGCGAAACAGCAAATATAATTTTTACCAGTAACTTTTGTATTTGCTCACGTAATGCCTGATATATTAAAGTAAGTGATCATTTAAGTATAACGGTATAAAAAGGCTTATATTATCGTCGTCTGTTGGCCATGATGGTGCCCACAATTTAGCTTAGCATTAGCATCTGCCGGATGATCCTGTAACACTTAGGAGGCAAATTTTCATTCAGCCCGCTACCGAAGTTTAATACGCAGCTACACAGCACTAGAGTGAAACTTACCAGTCCTTCAATCTGGATCTGTTTGACGGGAGAGTCTAAAGTGCCACTCGTAGAAGCCATCCCAGCGGCAGATACTGAACCAGAGTCTTTACGTGTAGCCATCTACAAACCACCGCACGCGGAAAAGGTAGGACGGTGATTTAGGACGGACGTTTCCGAATGCGCTGGTTTTTCTATCCGTATGGAAACAAGAGCTAAAAGCAGTTCCGACACAAATTGCGACCACTGTGGGTCACAGCAAATCCGCAGCTGTTAGGCAGAATGTATAGTTGACTTAATTAGTAAAACGACTAACACACTAACTCTCTTATTCTCTCTTTATTAAAAATCCTACTGCGAAAAGCATTATTGTGGTCTGGCCAACAATAACAAAGAATAATCAAAGCACGTCCCTTTACCTCACGTCCCATCTTCAGAATTAACCAATTAGTTCTACCTTAATGGAAATTCTATGTAATGGAAATTCTTTGCACAACAGACCAGCAGGGTAGAGGTTATTTCTTAGCTGCACTGCGCAACTGGACCCAAATTTACACACAGGTCACCTTTATGAACACTTGGTGCATTACAATAATATCTACAATGACTGCTTTAAAATGATACTCCCTCAGCCTAAATGCGTGGGTAACACATAACATGGTTTTTAATTGGAGGTTATTTTTTTATGTAGCTAAATACAGACTCATTTAATGGATTGCACTATGTAAATGAAAACATCATTGGGTTACCAAGTACTTAAAACACTTTATTTCAAATCTTTACAGATGCATCACAACTAGAAGTTACCCAAAGACTAAAAGGGTGAGATACTGAAATTAACTGTAACAAGTACATTACCTAGTTACATAATGGGTAATAAGCATGAACATAAAGAGGTACAAAAAAAACATAAAATTTAATTGATAAACTGCCTGAAATTATACATCAGAACCTTGATATTTAATGCCAGGTAAGATTTACCAGTTTTATGACAGATCAATTTCTGTTTATCATGAAAGAACAAGTGCAACAATGACATGGTGGGAGAGATTATACTTCTGAACAATAAAACAGTACCTTTCCAGAACATGTACAGCTTCAAAATGGATACCATGTGAAAATACAGGGCTCTTCATCTAAATTCTGCAATCTTTCAGGTGTTGGAGGGGCAATGGTACAAAAGTTATGGAATGAGCAGACAGTGGAAATTTAACTTAGAAAACATAATGAAAGCTTACAAATTGGTGACTGAAAAAACATTGCTTTATAAATATAATTGTTAAACATTCTTCCTCACTCCACTTGAACCAAATGAATACTGCATGATTCCATCTTAGTACAGTAAAATCCTTTTCTTTTTTTAAGTTTCCAACCCTTCCCACTGATCCCTCCCTTTCCCCAGAAAAAAAGGGTCGACAAGAAAACGCAAAATAAAAAGGCAGAAAAGTTAGGTATTTAAAAAAAGCATGTCTGTTGCAAGCAGTGTTTGTTGTTCTGATGTCTAAATAAGATGGAATCTTGGTCCGGCGGTGGCGATGATGTCGCTGTAGGGCTCAGACTGGGTGACCTCAATGGCTTGCTGCTTCTTAAGAACCAGGAAACTGTAAAATTTGGCAGCCGCCTGCTTCTTGTTGTTGTTCCGGCACAAGTCGAGCAGTCTGACTGAGTCTGCGCCAGTCTTGGCCATGACACGCTACAAGAACAGAAGCACACCAGTTAGTGTCAGTCTATGACCTTTCACTCAGCATGATCATTCAAATATACATGACATGTAACTGATGCTCATGTAAGATTCCTCAGGTTACAGCGTCAAAAGAGACAACTTAACACATAAGGCACTGTTTGAAGAAACCTAACATAGAAAATTCTTCAAGCTGGAGTCCAGTAGTTTAATTTTCATAGTGATGATATCCAATTACAAGAGACACATGTGCATCTAGTGCAATACATTAGCATCACTTAGTAATATATGTGTTGAACACATTGTAGGATTCCTTAGAATACTATGAATACAAAAATCCTGCTTGTGTCTAGATGGCAGATAAAACCAACGTGGCCTGATTATGATGAACTCCTTTGAACTGGTCTGGAAATAGCACGCAGTTGGGAACCAATTAGTCATTTAATATGACTTCACTGCTTAAGCGCTCTAATCATCTACTGAAAATGTCTTTCAACAGTACTACTGCGTTTTCTCTACCCCTGCACAAGGGTACAACAGACAGTCAAGTGAATTGTATTTAATTAGATTTACTGTACAGCACCAACCCACAGATGTTATTTCAGGTTCCCTTTCCTATAAAACAGGTCTGTTTGTTGTTCTAACTAAACAGCCTGATGTTATTTTGTGTTATTGGCATGATGGTTTCATCTCTGTCTCTTTGTATCTTCCACAGCGGAGTGCTGCTGCGACATGCGGCCCGGTAGCTCAACGGGTTAAGCGTCAGACTGGGATGCAGAAGGTTGTGGGTTCAAACCCCGTCTGACTCCTAATCCATCCCTAGATGTGTCTCTGAGCCAGACACTCAGCGCTAGCTCCTTGTAAGTCGCTTTGGATAAAAGTGTCTGCCAAGCAAAGTAAAGTAAATATGCGATCACACACACCCCATCTATTTCTATGACTTTAGAGCATTTTCCTTCTTATGTTTCTAGCATTAAATAATACTTGTACAGTCAGGATGCTGGAATTCTGGATTTGTTAGAGGTGAAAACTAATTATTCACAATTAATAATTGTCCCCGACAGAGTGTGACAGTTAATTATTTAGTTAAGTTCTCCACATGCTTCATTAGTAAATAAACAACGCAACACTACAAAACCTAAATCATAACCAAGAGTCTTTTTTTATACCTGGAGACCATGCAGCATCTGCTGGGTTCTCTTGTTCCATCTCTTCTCCTCTTGATCCTGGTCTCCACCCTGACCTTCCTCTTCCTAAGGACCACAACAAACATCAACATTAACATAAATTGGCTCAAACATGTATGTAACCAAATAATAGCTTTTTATCTGTGGAATAGCAGTTAAAAAACTTTTTTTTTTACTTCGAATGACTGATGTAGAACTTCAGACAGCTCTTAAAGTACTGACAAAAAGCATCACTATTAAATAGCTAGCACTGACTAAAAAACGTCCACTGTTCCAGGAAAGCACTTATTTCCCCACTCACCTCTTCTTCGTCGCTCTCATCCTTCTTGTCTTTGCTCTTTTCACCAAGAAGATCGAGCTCAGGGACGAGCTGCGTAAGGTTGAGGCTGCTCTCCTCTGGTGGCAAATCCACCTGAGGCATGTCTAACCTCTGTGACAAAACTGAATGGTCAGCCACCTGTTGCTGCTCCAGGGGAGCCATCTGAAAGAAAAAGAAAGAAAGACACAAGTAGAAATATGTTATGACACTGTGCAGTCGTCTTAACGTTCTGTTTCCTTCTGAAAAATACCAAAAAAATAATCCTAATTTTTATGTCTTTACCGCTTAAGCAGGCAAATCGGCCACAGAAGCCGCCTTTCTTTAACTACAACTACATCTAAACTCTACAGCTTAAATTCTAGTGTTTTCACCGAGCACTCACAGGAAGGGGGATCTCTTTGTCAATGGTTTTGCGCTTGACACCACGGGGTGTTGAGGGAGGTGGCATAACTGTCTCATCAAGGGTTGTCCTGCTACCCTCCATTGCAGAGGCTGCGAGCATAGAGGGCTCCTCCATAATAGTCTGGTCTGAGAGACGGAACAAAATGTTAAAACTTATACAGAAAGATGTCCTGAAAAGCCCTTTCCTTCTCACATTATAATGACAGGTGCACATGTCATTTTCTGAAGCATCACTTACCAATAACATCTCTGTGTTGACCCATGACTTCCTCTCTAGGCACCTCTGGGTTTTCCAGCTCTTTGAGGAACTCATCCAGGCTGTCCGCTTCACCTCCCTTCCTCCTCTTCCTCAGCTCATCTGGCACCAGAGGTGTCAGGCAGCGTGTGAACATCTGACAGCAGAGATTTAACAATTAAACTTGAGCAAAAGTAAAAAAAAAAAAAAAGTTAATATAAAAAAATGTGGCGCTATTAGGAAGGACTAGTTCAAAACAAAAGTCTGTTAAATTATGCATCAACATGTTCTCCCATTCAGTATTCTGGAGGGGTAACGTGGGTGTTAAAAGATCGAGAAGAGACAGACAAAAACCAATCACTTCCTCCACCTCCTGTTCCTTCAGTGTTCTCATTTTAAATCCTACAGCCTGAACGGAATTTCAATGAAAGACACAATATTATAAATCCTGTCTCTCCTCTTCCTTTATGCAAAGTTTGAATATCACCTAACTTAGAGAATCAAGCTTCCAGTGTGGTTTGCTCATCAGCCCTCAGTTTTATTTCTCAAACATGATTTCAGGCAAATATATGTTTGTTGTTACCTTGAGGAGTCTGGTATTCCAGAGGGGCTGAGCAGGCAGAGAGAAGAGCTTCTCAACTCCTCCAGTCTCTTTCCACATCATGAGCTTCTTAGTAGGCGGGGCAAGGTCCAGGGTAGTGACAATATCCGAGTAGTCAGAGAGTTGGGCTCTGATGGTTTTACTGTCCAGCTCCTTTACACTGTCTACAATCAGCTTCCTCTTACGCTTTGCCTTGGTCTCTTTCACTGGAAAGCAAGACACAAACATTCAACAATAATGAATGCAAGGGTTTCATAGATCACTTGGCAGATTTATGAAGGGATGGTTGCCTTGGTAATTAAGAGAAGGATGGAGGAGAGCCTTACCTGTGATGTCAATGGGCTCCAGAGCGAAAGCCTCCTCTTCATTGTGAACCAGTGTGGTTTGTTCTGTCTGGTCAGCCATTGCTGGAAGCGGCTCTGCTGGGCCAGAATCGGGGCTGTCTGGACCCGCTAGGCACAAAAAAAAAAAAAAACAGTGTATTTCTTTTAAAACGGGCATGGTGTGCACTTCGTCTTTAATGGCAGATGGCTAAGCAGAATTTTCCATCTGATAGCTACAACCGTTCCTATTTATATGCCTTAAGACATCGTGCAATGCTGTTAGAAAGTAGTGGAGAGAGTAAAGAAATCTTTCCCATTCAATGTGCTTTGCAATCACACAAAAAGTCACTTGCTATACTTACGTGACTGAAGGTTGTCAAAGTCGTCTTCATCATCTCCATGATCTGGAGGCATCATTACACTTTCTGTGATAGCTGGAGGATCGTCAAAGATACCACCTCCATCTTCAGAACTCAGCAGTTTATCAACTGAAAAACAACCATAAGGATTAAATTTGTATTCAATACATTATGATACATAACTCACAGAAGTCCAACATATATTAGGAGGAGGCAATCTGCTCACCCAGCATTCCCCCATCACTGTTGCCCATGGAGGCATCCCCAAAGTCGTCATACTCCATGTGGTTTGACTTGTCAGGGAGATTAGCTGGGCCAGGCTCAGCCTCTAGCAAAAGGTTAGTGGCCGTGGCACCTTGCATCATGTCATCCTCAAATGTGCTGGCATCTCGCATCATCTCCCGATCGTCCATACCAAAGTCAGCTGAAAGTTACAGCATACAATTATTACAAATTATGAAAAAGTTCAATTATGAACAGCTGCAGCTCTATTGCTGTGATAGAATATAAGGTTATATCTAAAAAGCATTCTCTAGTGTGAAGGTATGTTTAGATCCCATAACCATAACCAACAGTAATATAGCGCCATACCAAAATCATTGTCCTGCAGAAGGTTGAGGTTACCAACATCCTCCCTCATGGTGATTTCTTCTACTCTGCTCTGGTTGAGGGTGAACTGCTGGGCGACATCTATGTCACTGTTTGAAAAATACAAAAAATACTAGTGATGAGTAAAACATTGGTGCTTGAATGAAAAACATCAGTGCTAAAAACTGCAACGAAAACTTTATCGCCATACAGATCCATTTTTTTGTCAATTGATAAATGTAATTGTTGCCAACTTACTCTAGATCAGGAAGTGGCTGGTCAAAATCATGGAACTCCTCAGGTAAGGTGATGGCATTGTAAGCTGCCTCTCTGTTTTCCTCAGGTAGATCCACCACACCTGAGCACAAACCAAAGTGGTTATAATAAGAGTACAACACAATACAATAGCAATGCACAGTCTTGGTAAACCATATATTTAGCTAAATGTCTAAGCCTTTCATCTATATATATTATATAAATGAATGTAGATAAAAAGAGACGCTATTGTCATCTCCCCATACCTGGCCTGAAAGCCATTTTGATTTTGATGAAGGCTTCATTACAGTCAGCAAGCAAGTATTTGGCCTTCCTGTGATAGATTCTCACCACCCCAAGGAGCAGGTGACCTGATGTCCGCAATGCCATCTTCACCTGAGAGGGGAAAAAATGACCCAGATACATGCTGATTCGATGCAAAGTATAATAGAAACGTTTCTACAGGGCACAAGTGTCTTGTGAAAACAAGACTGACTTGTGTTATCAAAGCAAACCAACATTACTTGGCAATGGGGTTCCTTACTAAATGTCAGAACAAAACCATCAGTATAAATTCTGGCCTCATGTGTCCTCAGCCTCTTCTTTTAGAGAACATACTTCCTAATTATTGAGAGTTAATGAGGCAGAACACAGAGATGAAACAACTTATGTGAGCAAGACTGTCTCCACAGGACTCTTTGTCCTTACCTTGGGTGAGATGATGCTCTCCACGCTGCTCTCCAAGTTGCATTCAAACACATGGGCCTTGGTCAACTTTTTGTCCCAATGGGCCGCTAGCCAAATCTTGGCCAGCGGCCCACGTTTGCTGAGGACAAAGTGGGCGTAGAACATTGCCCTGGTTCACCTGGCTCACACTCTCACACTGCGGTAAGATTTACCTGGGGGAAAAAACATTAATTTATTATCAAGAGCACCAGGAAAAAGTGTCACAAGGCTTTTAAGCCAACTTCAGAAATTACTTTACCAGCCTCCATATCTCCGCAAAAATGTAAAATTAGCTTACATCTACACAAAGTCCTGGCTTAGAAATCTTTAACAGTTCGTTGCTTTTACTATATGGTCAGAAAAAAATCTAATATTATTTATAGATTTTACACTTTAGCATAAAATGAAGCACTAAATAAATCTTCTTAGCAAGTTGGATGGCAACATGTCACTGATGAGACAATATTTCCTCCCAGAATATGGTCGGATTAAAGTTGACTGTCAATTACTTGTCAAAGAGTTGAGTCTAATGTCTTCATTTTATATGTTTAGTCAGGTTATATTTATTCTAATGCCCGAGGGGTATGATCGACATTAGGGTACATACTTCAGATAGCACCCATTTACCTACGCTGAATCTGCGTTTACACAATAAATCGATAAACCATCCACCGTGTCCTCAGACTATGCCTAATGTAGGTGATTTAAACAGAGCCTGCTTTTAGTATTAAAAGGAAATCTCCGTGCACTCTTTGGAAAATAAGATCTTATCCTTATCAAAACATGCGCTGCCTTCATTCAAGTTCCGCCTGTTTCCCAATCAGGGAGGCAAACACTGGAAATGGAAATGTACGTTTCCCGTTGCGTTCCTCTATTTCAATAAATCCTCAATCGCCGACTCAGTGTGTCAAGAGTTAAACATTACTTACAAATCAAAGACGCGTGCTTATGGTGTTATACGCAATGATTGCCATGTATACAGTGCGCCAAAGCGTTGGTCAACGCCAGTAAATAGTCGGCGCCATCAAGTGAGTTGAACTAAATTAGCCGCCAGCTAACTACAAAAGCTGCCGCATGCTGTGCGCATTAAGCAGAAACGTGTACATGGTTGGAAGACCCACGCAGAGAAACTACCGCGTTTCTTAAATCACACTCTTATTCAATCATAGAAAGAACAGGAACAAGGCGCCCATCAAACACGCTCAGACTTTTCCCTCTAGTAGCACAACTGTATCGTTAGCTCAAGGCTAACGGCTCCCTGTGCAGTGAAGGCCGCGCCAAATAAACACAAACGTGCATCACTATTAAGTCTCCCAAGACATGGAAAACAGTGCGCGAATGATTCCGCTGCAAATACACTTACCGGCAGTAGCCCCTTCCGAGTGAAATTCCAATTATTAAGTTATTTCTCCCAGCAAATTGTCCCCTGTTGTACTCATTAAAACAGCCAAGATGGCGCCAGTCGCCTTCCTCCCGCTCACCGCTGTCCTTTTAAAACGGCAGGATGTTTACACTCAAAAATGGCGGAGGAGGAGTTTGCTGACAGACAGCCTGCTGTGAGCGCCTGCTGGCGATAGGGGTCGCTGTGGCACGGCGCTGAGCGTGAGGAGACGTGAGGCGCTTGGAAAATGAGCACAGAAACAAATCTGAACATATGTTTTGTTTAGCAGACAACGCCTGCAATTAATCAGACATCAAATTTCTATTTTTTGTTATAAACTGTTGAGTACTAGTTAGAAATAGAACTGGATAAGTAGGGAGCAGTAGTAATGGCTGGGTGTCATTCGCTATTGTGCATGTTGACCAATACATTATTAAGTGAGGCCTACCAGAGCTGTGCTGCCATGATAGGTCAAATGAGTGCTGTGAGAAAGGCAGACTAATCAGTAAAGGTACATGAGAGAAAAACATAAACACTTACAAAATGGACACACACGAGGAAACACTACATCCCCATTCATTCCCCAGAAGCATCCACAATATCCCCAGACATCTGAGGGCAAAACCCAATTCCACACAATATTAGATGAAGAGATGAACATTCCTGACAGACACTCTGACTCAACGTTGGTATGCACTAAACTAAGATGATTTGTCTCATTGGCTACAGCATCTGTTGCAGTTAAACTGCTGCCAAATGAGCATGTTTATGATTTATCAGGATCAGGGATACATTTCATTTAATGGCTGGTAGATACATTTTAATCATGCATTATTAAAATAATATGAATCCTATTTTTTACGTGGTTTGAGATTTATCATATAAACCTAAGACACATTTAGTGAATATTCATGCTAGCGGGATATCTGTGGTGACATTATAGATGGAACACAAGATCACAAGTTTCACGAGCTGCCTGATAATCCATCAGAAGCACATGATAATAACATTGACACTAAAGGTTAGTTTGAAAATTAGTAATTTGTATTTAAATGTGTATAGATATGATCTAAAATAAATCAGATCATCGCTTGAACACACATGGAATTACTGCCCAAATAGGCTTGTTGTGAGATTAATTAGGGATAAAACTGAAAGCTAAAAGATGATGACAATAACAAACTGTGTTGCATTTTAAATGGGATGGATTCATTTAGGAATACACAGTTTTGAACTGTTTAATCTGTTTGATAAGATCATTTTATCCAGATAACGGTTTTCGGTCTACTGCTACTGTGTGACGGACACATGAAACGATCATGCATATCCATACAAGGGGTAAATTACAACACTGAACTTGTTATAATCTCATCACATACTAAAACAGGTGTGTGTTATTATCAGGGCCACTACAGCGTTGGACATTTTCTGACACGCACACACAAGAGAGATGGACTAAACGTAAAAGGAGATTTCTGTCTAGACAAATGCTGATAGAATAAATAGATTCCTTTAATCTACTGAAATTAATTGTGCCAAAATGTACCTAAACCTAATGTATTCAATTATGTGGCCACAGGGAGCCCCTTCTACTCTCCTGTAACATATGCTAGAAAACATTTATGTGAACTATCACTGTTGCTATTCTCACATTTTATGCTTACTTCTATTTAAATGTATAATATGTACAGTAAATACTACATTGTTATTGACAATATTATTTCTTATAAGGAAAAAAAAATTTGGTTCAAATATTTGTAGCCTAAATATGTATGCGGCAGTATTTCAAACTCCATACCAAAATATGATGAGCATTTTGATGGAAAAGTGATCAGCAGGGACGAGAATTGCCTCCACTTATTCTGAGTTCCACATTCACTGCAGCTGCACGTCATCAACAGGATTAAGAGAATTTAAATTGATTAGTGTACCGTTAAATCATATATGAAAACGTTTGGCTCTGCATAGTCCTGGGTGCAGTGAAACTTTCCAGAGGCTAAATCTGCGAAGCTTCACGCCTCGGCTTATTGAAAATCACTTATTTCCACTGGCTAAACATCTGGACGTCTTGTGTTTTCCGCTGTTATGGTCCACAGATTCTACAGAAAGGATGTGGGTTTGGTGTAACCATGCAAATTGGTTTCTTCCTGGCATGTCACTAGAGCATTTATCTTTAGTAGGCACTGGTCCAGCATCTACATACTGCAAATCTTTTTACTTTAAGAGTTTTACCCAGTTTGGTGCCTGGTGGTCGGAGCACTAAGATCTCTCCTGTAGCTGTTCCTGCAGCTGAGTTGGCAGCTCTCATGCGCCATCGGATCATCCTGGATAGATGCTGTTATTTATGCAGCGTGCCTAAACCAATCATCCTGACACAGATTTATGTAAACACAGCAACTTCTTGGCATAGGATGAGGTTCACACAGGCACAAGGAGGAAGCTAAAGGTGTTATTTCGTTTGGCTCTCCCTCTGTGGACGCAGTTCAGAAGCCTAAGCTTCCCAAACATGATTTAGGCTTTTATGTTTGGGAGGCCTGAAAGTTCAGAGAGAAAAAGGGTTGACGAGGTAAGATGGGGAAAAGGGCACTCTCCTGCACTGCTGTGTGTCCATATATACGCAATGTCAATATCCCAGAATGTCAATATCCCTTTTTAGAAAACTAAAGACATCATCACAAAAAGCACTCGGTGAGGCAAACCTGTAGGTTTAGATCAGAATATTTGTTTATTTTTTTGTTTGTTTTTAGAAAATTGTTTTACAAAACTGTGATTTTCTTGACTTTCCATTTTAGTCTCATCTCTATAAAATTAAGTCTGCAGTGATGGAAGAGAGTGAAGGAAGTAGGCAGAAATTCAATTGACATACAATCCTTCCACATAAATCCTCTGTGTGTATGTGTGTGTGTATTACACATAACTATATTTATGACAACCAAGAAGGGACTAATGAGCCCTCACAAGAATAACAATACAAGGCAGTATGTTTGTCAGTATGAGTCTAAGAAGACCTTAAAACATGTTCCTGTAAGAGAAGAGGCAGGAATGTCAATATTAGATGTGTGGTGATGAGTCTGTAATATTCCAGTGTTTAACAGTAGTTTTCAGGGAGACAGTACTGGATGTTAAAAAATTACTTGAAATCCAAACAGGGACCTGTTTATTGCACAAAGCAAAATGGAAAAAAATAAAATGTGTAATTTCTTTGAAGGCACATAAATATAGAGTGCGATGAATATGACTATTTGCCTCCTTCCACATTATATTTTTGTATATGTCACACTTAAATGCTTTAATTCATTAATTCACGTGTTCACGACTCAATAGGAAAGAGACAGAGTAAATACAACACCCAAGGGAGAGTTCAAGGGCGGAAGAGCAAAAAGGACACAAAGGCTCGTCTCAAATTGCCAGAACACATCTTGCTGATATTCAAGACTATTCTATGGACTGATGAGACAAAAGTTGAATCTTTTGGAAAGTGTGCATCCTGTCACAAAACTAGTACAGCCTTTCATAAAAACAGTTAAAGATGGTGGTGGTGGTGTGATGCTCTGGGGCCGTTTTACATCTTGACGACCTGGACAACATGCCAAACGTTTGTTGCCAGTTTCCATCTCAATTAATGAAAAGCATATCAATTAAAAAACATGTATTTCACATTTGCTAAGGTTATCCTGATGTAACATTAAAACATTGTTTGGTGATCTGAAACTTTTAAGTGTGACAAATATGCAAAAAAATAATGAAGAGGAAAATACTTTATTCACAGCATTGTATAACTCCTGCCCTCTGAAAGACAACACCACAAGGGAAGAGAAAAGAAAGATGCCACATTATATATAGCACCAGGTTGTTTCTGAAATATGATTGGTTCTATGAAGAAGTGGAAAACACCATGCAATACTCTGCTCTGTTGATTTCTTAGTCTCCCACACATTCCCTTCCCTTTCCCTTTACATTCACATTCTCACACATTTTCTGACTTTCTTTGATAGAATACGCATCATTTAACCCAATCAGTATGGAAATGCATGGCATTTGTCATATCAGATGGAAAGAATAATACAGTACCACAGAAGATCTACTGGCACGCACTGGGGTCTGTGAAGGAATGCGAAGCTTGTCAAAATGTTTTAAATAGCACAAAATACAGCTGAAGCCACGAAGGATTTATCAGGGCAGGCGTGTGTACATTACTATGTGTTGCTGGTCTGCAGGGTCAAATGAATTTTAAATTGATGACACATTGATTTAAGAAGTTCTCCCCACGAGATTCCTCAAATTATGCAAACATTCTAAATAACATGATATGACACAACAATGAATTTGATTGGTAGTGGAACCAAACACTTAACGTTCAATTGTGTAATTTACTTTTGTCAGGTCAAATGACCAATTGATCCCAATGCAAAGACCTTATTTCATGTTCCACTGACAACTCGCAGGCAATATACAGGTTTGCAGAAAAGTAGATATGTTTCTCAAATTGGGGACAAAAAAGAAAAAAACTAATCAACACATCCTTTATGACATACTTCAACATCCTGCTTTTATGTTTTGCTTCTTGAATGTGATTCAAGGACTTCTGCCAATCAGAAATCCGCTGAGAGGAGTAGCTGACAGAGATGCGTTCTGCAATTATACAAGAAGCGATGAGCTTCTAATAGGATGTATTAATGCAAAAGTAGCAGAAATGAAAATGACAAGAATAATATATCTCCCATACTCCCTTTGTCTCTTAACAGCAATATAAATTCTTGATGAGGATTCTTGTTAGTCTGGTCACATTTTTTTATTAGAAATAGTAAAAACTACTCGGTAGATGCCAGCTCTGACAACATCAAGAGCTGTTTGATGCTCCTACATGAAAACAGACTTAGCATGTTCTTCTCGCTGCCAAACTTGTCACTGGATAAAATGAAACTGAGTCTATAGCATAGACATAATAACTGTAAATAAATATGCCAAGTCTAAAAACATCTCTTCCCTGGCTTTCACAGTGGGTTATGTTTCAAGCAGACCATCGAGTAGTTCAACTGGCAAGCTCAGCCTCCCTTAACCAAGGCAACTCATATGATTCTCTGTTGTTCTTCTGGTCAGTATGAATTCAAGTACAGAGTCTAGCTTGGTAAAATGCAAACAGAAAGTCTATTGAAATGTGTCTATATACAATGTATGTTCTGGGATTCTGTTCCTATTTTCATGTTACTCATTTTAAGAAATCTCGCTAGGTGCGTAAGGATGTCCACAATGGCACATAATGAACATTTTTGTTTGTTCAGCTGAATAAAAATACATTTTTCATGATAAATCTGCAAATGTGAATTCTGACCCAAAGAATTAAGTATGAGATTCATAACCAAATTCATTATAATGAAGATCACAAACCATGAAAACAAAAACAAAACAGATAGCAGCAAGATCAAGGTGCTCATTCTGCACTGTGTCTTTTTCTCAGACTCCCACATCCAAAAGCAGTAAGATAAACTTGAGGCACTGTGAATAGCAGATCCACAAATCTGAATCATAATTCAGTTCTTGTGTTCAAGGAGTTATTACTCCTGTCTTTACCTACCCCACCATTGGTTTTAATTAAGACAATACAGAAAGAGTAGTGCTGGCCATTCATTCATGGTATAAAAAAATAGCTAAACACAATCCAAAATAGTGTTATCCTCTTCATAGTCATAATTATCAATAGTTTGCTGTCAAGGACCTGTGCATAGTGTTCAGAGTAAAACAGATGGTCTCTTACAGCACGTTGGGCGCTTGGAGTGGATTAGGAAATTGAACCAGCGAGCTGTCAATTCCAACTCCATCATGTCGACTGCCTCAGTTCCATGTTGAGCAGCTTTTAAGTCCTTCAGTTGTTGGTGATGTGTGCAGTGGGATCCATGGGCTCGGGTATCACCAAAGTACATAAAAGAATGGTCACGGAGGAGAAATGGAGGAAGTACACAGGACAGAGGAGATCAGTGGGTGTCTGTGACCTCAATGTGTTCTTGTTTCCTCTCCTCCTCTCCCCCATACCCAGTAAGATTTACCTCTCCACTGATCAATCCATGCAATCATGGAAAAGATCTGCGTTTCTTCAGTGTCCACCCCCTTGCTCTTTCTTTGTCATGTCCAGAGAGGGGGAGGGCTCTGATGGGTTATAGCCTCTCGATGTCCCTGTATTTTTTCCGCAGTATGGACACTTGGTCTTTAAACAGGACTGGGTCCAGCCTCATCCGAGAATGGACCAGGGGCATGGTGCCAAACCAGCTGGCAAATTTGTTCATGCAGGTCTGACGCTGGGCAAAGTGGTCAGGGTCGGCCCAGCGAGATGCCCGGGAGCTCTGTGAATGGAGAGAGGGCATGAGAATAAGGGAGGTTGGGGGGGTGGTAAAGGAGGATGTGGATCGAAGGGAGGTGGGGTGAGAGAAAAGAAGAGGAAGAAACAAGGGTGATAAAGGACGCCTGAAGAGAACGACGCAGGCAGTGAACAAAAACAAGCAGACAAACTGAATGGTGCAGAATTATGCAGCATCAATTATTGTGACCTTTTAGAGCCTATTAGAATTATTCATGAGTGTTTTATTGAAGGCCACATTACAATATCCAAAAAGTATTCCAGTGTTGATGTTTTCCTTTCTTCCGTCACAGTGAACACTGGCAGGGTTCAACGGTTATGATGTGTCTAAAAGCCATCAGCCTCTACAGCGTTTGTAGAGAGACATCTCTGTCCCTCGGTTTACACTGGCTCACCTGTCCCATCATGGTCTCCTTGTATTGTTTCTTCTGTGTGACTTTGATGGGTGGTAATTTAGAGACAGACGACACCAGGAAATTCATCAGAATGTCCTCGCAGTTTGACATCTGCTCAACCATAATCTTCAGACTGGCTGGAAGGTAGGTGGTGTACAAGTAGTGGTAATATCTAAGGGAAGGAGGTATGAAGTAAAAATAAAGAAACTGAACT
Source organism: Microctenopoma steveboyesi (assembly GCA_032359275.1). NCBI lineage: Eukaryota > Metazoa > Chordata > Actinopteri > Anabantiformes > Anabantidae > Microctenopoma > Microctenopoma steveboyesi. The sequence continues at coordinate 14,715,764 of JAUMHF010000008.1, forward strand.
GAACGAAAATATAACTAATATATACAAAAAGCAACAAAGAGCAGCAGAGCAGAGAGTAAAGTGTGAGTACTTGTGATAGATGGCAGCTCCAGTCAGCACCATGGAGTAGTCATTGGTCCATTTTGAAGTGTAGCCCCATCGCTCCTTGTTGCCGTCCCAGAAGTGGCTGCGAGCTGGGTAACCGACAATGCGATCTGGAAAACTCCGCCAAACTGTGAAGGCGAAGTCCACCTGGTTAAAGATCAGAAGAGAGAGAAACAAATGTGTATGTGGGAGAGAACATATCAGGGACAGACGATTCTGACTTAAGTAAAGTCATGTTTATACAATATCAATAAATATACACGAAGATCTCAAATTGCTGTAAGTAGTGTTGCAGTCTGACCTCTGTTGTGGAGAGCACGGTGTCCTCATCTAGACTGAGCACAGCATCAGTGGGGATGGTGTCGTAGGGCAGAAAGCGACTACTTATAACCTGGTTTTATTCATTTTTTTAAAGAAGAAAAACATAGATTTACAAGCATAATATTACTGGGTGCACAAAGACAGCAAACTGTTTCCCCATGTAGCTCCACATAAACAGTCATAGTGCATAAACAGTATTACATCTGCCCGACCAGCAGTGCTACCAGTTCCTCCATGCCTATTAGTGCTACAAAGTCATGCTGTGTTAACAGCAGTCAGCCAAATCCCCAAGCTGACATAACACCAATGACAGCAAAAATGCTGAATTTTACCGATGAGCTAAAACCACAAATAGAAATCTACAAGCAGAGGAGTGTGTTTCCCTCTGTGACGAGTTCTGCAGCCTCTGCTTTTTGGCATATATCCATGCAAATAACTCTGTATAACAAGTGCTTATGAGGTGGTTTCCAATTCCAGATATATGTGCACACTGATTTAAATGCCAGTTTGGTGTGGGTTTCTTCCCGACAGCAATGACCTTGTTAGCCACATCAACATTCAATTTGCAGGGCCTGGGCCCAACATAACGTGACGAAACCACGTAACCATGTCAGTGTTGCACTCTCGCCCTCATTAGAGTGTCACACCTTTATTATACAGGGTATCCATATTAAGGAAGTGACTAAATGTCATAAAAGAATAGTGCCCGAGTTGTTTAGTTAAAACTGAGATGAAGCTCTGACATGGCAGAATTCAGTTCCTGATTTAAAACACTGGTTATTCGAACCACTAGGAGATCGGTCAGATACAGCATGTGGGAACAGCTTTGGTTTGCCTTGTTTTACATTTTCAATCTCAAAATGACTTCAACAGCCTCCAGTGAAATGTGAAAATGAATGTGAAATGGCTGCAGTAACATGGTCTAATGAGAAAGAATCAGGCTTGCCTTGCTTTCCCCTTCTATAACAATGACAGGGACTGAGATGGCAGGCCAGCGGTGCTTGGCAGGAAGTGGCTTGTCACAGTTCCACAAAACTATCACCTGCACAAAGGGAAAACAGGAACAGCTTAGTCATCTTTCTCAATTCAAATGTTCAAATGCACATGTACATCTAGAGTATGTGACCACGAGTACGTTTAAAACATATGTTTCCATTAGTTATACTCTCCTTATGTAGAACAATCTTTTTCCAAATGTCATTGTACATACATTTTCTGGTTTTCAGGTAAACCACCATCAGAGTTTCTCTTATACAATAAATTATCTTCATGCATCTCTCCATACATCTCTGTAAGCTCTGTGAAACAGTGGCTCGCATCACATCAGCATAATTCAGTACCTACTCTGCATCGGGTTGATCCGAGCGCTGTGCGAGCTGTGTGTGTGTGTGTGTGTGTGTGTGTGTGTGTGTGTGTGTGTGTGTGTGTGTGTGTGTGTGTGTGCGTGTGCGTGTCCCCAATGGTGAGGTTTGAATTACCTGAGCACAGTACTGGGATTTGGCCACGGCCACAAGCAGCTTCATGACTGGCTGAGACTGAGAGACCAGCGGTGTCACCACATGAATGATCGCTGTGAAGCTGGGGTATGGCTTGATACCTAGAAAGGATCAAGGATCACCAAAGAAGTGATTCAAACATGAGAATGACTTTTTGACTGTGTGTGTCTAATATCTATATATAATATAAGAAGTGTTGAGCATAAATCTGATTCTTTCAGTAACATTCTTCTACAGGTTTGAGCACCTCTTCATTTGTGCTTGTTTATTTCAAGCAGTTTAATTGAAATGAGGAGTCATCAAACTGGTCCAATTGGGCTTGCAAAAGAAAAGGTGCCAGTTCACCAAATCCCAAAGTCTACAACAAGAGGCACATCTCTCTAATTAACCAAGCACAGACAGAACATGGCAACATGGTGCATCTAATTGGTGAGCTTTTCTGTGACAAATCATGAATTAATAAAGTTACATCTTGTAGCACTGTCCCTGATTCACATTAGTTTGTGAGTATTCAACAGCTGCTACGCACCAGCTGCTCCTGCATCGTGCTGTGATGAATACCAGTCTATCAAATGAGAGTTTGCCATTAATGTGGTTGTTTGAAATCTGTATACAAAATAAGTGCCTGACCCAGCTTAGCGTAGTAGAAGGGGAAATCTCCCAGGTAGGTAGAGTACTGAGGCTGGGTGAAAAGACCTCCTGGCAGACTGTTCCACATGAGATTACTCCTCGAGGTGTGCAGCAGTACACGGTCCTGGATGATCTGCAACATGGAAGAGGGTGAGTGGCTATAAGGCGACAGTGAGCTGTCAGAAAGCGGTTAGTATGAAATCAGCCTTGTGAAGAGATCTTCCATGTCCATTTACCTACAATTAAAGTGGAGTGCAAACAATCCTGTGGCACAGCTCAAACAACATAATCTCCTTTAAGTTTGTCACGGTTTTCTTCTAGACCGCTTACCGCTTATGATATTGTGCCTGTCAGTGGTTTTAAATCAATAAATGGATAATAACAATTTCATAAACTGGTTCATCACAGTTCTATAAACACCATTTGTCATTTTCTTCCTGACTGTCACATGTGTATTATGTGTCCCTGATTGCAAGGCATTAACCAAAAGGAATCTTCACACGATTAACAACTGAAATGTAATTACCCTGGCTCGGCTATTATTGCAGGTCTGGCTTAATAAAAAATAGTTTGAGAGAATATTGGTAAGAATATGAAGTAGATTAAAAACATCTGTATCACATACAGTATGTCAGCAGGCTTTACAGACTCACAGGTTCCCGCTGCACCAAAGATCTAAAAGGACACTTACACAGTGAGAAGAAACTTTGATAAAATCAAAGTTTCAAAGATAAAAAAGCATTCTCAAGAGCTGGGGAGCAGCTACAGAGTAAAATATATCCTGCACCTTGAAAACAGATTCTTAAAGAGCAACCTCAACGTTGGTTTTCTTAACATATCTAGAAACCATTACTGATGGTAGCTTTCTAATGGAGAATATGTAAAAATGAAAAAAAGGTGCGTATTGGAACGGGGTTAAGATACTGAGTGTAAACAGATCGAAGATCAGCTTCTTGTGGCTGTAACTCTACCCTGCTGACAGAAATCCCAGCTCTGTGCATCAGCGTTCTGGCTTCCTACCTCCTGGGATGGGGCCTCTGTAACACTATCTGAAGACGGCAGCTAATGCAATAAAAAGGTGTACACACAGCGGTGCTGAAAATCAGCAGTACATTTTCAGTTTGTTGCGTCTAAGTTAGAAAATAAATCAGCTACAAACAAAATGGTAATACATGTATCTTCTCTGCCTGCCTTGGAGGTGAATAATCCTGCTTTACTTACAGCGTAGCCTCACACATCCTGGCTTCTCCCCGGTCGTGTTCCCTTATCCCTTCTCACTCCCCCCACACTCTCATCTTTGCTTGTTTGTATTTCTAGCCCGAGCACAGTATGATAGCCTGGTTCTCACCAGGAAGAAAACAGATAAAGGGATTTTGACAGGAACAAACCATTGACATGACCGATAGCTAAGACATAGCAAGAAACAACAAGAAACATGACAGAAGTTTAACAATATATATCATGCCTCTTGGTTTTCTGCCTAGTCTGGAGCAGTTTCCCTGTGGGTTTTATGTTTGCCACAGCTACACGGTAGGCACATGTAAGATGTCACTTCAAAGTCTACAACTGAGAAAACTAAAAAGAGCAACTACAACTATATGAAAAAATCATTAATTTAAGCAGGACATGTCCCACCACTGAAATATACATCGACTGACTTCCTGTTTTTGAATGAAACAGAAACATTTGTACCACAGTGTTATAAGTATACCTCCAGTGTGGTCAATACAATTTTCTCCACGGAGTTGAAGTAAGCCTCCCATAAAAACTGGGTTTGCTGTCTCAGTGACAGGATCTTATCCTGGTGGATGGAGCGCACTGTTGAGGGTATCTGGGACAGAAGTAAACACATGTTAAAATATTTTATTTAGTTGAGCTAGAACAAAAACGGAAACACCCACTCTTTACTGGACACCGTCGTTTACTGCACAACATACAGCGCTAGTAGAACAACTGCAACCCACAACCTTCTGCATCCCAGTCTGACGCTTAATCCATTGAGCTACCAGCTTAAGCTACCAGGCCAAATACTGCAACATTTCTATTGTTGAGTTTCTACCATAGGAGAAACTGTACCTACCTGCAACAGCAGCCTTTCATCCCCAATCACAGCTGCCGTATTCCAGTCAATGATCTCCGAGAAGGGAAGCTCCCAGCCATTACTTAACATTACAGGCACACAAGCTGCCTGTAGGAGTAACACACAACAGCTCAGACAAACACAAAGTATGCTGCTGGTTAATGAGATAAATTAGGAAACTCCAGACTGTGCTAAGCTATTCTATACTGAGGTTTACAAGCTACACACACTATGGAAATGAAGCAAACACAGATGACCACATATTAGTTTAGTCTTATTCCCATAATAAATATTTTGATTCCTACAGTTAAATATCACTCCTGGACTAAAACGTCTACAAACTGAATGAGAAGACTGTCTACATGATATGCCTTCCCTTTACAAGGTCAATTTCCCAAAGGAATCAGATCAGGCATTTTAACCAATGAGGCGAACGCATCTTCTAACACATTCCCCTTAACTACTGCAGCAGTACCTTGATGACAGACTCTGAAAGTGACTAGGCGGTACAGCTTCATAAAAATGTTCCTTTGTACTTAGCAGAAAACTAAGAGCCACTTCAAAACACCGTTGAATCCTAAACCCCGGTGTCTGAGAGAATAATAAAATTGCAGTGAAGTGTGCACCCGTATCAGCGCATGTCCTTATGAATTTGTTCACCCATTTGTATATGTGTTATAACCTGCGTATCGCGTGTGACAGTTGGAGAGTACATGCAGCATCCTGCACTGCAGTGACCAGCCCTATAATCTGTTAAGCAGGATACCATTCACTGATTGGCCTTGGTCACTACACATGCACACGCATGTCCAGGCACAAACGCTTCCTGCATCACCACAGTGCTGCAGTGCCCGTCTAATCTCCTCTGTGTCATTAGCAAAGGCAGCAATCTGCTGAAACGCTGCCATGCTTTCCAAAGCTATCTGCACTGAAGAAGCAATCAGTTCCAAATAAACTAATAACTAAACCTCACTGACACAAACTTTACTTCTTCCAAACACACATACAGTCTCAGTAGAAGTCTATCGCGCTTGCCACGTGATACCTACAGACATGTACTGTGAAACATCTGCCAAATGAGTTAACGCCTCTTCAACATCCAAGCCTTGGTTCAATCATCTAAAAACTGTGTTCAATCTCCACAAATTCCCCAGTGAACACCGGCGTTCCATAACTTCTGAGCTTTTTCAGGACGCTGTGAGTGGACAGACTCACTGTTACCTCCAGGCTGCGGTCCTGACCTCTGGACATATGTACTCTGCATATGTACTGCTTACTCGTGTTGTGTCGAGCTGTTCATCAGTCCACTTGTCTGGCCTCGTCCATTCTACTTGCAATGGTGCAATTATCTCTTTTTTTCCTCAGTCAAATCTATTGTAAACTCAACAGTCCTCACTCTTAGTATAGCTCCACAAAAATATACCCTATTTCCCTGACTACATCTCTACAATACTTGACACAAATTTAACTGACAAAACTACGACTTTTCTTACTTTTGACTTTTTGATTACTTAAATATTGACATAATTACACTGTTGCAGCGGAGGGGATCACAGCAGAACATTTAAGAGAGTAATTGCACACAGAGGCAAAACTCTCCCATATGTATTTACTAAAATGCTTCTTATGTGTGTATGCTGTCATGCTGTTAACGAGACAAAAAGGGGATTTACTCCTATTTTGCTGATGTAGAAAAAGGGTTAAAATTTGTCCCAAAGTGCCCTGCAACTAAGGTGATAATTAGGGGAACACAGGTTCTATACCATCAGGTGGTGTGAAAAGGGAAAGGAGGTGGGTGAAGAACATGAAATAAAAGAAAAAGCTTAGTAAGAATTGATTGGGAGAAAACAAGAGGCAAGATGGCAGAAAAAGATGTGAGGACACAGTCAGAGGCAGCTGAAGTAACACTAGCTGCACAAAAACATAATGACTGGCAGTGGGTGACAAAGCTACTGGGAGTTACTGAGTATGTCACTTTTCCATTCTCAACCAGCCAGTGACTCATTAATGGTTTTATTGTTTGGTCGCCATGGTTGCTGGGCTGATTCATTACAAAATTTCTTGAAAAACTTGTATTTGTTCATTATATTCAGCTGCCAGCCCCTATTGCCAAAAACCTGACTGAAAGGGACTTTAGAAACCTCAAAGCCGAGGCTATTTTAGCACAAGAAGCTATATGATTCAGCCTTAACTGAGGTTTAATTGTGTCACAATTGTGCAGTCAGACTCATATTGAAGATAGACTGTGTGAATCCTCTAAAAATTATAGACTTACTACAAATGTTTCAGGTTTCATAACAACTCTTGTTAGCAACAATGAGCAAGATCTGTTTCTCTGACCTGCAAAGCCTCTAAGAAGCGAAAGGAACCTAGCCGTCGTCCTCGGGGCACCAGGCAGAAAGTGGAGTTGTACAGCATCTCTCGGTAGTCATACCTGCAGGATGACAAAGACCATTAATACACAGAGAAACACACACTGTACTTCTGTATAGCAGACTAACAGACACACGTCAGAACATTGACATTTTAGGAGCATGTTAGAAAATGTACTGCTAAAATCCTGACTCTACAAACCCAGTCAAAACCCGGTCTGTGATTCTGAAACAGTCATAGTGCAGCAGAAGGCAGTAAACCTCTTTCTAATAATGTAATACCTGGAAAGCACAATAACTTCCAGGAGAAATCCCATACTTTGATGTTGACTTCTCTTCCTCGTCTTCTACCTATCCATCTTTGAACTCTTTGCCCTCTCACCTGCACATCTCAACATCCCTTGTTTCTTCCCCACTAATTCCATCCAATCTAAGCCTCAGTCAGCACTTGCCTGGATTAAGGAGCTGCTTGGAATTCCTTCAGTGTCTGTGTTATAGGTGTGCATGTAAGAAGTGTGCATTTGTGTGTTGTCTTGTCGTGCATTAAACTAAGCTTTATGAGATAGGACTCAAATGTGCATAATTTGGTTCTTGGCTGTATTATTTGTAAACAAGCTTTTCGCAAACGTGTGCTTGCATTTGTTAAACATTAAACAAGGATATAAGGTTGAGTGTTCATGTACAGATAGTGTGTGTGTGTGTGTGTGTGTGTGTGTGCATGGGGCTATTTTCATTTCCTGTCCTCTTACTATTGTCCTGTGGCTTTGGAAAGTAATCAGACCCTACCACTTTATGCACACGTTTTGTAGAAATAAACAGCTGTTTTAAAGCAAGACGGTTCAACATGTGTTTAAACTTTTAGCTCAGGAACAGCTGAACAATGGTAGAGCCCCACAGATCTGAAAATGTAATGAGTAATTAATATCTGCCAGATGAGAAAACTGTCAGTATGCCAATGAAGAGAATACTTAACTCCAACATCTGCAAGGAAAACTGTAAATATACAACATCACCAATAAAGTTCACAAATTACCCAAATTTACTGCACAACTACACACAGTAGACAATGCTGGATCGGGGGCTCGGGCCTTATGATTTCTGCAACGCGGAAAATGTGGAAAGAATCCAACAAATAAAATGTAATGTGTAAAATGCAGAATGTCATAGAATTCGCTGACATCGGTGTGCGGTCAACGCAAAGCGATGCGTTTCTAATGCGTTTCGGCTGCAGCCCCCTGTGGTGTTACCTGTTTAAACAGGACTCAACTTTCCACACACACACCGACACAAAGGAGAAAAAAAACAAGGGTCAGCTTTGGCAAAACACCAAAGTCATTGAATGCTTGGTGCTAAGTTTAGAACAGAACAATACAAAAGTTTTTTGTTTTTTTTATCAGGTGAACAACACTTTTGTTACAAGAGGAAATAAACAATCCTCAATTCCCAGGATTATAAAGCTCAGCTTGCATTGGGTAAACTGATAATTCTGCTCTGCTTCTCACACGCCATAGACGACACCACCCCAGTGCAGCGTCTCTGCCCTTTTTAAATAGAGGAACATCTGATGGACCGACTGGTGGCTGGCAGTCATGTTATCGTTTGAGTGCAGCTTGAGTTGGTCACTGTGATTCACATGTGGAAAATACTTTTCAGTTGAGTTTCTGAAATAAAAAAATTACATCTTTATCAAATATTTCCAAGAGCTAGAATTAAAACTGCTGGGATTTCTTTTTGCTAAACTTGACAACTTTTTGAAACCATCTGCTAACAATACAAACACAGACTGCATAACAACTGAATAATCAAGAGCTTTAATATGACAGCAGGGTAAGCACGATTAGACTGAATAGACACAACATGTTATCTGACCCAATGAACTGTTTTCTGGTGGAGGTCATGGTTGTTTAAAAGTACACATACAAACCATCTATGTCAATACAGCATGTTTACAGAACATGTACTTTACTTTTTACTTTACGCTTTTATCCAAAGTGACTAGCAAGGAGCTAGCGCTCAAGAACACTGACTAGCAGTCAGACGGGGTTTCAAACCTGCGACCTTAACCCATTGAGCTACCATGCCGAGGAGCTGTACAGCCACAAAAAAACATTAAAGATACAATTAGGCTTGATGCCTTCTACAGTACTTCACTATATTACACAAAGAATATGTTATTAATACTGGCACATATAGTCACAACTAACTGTTTTGCACACCTATAAAAACAGAAGCATACGTCCATGTCCTGGCTGGGTGTAAATATCACATCTATCATATTTCCTGTCACTAAGGGCTGAGGAGACCAGATGTTCCTCTCCCTGCATACCTCCATTCTTTCCTACTTTTCCAGATGGCTGCCTGTAGGGAGGAGCAGGCTCACAGTATGCTACAGCATGTCAGTGAGGATGTTCAGGATGAGTGTTGAACCCAGCTCTTGTCATGCTTGTGCATTTTCTTTTCTGCTTTTCCCACACTGTCCCAGATGTACACGCTTAACAGACAAGTGAAAAAAAACAGGATGGATGTCAGTGAGCAGTTAGTCACATCCTGTACCTTGCAGAAATGTCAGCAATTAACTCAACATGATATAAAATAAATCCAGCCTTGTCCCATATATTCAGCACGCCAATGTGCAGATGGTTGCTGCACCTCCTCATTGTGAGATCAAAATACTAGAAGAGATGTGGTAATAAAGCTCACAGTTAGCTAATAATAAACTTATTAGAAATTAAACACTGTAAAGGCATTTCCAGAGAAAACTAAAATCTTGAGTCAACTTGTAATGTTGTGATTATTTTGAGATTAAAAAATGAAACGAGATGATGCAAATATTCGCACCAACTGTCATTTGAATCTGCCATAGAGCTGTGCTAAAACTGAGCCTCAGAGCATGCAAGCAGACCACATGTAAATCACTGCGATCCATTCACTGAGGATTTAAGCTTGAGCAACTGTGCAAGCAAGCACACTTTTGACATTTCCTGCCCATCCAGTTCTCTTGGTAAAAGAAACTATATTTTAGAAATGGCCATTCTTTTTGAATTTCGAAACCCTGTGTTTGAGACGAGTAAAAAACATTTTTGACTCCTTCTGTGTGTTGTCATGTGCTGTGCTGATGAAAATGGAAAGTAAGGTACAGTGATTCCAAACATTCAGTCATGAATTGTTCAGTCAGCAAGTTGTCCAGACTAGTCCCTACAGCGAAGCTACCCTATGGTTAAATATAGTTTGGATAACTAAACCTACTTAGAAAAAGCAGTTCAAACTGCCTTGTAATAATATTAAAAGTTGCCAATGTTCAAAGATATATAACCAAAGTATGGAATGATATGCTTTTCATGCCCATCAGACACCTGCACTAGGATTACTCAGTAATTTTTAAATAGCTTACACTTATCTGAACATTTGTTAAAAATATCAATAACCGCCAAACTAAGACCAAGACTAAAACCAACAACTATTCAAGTATATTCAGATTTAGATTCAAAATTAAAACATATAACAAAATATCTTTTATAAGTGAATAAGTCAGATTCCTGGAATACACCTGAAGTCTGAAGAAAGCAATAGCACCTCTGTTTTTAACATAACACTAAAAATTAATGTGAATTTAGCTGAACTACCAGCAAGCTACTGCAAAATGTATTTAAAGTACAAGTTTAATTATATGTAGTTTACTATTCCTTACTATGAGTTAGTGAATAATTACCTCAAATGCGGACCTACAGCGAAGCAGCCTGTTGAAAGTGTCGCACACTAAAGGGGCAAACATCACCATGATCTTTATGGAAACCTTTTGATTCATGGATATAATTAAATGTCATTTATTAATATTGCAGAGCAGGAACTTGGTATGATTCACAGAAAGAGAAAAGAATAACAGGAAGAAAGCTGGGTCAAGAGAAAAGATCAACCAGTCTCCTAGCAACGAGAAAAGAACGGTCTGAAAAAGAAATGCATGGCTCATCTGTCAAGTGCCTGAGGAGACTCAGAAGAACAGCCAAAGTGTTTGTCTCTCGTAATCTGTGCAAGAGACCACACACATTTCGAGCATAACTACCCACACAGAGGACTGCGATGGAAGATGGCATCGTGTCAGCTGCTCTGTGTCAGCATGTCAACCAGAGTCTACAGATGTATCCCTTAGTTTAGGTAATTACAAGTATTACAGTATTTGTTTACATATCATGTCATCAAGGTTGGTGATTTGAATTATATGAATCTTAATGTTTCAAAATGATTCAGGTACGCTTAGATGCAAAAGGATAAAACATGTGGGTACAATACATATTTGTCAGCTGCTCCATTCACAAGGGAAAAAACATGGTTTTCATTTTCTAAATTTTACAATCCTGTTATTTTCCATTTTCTGTTTTTGGTTAGAAAATAACATGTCTTCATCCCTGACATACCATTATTGTCTTCCAGGAAATTTTAGAGACAATAAATCAATGGAACTAAAATGCTATTACAGTAAGAATGTCCGTGTAACCTTCTGTAAGACTAAATCAAACTCCAGCTGAAATGACGGGTCTGACTGAACTTATGACAGACAAATCTGGATATTTTAAAGACTAATCAGTAAAGACTTCCAGAAAAAAAAACTGAATGATACACTGTCTACATTCTGTTGTTTAGCCATCACTCATCTGGGTCACAGGAAGAATTGACAACAACAAAAGATGCACTTCAGAGGGCAAAAATGAAGCAGGCTAAAGTACAATCCACTCCCATCCCATACCAACTTCATATCTCTTTTTCTGCTTCCCCCTTTCTGTCACTAAGATGATGGGCAGTTAGCTGTTGCCCGGGATATGAGTTCAAACTGGAGGAATTTAAGCCTGAAAGGGGTAGAGTAAAAGTAAATATCATCGGATGAGAAAAGGAACAGAACTAAAAAAAAAATCAGCAGTTGACAGCCACACACTGTATCCATGCCCCCACACAGCTAGAGCCACCCATGGCAAGAATGTCACTCACAATGCAAGCACACAGAAAGCCTCACAGACAACCCAGCTGCTTTGTTACCCGTGACAAGATGGCACACCAAGAGGTAGACATGTACAACACAGTCAGGGCAAAGGAACCTACATTACACACACAGACTTGGAAGAAAAGAAAATATGGTTTCTTTGTGGAAAAACATCCCATGAAACCAGTTTTGGGACATTTGCTTTGGTTAGTGAACAAATATAAATGTGCAGACATCCCTATAAAATATAATTTACTTCTTCTGACCAATACTAACTAATCACAAACAATTAATGAAATTACAGATGTTGCGACAGCTGCAGAAATGCGCACAGTGTGTCGATGTTTCATATAGATACTTTTACAAACTCACAGGAAACCATTCTACAAACAACTGGAAGCTACAAACAAAATGTTAATTAACGTTCTGGAACAACTTAGATTACGCTGGAATTAAAACCGTTCAATAGGGTACTCCTAATGCAAGGTTAATGAAATGACGTCATACTTGCTTCACTGGGTAAATCAGTCATAAAGATACCGTAGCTGATTGGCGCATGGTAGAGATTATGTTACACTTCTGCAAACAATCATTCCCGAGGAATTTGGAAACATTAGATGTTAGAAGAGGGTTTTAAGGAGCTTGTAGAGATCTGGTACAGCTATCCAAAAAATTGGAATCTGTGTCTCTTGATTACAAGGTGAAATACACAATTGAATGCAGGCAAAACCTTGCAAACCAGAGGATACACAATTTAGTGTCCAGGATACGTGTAATGATATGACAGTCACTTGCCCAGAGTTATGGAGCTTTAAATATTCCAGTCGCCTCAAGATGGGAGCATAGGAGATTAATAGCCAACACTATAATGAATGAGATTCAACGCACAGATATATTCAATGCCATAGTTCATCTTCACCCTTAAACCAGTGGGTGGCAAATTTTGGATGTTCACGATTGTTAATTTTAACATTCAATGGAACAAAAATAATAGCAGGAGCATTGGGGCCTTTAGTTTTTTTAATACCTTGGGTTCACTATCTTCCCTTGTTAATGAGTTCAAAGAATGCCTTATAAAACATTTACAGATACAGAGGGGGGGCGTCGCGCTCTACATGACCCCAGGTTAACTCACCTAATTATACGCCTTGAATCTTCTATCACGCTTCTTTTTCTTGTTCTCCTACTCAGATTCCACCCATGGTCAAATACTTCTCAAACTTTCGTACACGCCCTGACCTAAATCTGCAGATTTATTAACTTCCATCCAGAAAATATTTGTGCCAAGAGCTGCTGAATTACAGCGAGTCCCATAGGAGACTTGGAGGAAGCTTTGCTCACTACTCTAATCAGCTATCCATCAGCATGATGAGGCTAATAAGAAGGTTGCTTTGAAGTGCACTCTGGATACCTTAAACCAAAACAGGGGAGTTTTGGAGATGATGAAATGACTGTTGTTAATGGAACAGATATTAGCAAAGGAATGTCAGGCCTGACCTGTGGGCAACATAAAGATCTAAGATCAGCCAGTTCGGGTCAAATTACTTGACTGCAGCGACCTGGGAGGCTTTCCCTCTCTGCCTATAGCTGAGGTTGGTTGTGAGGAATCCCCAAACGTGACTAGTGCTGAGAATATGCAGGGGACTCCCAGACACGCCTGGCAGACATGTCAGTTTATGCTTAACACACGTTTTACAGCTTTTTAACTTGCTTTGAAGGTGCACGCATTAACAACTATGTAACATCGTACAGTCGTAAAGTAGTGACGTCTCACCTCGCCTCACCTGGGCCCCCTCTTGTGGTGGAGCTGAGCCCCACCCACAGTCATGGAGAGCAGACCCTGAGAGGAGAGGCTGCAGCGTAAACAAATCAGAAAAACTCACTCACTGCTGCTTTCAACTACTAATGAGTCACTAGCACTGGTGGACCCAAATTTTTTCACATGCATACATGGTAATTTTTTAGTCGCATGTACATGTGAAATCTCTGGAGAGGTTTTTTTAATGAATCAGCCGTCATGAACACAGACATTAGCTGATGCTTATTAATCAGTATGGGACTGGCTAATTAATCTGCAGACCAATCAGTCACGCAACCATTATTACACAACTACTTTATTATTATTAACTGTATCTCATCTTAATTTTATAATTCTGCATCTAGTAAGGTCACAAATTAATCAATTTATTAGGGCTTTACATGAATGAGTGATGATACAAGTCTCACAAGTATAAGTATGTGCACCCCATTTCACAAAGGCAGAAGTTGAGCACATTAGAGAGGTCCCCAAATCTGAAGGAATACTGACTGACTTCTACTGAAACCCCTAGCTGGTGCTGTCCAGGTCAGGAATGTCTCTGTACCTGGGCCAAAAAGGGATGGATTGAGGAAGAGATAGAAGAATGTGGAAGATGTGGCAGATAGTAATGGAGAGGAGAGAGGGCCTGAAAGACAAAGAGCTGAAGTGTGAAGCAGAAAGAAACAGGAAAGAAGTGTAATGAATGATAGGAACCAAGAGGGGTAATGGGAAGCAGAAGAGAAAGAAAAGACTAACAGGCAAAAAAGATGAAAACATCAGACCGCAGGAGACAGATGGAAATGTAATCAGCAAAAATCAGGAACAAAAAAGTAAGGGACCACACTGGAAGGCAACCTTTTCATTTGATATACAGCCATCACAAAGTATAATGCCCCAAATCAGAAGAATGTCTATGTGCATCTATGCAAATGTCTGAGTTCTGTAACTGCTTCAGCATGGAGACAGCTCCAAACATAAAAATGTTTTGTTTTTTTTCACCAGGGTGAAAAACCCTGTCATCTCAGACAGCCGCCTCCCTTTAATGGCAAAGCAACCATGACAACAGCCATGACAGGGAGGAGGAGGCTTTGTAATGTCTCTTTCAGTTCAGAATATAGAATGTTATAAACTGAATTTGCTATCAATGCACCATCAAATGGACTTGTGGGCTGTGTCTGATCTGATCTGATCCAATATCCATCATGTCAAGAGAGGGATTTAGATAAACCCTCACTGCAGGGGCTAGACTGGGCTGACTGAGTTTGTGTGTGATTTGGGATATTATCTGAGTAGTAATGGAACAGCAGAACCACATTTGGCATTAGGTTTTTTTCCAGGACATGCCATGGGATGGCCTTATGTAAGTGTTTCATTGGAGAGAGTGGGGCAGAGAAGGAGAGGCAGGAAAAAGAAAACTTGCATGTGTTGGAACTTTGCATCCAAATGGACCTATGCACCTTCGGACTGTAAGTATGTGTGTGCAACTACAACTGTGGAGCCAAGGGGACAGAAACATTATAGGGGTCAAGTAAAAAACCAAATATTAGAGGGGGTCAGCTAAGGTCACGCTGAGTGGCTTGGGCAGTGTAGCACAGTTAATTGGCAGGCTTGGCAATGGGAGATCACTGCTTTAGCTTTATCGTACTGAACACACTGTTTCCGAAAATCTTTCTTGCATTCGCCTTTATTATTTCGAGGAGGAGGCAGAGGTGGGTATCTGATAACGTAAACAGATTTAAAAAACACTGGATGAAAGATAAAACGGGCAAGCTTTATCCAACCTGCTGGTGACAACTTCCCTCAAATGTACAGGAAAAAAATACCTATGAGTGCAAAGAGACTATGAAGTAATGAGAAGTAAGACTTCATTCTGCTGCTGCGAGAGTAAATTAGTGTCTTGTCAAGTCAATCCAACAAAAACGAAGTGTAAACACAGTCTTTTAGCTCTCAAGAGGGAAAAGATGATTACCTCACAATTACGAGACCACAGAGGAGAGAGAAGCCCCATTGCCTCAGTGACAGAAAAAGAGATTACAGGGTGGCGGCAGTACTAATGATGATGGGGAAAAGCAGTGCTGTTTATTCCAGAGGACACACAAAAATGCAACAACAAGCAGAAATGTGTGACACTTGAATAACATATTGCAATTGCCTAAGCTGTATTTGCTGCATGTCTGCTGCTCTGTTAATCCATCTTTTTCTCCAAACACAGAGAGACTGAAATCTACAGAGGCAACACTATGCTGCACAGTGGTTGTATTACTTGTATTACTTGTATGACTGGGAAATACCATGTGCATTGACATCACTGCACCATGGTCATGCCCACAAATGGAGGGCTAGCTTTACTATACATCACTGCCTACCAGCTCTCAGGTTTAAACCCATTTAATAAATCCTCAGTCACTAATGTGATGACTGTGGGGGGAGGGTGACCTAATACCACACAATGCTATATCACAAACACACCTCCACAAGTACTGGTTATCAATGATGCCTTTTGAGACACTACTGAGTGCATGAGCTTAAGCTTAACACACACTTCGCACGCAATATGAAAAATATGCAGAAAGTGTGTTCCAGAGCAAAAGCATGACCTTTTTGTATGTTTAACTAACCAACTGAGGGAGGGCATCTCAATTTTCCACCATCAGCACTGTTCTAGCCAAAAAACAAGTAGTGTGGTGGACTGGAGTGATGGACTCTGCTGAGTCAGAGCAATCATTAGGCAAATTAGTACCAGAGAAAACAGCACTTCACTACTATGGGATTATTTCAACTCTGAAGTGACAGACAGGAAACCAAAAAAGGTCAAGTGCAAGAGCCGTCTTTAAATTGTTGCCACAACAGGTGGTAGGAGAAAACCATGAAACCATTGCCAGCACTTGAAAGAGCACAACAGGGTTTGTTGAGTGTGCTACTAGTACTGAAAGTACTAGTAAAAAGCACAAGACTAATAACTAATACCAAAACCCACTGTCTAGAAAGCAATGAGCAAAGAGGGATTCTCGCCCCAAATGCCAAATAGGAACTGCTGGTTGATGGAAATTACTAAACAGCCAATAACATGGTGGCAACTCAGTGTATTTAGGCATGTTGACATGGTCAAGACGAATCATTGCAGTTTAAACCGAGCTTCAGAATGAGAAGGAAGGTGATTTAAGTGACTTTGAACATGGCACGGTTGTTGGTGCCAGACAGGCTGATCTGAGTATTTCAGAAACTGCTGATCTTCTGGGGTTTACAGAGAATGGTCAGAAAAAGGAAAAAACGTCCAGTGCGCGTCAGTTCTGTGGGCGAAAAAGCCTTGTTGATGCAAAAGGTTAGAGGAGAATGGCCAGAGTGGTTCAAGCTGATAGAAAGGAAACAGACACTCAAATAACCACTTGTTACAACCACGGTATGCAGAAGAGCATCTCTGAATGCACAACACGTCCAACCTTGAGGCAGACGGGCTACAGCAGCAGAAGACCACACCAGGTGCCACTCGGCTAAGAGCAGGAAACTGAGGCTACAAGTTTCAGGCAGTTGGACAATAGAAAATCGGAAAAATGTTGCCTGGTCTGATAAGTCTTGATTTCTGCTGCAACATTCAGATAGTAGGGTCAGAATTTGGTGTCAACAACATGAAAGCATGGATCCATCCTGCCTTGTATCAACAGTTTAGGGTCTACCAGTCTACACGGTAGTTAAAGAGTTTACAGCTAAAGGCATACTATACTCCCTACCTTTAGACTGTGTGCTGCACACTATTGAGACGTTTTTCCCACATCGCACAGCCTTATTACATACAGTCACAAAGTGGTGCTTTTTAGAAACTTTAGATTTTTAAAATCAAATGTGATGGAAAATTATTACTGAATAAGAGAGAAGAGTTACACTACTGTCAGTCTTGAAAAAACAGTTGAGGTCAAAAGAGGGAAGAGTGCTGGGTAGATAAATGCAGCAATTACTGCAAGTCACTTAAGCGATTGTCATACGAAGTCACAGTCATCACCTTTTATTCAAAAGCACGTGCACAATACAGCTAACATATGCAAACAGTGCCGAGGTGTCACTGCTTTTGTACAGCCATCTTTCAAGTGTCAAGTCCCACAATTTCTGCTGTGATTGCTTCGAATTTCTTTCTTAGTCTAGGGTATTAAGTCAAGACAGGTGAACACCTGCGTATGTGAGGTCAGTGTAACCGAGTTAAACCACCTGAAAGAATAATACTGTATAATAAAACAAATCACATATAAGATAGATTTAATTTCTGTCTTGCACAGCAGGGCAAGTTAACCCCATCTTGAGAAAGAAATCTAGGTCGTATAACAGTTCTTTCTGAGGCAAGTGAATTCATCTGCATCCTAGCAAACACGCTGGCCCACAACAAAGCTATATCATCTGTAAATTAATTCCACGGGCAGCAGTGCTCGCAGCTGCGGGCAGGTAATTAGTTTGAACAGCGGGAAAGATCAAAGACAACACTTGCCGTCTTGCCCTCTGGTTGTGACCTCACAAGGGGAAGTCAGACTTTAGCGGGTGAGAGACTGGAAAAAAAACCTCTATGAAGCTTAGCCGACAGGCACAAAATAAAAGTCAAAGTTGTTTCAGTTTGAATCACAGAAACTTACCTGCAAAACAATCAAAACAGTTGCTTTAAGTCAATTCTGCTGCTTCATTTACTGACATATTTGGTAATTTCACAATTATTGAGAGTCACATGTTTCATGTAATCTGCTATAGAGAGCAACAAAGAACCGTCTCAGTAAAGCCACCTCTCACTGAGGAGTTTAGACTCTCACATGCTTATCATCATGTGTGCTGGTGCTTCACTTCCTGTCATGGTGTGGACTGAAGCCCTTATCTGACAAAGTGGAGCCCAAAAAGGGCAGTGAGAGATAACATATCTCTGTGTGTTTGTGTGCCAGTTTTATCTGATGATCCAAGTCACTAACCAGCCAAGCCTTTCAACATGGTGTTTGGTTTTTGTTCAGTGTTGTAGCTCTATTAACAAAGCACAACATGGTCCCACACAGTGGGATGGTGGTGATAAACTGTCTAATTTCCAAGGAAAATCACGATCGTGTTGCCCGAGTCTTTAGGTCAAGTCCGTCTGTTCACCTCTCCAAAATAGGAAGGCTAGTTATCATTGTACAATTATCCATCCTGAGTTGATTTACATATTATAAGAAATATAAAAGATATATTAGTTGCGGTGAGTGAAAAGTCAGAGATGGAGAGACTCCATGCCCCTGGCTTGTCTACTCTCTACATCGAATGTAGATTTGAAAGCCCATAGGATTTTCCTAGGCTTGGTTTCAGAGAGCTGCTTAATTCTGCATGTAGCTCTCACAATGCATTTCCTTGTACATGATGGATAAGTGAGCTCTTATTCAAGCCCTATTCATCTCGAGCAAGCAATTTATATGTTTGAAAGAAGTGCAAATGTGCCTCCTGGGTCACACAAACACCTGAGTCAGATCTATGCAGTTCCATGTTTGCACCTAGAGAAACCAATCACATATCGGTAATAAAACGTTTTTTTTTATATAATTTCTTAGGCTATATATCCTAGTATATGCCACTGAGGGGATTTTCATCTTTGGTGCAATCATTTACACACTATTAACCAATCATAACACTTCAAAAAAAGCTCCCTGAGGTCAGCAAACACCTCACCAAAGTGTCAAAACACCATTAAAAGCGATTTTACATAAATTCTCTGTTGCTACTCTTCAAAAAGGTCACTGTTCGTCTCCATCATCATGGGTTCTGCGTGTATT
Organism: Microctenopoma steveboyesi; assembly: GCA_032359275.1. Classification (NCBI taxonomy): domain Eukaryota; kingdom Metazoa; phylum Chordata; class Actinopteri; order Anabantiformes; family Anabantidae; genus Microctenopoma; species Microctenopoma steveboyesi. The sequence continues at coordinate 14,735,285 of JAUMHF010000008.1, forward strand.
TTACTAACATTTCAGTTTTACTTTTTCCACACCATAACCATTTGAGATCCATGTTTGTTTGCCAGCACTGCCTACATTCTGTCTTACTGTATCACATATGTCAGGCATCACAGATACAGTGATATGTGCCTCCATGTGATGACATCTGAGTTGATCCTGGAATTGGACCGCACTCTGTGCCTGGCACGTGGACATACCGCTTCTTATCCGACTCTCCCTGCATTCCAGCTGGAAAACATCACCTGTACATGGCTGCCAAGGACAAGAGATACATCATCCTGTTGGGACAAGAGCTGAGACAGAGATGGGGGCATGGCAAACGAGTGACACAGCCCTCCGTTCTGAAAAACTAGTCTCCAAAGAGAGTGAAGAGGAAAACACTGCAAATACTCACAATGACCAGATGCAGATTCACCTAAAGTTACACTGCACCAAGTCATCGGCTGAAAGGTACTATAGAAGTAGCTACTCCACACATTGATTGTGATGCTTTCTCAACATCCTCTTTGTTGTGTCAGCACTCTCTAAATGGTCCTCATTGGTCCACCTTAAGGCCAAAAGAAGACAGCCTGCATCTGTTAATGTCACTGAATGAAGGCCTGTGAGATACAGCTTCTGCATCTAGACTTCTTTGTTTAGATTAATTGTTGAACATTATTTATTCAGTATTCATTTAACCGTGATGTTGAGAATAAAAATATGATGAACATAATTTAGTGTTGTGGCTGATGGGTATAAAAGACATACTGCCAATATGTACAGAAGAACAGCAATGTTGACTAAGTGATAGCCTGGTTTCTAAAACCCACAGAGAGCAGCTGTTCAAATGTTTTTTTCCTTGCTGTAAGAGCACAGGTAATCTATGCACCACTTAATATAAACTGTTATACACTTTGTAGCAGGAAGTAAAAGTGACAAATATGCTGTCATATATTTCGTGTTTTGCCGTCTGTCATTATTTTTTAAAGATGAACATCATCAGACAAAAGGTAGGAAACTTGTTCCCAACCACAGTGCTCAGAAGCGCTGATTGTTGTCAGTGGCTGATTGTCTTCTAAGGGATTCAAACTGTTCAAAACCTCAGACATCTGCGAGTGGAACTGAACAGCCAGTGAGAAAATGTCAGATCATGCTGGATTCACTCAGCATTGAAGTGTGAAATTAGCAGCATGTTAACGTGAAATAAATATAGCAAAATGTAGCTTAGCAGCCACTTCAGTGTCATTTGTGACAGGCTATAATATACAGTATGCTTGAGAAAGTTCTCAATAAAGGCCTATATATACACACAGCAGCTAATCTTGTCTCAATTGTAAAGAATAGTAGCGTGACAGAGAGAGGACTTAATAACAATAAGTCGTAGGTGGCACCGAGTGACAGCAAGCATCCACAGAGAGACAAACACCAAGCTGAGACACTAATGCCACTTCAGTGCGAGGGACTGACTTTACTCAGCAAAAAGAGTTGAGCCTTGTTCACAGTCCCTCTTTCTGCATCTCTCATCTGTTCTGTTTTCACATTTCTAAAAATGAGGAAATGTATTTCAAATATTGACATCACCAAAAAAAAATTCAACATACTGACCATTAAAATGCTGACCACTGCTAAGTGACCATGTGGTCATGCGAGTGTCATTTCTGGGCCTGTGTAAATGAAGAGCAACCATGTAATCCACGTGGAGTGGTTTTGTGGTGTACCAGCCTCCACCACTGCCTGCTGTATCATTCTGCTCTTTACAGCTATGGACGACTGTAGACGGTTTGCTGCCAGAGCTGAGTTTTAAAGAATGGAAACTAAAGGAGCCTTACCAAAAACGTCACAGTATTAAATACTGCATAGCGTTTTTGTGATAAAGTCAGCCAAAGAAGAATAAGAGAAACACACACTGCCGACTAAACGGGGGGAAATCACAAAGAGACTCTGAGAACAATGTGAACCTAGTATTGCACAAAGCAACACCGTTAGATCAGTGAGTTGATGTAGCAGATGAAGACCATGAAAAACTACATTTATAGTTAATGTTCAGGATCGACCATCCTCCCCCGGTGATTATCGTTTTCGACAATCTCTGTAAAGCCTGCATCAAGTTGGCTAGCAGCCCTCTGCCAGGGGCTTTGGCCAATACTAAGGATTAAAACCCTGCAAGTCTATAAATACACCTAACAAACCAGCGTCAGCACCCAGCCAGCTATTGCACCTCTCACTGCTGGATGGCTGGCATGTGTTTTTCCTCTTTTCTGCCTCTCTCTTGCTTTTACTTTATCCCCTGTCTTTCAGCTTCTCAGACTCTCACTGTTCTCTTTGTGTTCCTATATTTCCCTCCAAGTCCCTCTCTCAGTTTGTCACCCACTCTTCTGTCTATCCCCTCAACTCGGATTCTATCCCTCTAATACTCTCTCGCTTGGCAGGGCCTCTTAATTGGAAACAAGCTGTGAGAGGGCTTTTGGTTTGAGGTTAAAATTGCATCTGACCTGCCTCCTGCTGTATCTTTTCTTCTCTCTTTTTGCTGTATTACAGGCTTGTACACAGCGGCTGAGTGCAGATGGATGAAGGACAGAGTGCAGTGAGGAAGAAAGCAGAAAGTTGACTGGAAACAGCTTAGACTTCACAGGCAAACAAGCGAAATAGAGACATGCAGAAGATTATTTGCATGGAAGTATGGATGTACTTTGTGTTTAGGACTAAGACTATAAAGCCAGGGTTGTTCATCTCAAATATCACAAATAGCAATGAATGAATATAGTGAATAATCTCACTATATGGCTTAAAGAAATATATTATTAGACCCACTCATTTCTTACTATGCAAACATTCAACAGGTTTTTTAGTCATCGAGGTGAAAGTATCTGGAAGTTGAGTCTTGGCAATTGGACATGTTTTTATTCTATTGTAATACGAGTAACAGTATTAGTAAATATGGCTGCAACGATTCCTTGAATTATTGGATAACTCAATAATAAAAATAATGGAGCAACGTTTTAGAATAGAGGCTTTGTCTAAATCATATAACTCGCGTTAAACTCGCGTTGAATGCACGTCACTTATAACAGTCCGTACAAAAAGGGTTAGGGTTAGGGGTAGGGTTAGGGTAATTGCTACCCTAACCCTACCCCTAACCCTTTTTGTACGGACTGTTATAAGTGACGTGCATTCAACGAAGATAGTTAAGGAGGACAACGTGGTTCAGTGTTTACATTGTATAACAGAGCTGGCATAAACGAAAAAACATACAGACTTGGCAACATTACTTATGTTTATGCGGAAGCATCCGCACGTTAACCAAGCGGAGCATCTGCAAGCGTAACGTAACGCTACACAAAAAGACACACACGCATTAAACAACATATTTCTACCATCAGGAGAATCTGTGCGCAGAATTGTTTGTGATTATTGGTTATTCAAGGTTTATCAATAACAGCCAATTGCTTGCTTATACATCAGGTCTTTCATGTGACCTAATACACAATTAATATTCTTCATCGTTTTATTTTAACGATTTTACACGTCTCTAAATGCACAACAATTCTACATATAGCTGGAAGGTTCCTGACTGCACAAATGTTATTTAATGCTAGAAACATAACAAGGATAATGCCCTAAAGTCCTAGAAATAGATGGTTTTGTTTGCTTATTATCAGCTGTACAGTTTAAAAACGCATTGTGTGGTGTGTGTGTTGTGGTCTTCATGCTTTAAAAGTCGCATTTCAGCTGGTGAGTTGTGAACTCCTAGTTTAATAACAGAACAACATGAACTGTTTCATTGGAACGGTAACCTGAAATAACTTCTAATGTGATCTGGCACTGTACAAAAAGTCTAATTTAATTGTATAGTGGTAGGGGAAACACTGGCAGTTATAAGCAATAAACATTGAGCTATGCCAGGTCTCATTCTGGAGCATTACAACCTACTTATAATAAATTTAATCTATGTGATTGGTGATTGGCACTCATTGGTAATCGTTATTGGAATCTGCAGCAAAAAATTGAAGCATCCCTAGTTCTGCCCCAAGAAAAAAGCTTGCCATAACTCAACCTTCAGATAAGTAATGACAGACTTTGCCAAGAAGGCTATTATATTGTTCAAATTTTACACTGCAGTTAGTATAAACTATGAGCAAAATGCAAACTAAAATGGCAAACAATGATATGGTGAATTGAATTGATATGGTGTCCAAATGTAATTAAATATTTAATTCAAACAAGCCATACATGCCACATTTACAGTACATTATTTCCCTGTATACATAATGAGCCAACATCTGGAGCTAAACTCTCTTTATTACTCTCAATAATACACAAATACAACATGGCCATTACATGGTAATTATGGCGAGAGGCTGCGTTCAGTCAGTCACAACTTCCTTGTTGTCAGTGGGAGAGGATAAAAGGGATTTGTTGCACAAAAGGCCACAGCCAGGCACAGAAACTATTACTTCCACCCAGTTAGACCACAGACTGTGCTGTCTGGCTGTATAACAAGACAGTGCAACTCAGTCACAATCAAACACACCGCCCTGTGTAGAGAACTCTAGAGAGAAGAGGGAAATTAGCAGTAAGATCATTTTAGATGTGTGTTTTTAGAGCTAATGTTATTGTATGGAATAAGCATAAATGCAACACCCCAAATGCTAATGTCTAAATCTGTGGGTCTGACAAACAGCTGCCTAATCCACAGAGATATTTTTAAGAGCTCAGCTCTGTTAATATTTTCCCAATTTGCAACACGCTACAAGCAGCTTACCCCAGCTAGTGTGTTGTTTACAGCATAGTACAAGACACTTTCATTTGGAGAGCTGTATCATGACCCAAATACAAATATTGATCTCCTTGGCAACTGGCTGTCTTCCCCAATATCCCACCCACAATTTTGGCCACTCTACCACCAAGTCGCACTTTCTTGGAAAGTCATGCACAGCTATGTGCCAGGATGGGGATACAGAGCGTGTCTGGGTATGATAATCAACAACCTGCAATCCAAATAGACTCCACAAAAAGCTTAGTGTAATTATTGGATTTTCTTGGTTGACTGTATTGGTGACTGTATTAGATTCTTCAATAAAGATCATAAGAATGATGGCAGCTTTGACAAGTACAGTTTAACAAAATATAAGCCAATACCTCAGTGTCCTCTGGATTATTTACACTGGTCACACTTGATACAGGACCTGAGTATCCTTAAATAATCCAGCCCAACAGACAAACGATCTGAAGACGCAAAAGATCTTTTGAAATAGGCAACACTCATTTCAGTCTGTCACAACTTCAGAACATTTCTTTAGAAACCACTCTAAGTAAGAAGAGAGAGTGGACTATATAACAGACCCAATAAAAAGCGATAGTCAAGTCCCACAGCTTCAAACTGTGCTCTATAACAAGAAAATCATTGTATATGCAAGATATATTTAGCAGATGTGTCCCAAATAAACTTACAAACTCATGACAGAAAATGTATGGCACCTAACTAGAAAGTAAATTTTCAACGTTTCTCTCCTGTATGTAAACCAACTGTTGAAAAACCAAACCATTTGAAGGGTTGTATGATTCACGCGATGCAGCAACATGGATGGAATTGCAAATTCAACAAAAAGTACACAAGTATCTTTGTTTTCCACGAAAAATTCATGTTTTTGTTGTTTCCTTAGTGTTGAAGTTGAATATTATAGCATTGTTCTTTTTTTCCCATCCACTTAATTATGAAATGAACTTTGATCAAGCCATAGCCTGTTGACTGATAGTGGTGTGGACCTATACTGTCACCATGCTATGTAGCTAAGCTGGCGAGGGCTGGTGGGATATCCAGAACTTGTTTCTACCCCAACGCTCCCCATACTTAATGACGGGAGGATTAATATTTCCTTTGGGTTATGGCTCTGATGCCACCCATCTCACTATGTGAAATCACTATTTGGTAGTACTTGGCAGCACATAGTTAGATGACACAAAGAAGCAGGGAAAGAGCAGAGAGATCATGCCTTAAGAGTGATATGAAGACTGTTCATTTGCTGAGCAAAGAAAAAAGGCCTCATAAGTGGATGCTTACCTACACAGGCAGATACAGACAGAAGTATTTTTTGATGATGTACTTTGCTAACAAGTGAGACATTATAACATTTAACAGCCCGTGAAATTGTCCGTCATGCAAGCTGAACAACTGCCAACAAAATGATGAGAAGTTGACATGGGGGGTCAATCAAAGCAGAACCCCAAACAACAGAGGGGTCACACAGGACACAGGTTGGGGCCAGGGCATTCCTGGCTGATGCAGTTGGGTTTATCTGGGAAATGACTGAGCAAACAAGGGCCAGAGTGGCTTCCCCTTACTGGCACCAGTGCTTTGTCCCCACTAATCCATTCCAAAGAGCCACAGTCAAACACCCAGCGCCATACAGTCACCAGTAACAACACAGCACAGTCTGGGGGGACACGATATAAATCCCACTGGCCAAAGCAGGGAGACAGACGCCAGTTTGCTCATCAGATTTGGGCACAGAAAACAGTGTGGCTTAACTCTAGGACTGGGCAATGATCCCAAAACACCTTTTTGAGGCAATTAGGGCTGTGCAATGCGTTTAGTTGGGATGGGTACTAGAGGAAGTCTAACGTCTCAGCTGTCCAGGTCAGTAGGAAACGTGTCCACCCACTGGTCACAAACATGTTACCTGTTTGTGGTGGTGGTACATTTTTACAGTAAAAGAGTCCGACAAATTCCATCAGACAGTATCAGAACTCATAATAGGCCAACAGGCAAAAATGTGGAGATGTCTCAGACAAGATTAGCAGATTCAACCACTGCTGAACTGCAGACTAGAGAGATGAGAACATCTATTGAATTACCAGGGCTCTTATTGCTGGCATTAGAACAAATCTGCTTCTACGTACATTGTCATGTGTATTTTAATGAAAAGTCTTATGATGTAAGCACTATTTAAAAGTGGCAAATTACTTCAAATCAATTGAAGATTGTAACTGACGTGTTTTTGAGACATGAGCCTGATAAGACTACTGATTCAGTATATAAGTGACGATTAAAAGAATGTAAGGTTAAATCTCAGGAGGAGACCAGTGCACAACTAAAACACCTAAAACCTACTTTGTTATTGTCAGGGTGAATCATAGTTGGATATGAGTGTTATGTAAACTACCTAATCTAATGTGAAACCACCACAATGAGAAAACAGAAAGAGAACGATAATGGAACAAAACATCCCATAGGTGCTGATACTGTGCACTGGCTCCGGAAACCGAAATTAACCCATACTTCACCAGAACCATACAGCAACTATGTCATGTGAATTAAACACATCTTTAAGTTCAATAGTTCACCAGAGAAGAATTAGAAACTACTCACTTGTCATATTCGGCATTGTCTTTATCACAGCGTGCATCCTTGTGCTTCTGCCAGTCCTTCCCATGCTTACAGGTGGTGAGGAGAACCACATCCTCCGAGTTATGAACGTGATATAAAGCATTCCTGGTGTCTGAGCCTATTCCTGTTAAGTATCTTTTCCCCTTGAAAACAAGCATGTATTTCCTAAAAGGGGGGATGGTGTTGTGTTTCAGATAACCCCTCTCCCCACCTGTCCTAGGATGATCTTTGGAGAAAAGGGGAATAGAAACGTCAAAGTTGGGTCGAAAGTTCTCTGTGCTGATACTGGCCTTGGCCAACATAGCAAGGCCAATGTCTAAGCCAAGGTCTTCCGTATAGTCTGGCCAGGTGCCGGAGTACAAATTGAAGACGATGTGGTTTTTGCCGCCATTCCACAGAGGAAGGCTCTGGATTTTTGCTTTCAGGTTATGCACATACTGAGGCGAGAGCTGGTCCCTGTCCAGAGTGTCCAAACTCAGGACAAATAAGCAGGCCTGTCCTGGATCAGGTGTATAGAACCTGGATCCTTCAATTGCCGACAAGATGTTCTGATAACTCTCTGACATCTTCTCCCCTTTCTGCTGAGGGTAGACATAAACTTTAAACCCATTTCTCTCACACAGAGAGAAGTCAAAGCAGGACTCCATCCTGCAGCGTTTCCCCGTGTAAACGCCCGAGTTGGCGTCCCTCTTCTGTCTAGAAGATATGTGTTCATTGTGATCGTCCTGCTCCCAGGAGCTGAAAGGCTGCAGGTGCCCCGGGAAGGGACGCCACCGCGGCCCGGGGTGATAACCGGCGAGGCTGCGGTCATCACGCCGGTTGGGACCCCGTCTTGAAAGCGGGACTTGTATCCCCCCGAAACAGAACAACAGAATGAGACACGCGCCGGCGGAGAACAGAATTAAGTAGCGTTTTTTGGCCTGCATGTGTCCTCGGATCTGCGCTACGATGCGTGGCGATAAATCCAAGAAGTCCCCAAGTTCTGGTTTCACCACCTCCTACGGGAGCGCTCCGCCATCTTCCCCCGGGCTGCAAGGGCTGTGCGCTCAGGTCTCCCACCTTCTGCTTCAGATGCCTTTCACAAGTCCGGGAACTGATCCAACGCATGTGGGCGATTTATTATGTTCATTCAACCCGTTTCCTCGTCAACAGTTGTATCGATGAAGTGGCAGCAAGTTCTCTAAAACAGCAGTGACCTGATCCACTCCACGCCGGGCATCTAAAGTGCCTCACTACTCTCCTTTGCCCTCGACGCTCATTTTAACATAGGCAAATAACCTCTACTGAACCAGAACCAACTCATAACCAGTCACAGCACTGCTCATAAGCGGTAGAAACTTGGGTCGGTGAAGCAGCAGCGTGTCTGACTTGTTGCCTGGACAGTTAACTATTGTCCCCTCTGGAAATTAGCTTCCAAGCGAGCACCGGATCCCTGAACATTTAACACATAGTTACACCCGCTGCCACCATTTTTCTACTAAACGCGTCCTAAAACACCATTACCATTACAGCTGTTTGTTCAACATATGCAGTTAATTTCTCCGGCGGGCATAGCTAGCTAGCAAGCTAACTACCTGGCTAGTTTCTGAAAACATTCCCAGTTAGCTTGTTAGCTAAGCGGCGGCTTCAAAGTAGCTTTAACGGTGCCTGGAAGTGAAGACAGCCGGGCAGCCTCTCCTCTCCCTCTAAAAACCATTTCTCTTCATTCGTCAACTACTTATCTGTCGCTCTTCCGCATGAAACCGACAAGCTAATTTCACCGTGAATCTCTCCAGTCCGTGTGAAGTGTTCAAGTGGTGCCTCTCACACACATATACACACACATACACGCACACGCACATCCAAAAACAAGAGGTGCCGTAGAGACTGCGAGCCAAGCGGAGCCGCACGGCAGTCCCACCAGGTCGGCTGCTGACGGCGGAGTGACGTTCCTGCGCGGCGCACAGTGCGTTGCCATTCGTCCCCCTCGCAGCCGGGGCGGGCGGGGCTTCTACAGAGGAATAGCTGATAGCTGTTCTGGAAATTGTCGATGTCAAATTTCCATTTTCTGGGTTAAAGGTCGACTGAAACACTCAGGCTAAATGTTGCTGATGAGGTCAAGACCGAACGAGGACGCAGCCTGTGATTCATCTAAATGATTTCATCTAAACTATTCTAAGCATTGTTTCAATGCTGACTTACAAGTGTAAAGTTAGGTAACCACAGGGAATACTACAAAAACTAAAATAAATGTTGCATTCAGTATTATCTAACTCAGTCCTTGTTGTTTAATAACTTTAAGATGATGTTCAGCATTTGCAACACGCCACCTTTATGATCACCCCCAGACTGGACTGAGGCCAGGCTCTAAAGAGTGTTTGGGATCAGCACGACGATTTCACACCTGAAATATTGTGTGTGCGTGTGGAAGCACTGAAAACCACGATGCTGGCTTGACTTCTGCTTTGGTTTCTGGGAGCTTCTGATGCAGTCTACTTTATGTATTTGTCTTTAGGCTGAACTCTCTCAACAGATGCGTCATGTCCTGGCACTGATTTATCCTGCAGAAGTGGCCTTGAGCAGAACGCCGAATCCCTGAGTCACACCAGTGCTGCTCTGTCACCAAACAAGACCTCTGACCCATCTGTTGAGAGAGTTCAGCCTAAAGACAAATACATAATGGAAAACATTAGGTAGGAGTAGAACAGACTTTGCCCCGAGAGGCATTGCGCTGGTGAATGAGGACCAGCAGGACAATAGCACTGCAGCATATTAGCCCGTTCTTTCCTGGCGTGTAGTAAGCCATGATGTGTTTTCACAGCTGCTCAGGTCTGAAAGACTGGAGGTGGTTTTGCAGAAGCGGGGAAAGAGCAAGGAGGAATGTGGAACTGCGTTCCTCAGGAGCTGTGGACCAGCTCTCTGCACTGCCTCGGTTCCCCATGGACCACTGATTAAAGACAGGCAGGGATATGATAACCACCTCCTCATTCTCTACCTCCTCCTTTTGTCTTTGCCCTGCCTCTCTCTGTCTCTTTTCCCTCTCTTTCTCTCTACCATCCCCTCTGCTGCTCTCTGGCATTCCTTCTGTGTCTCTGCTCTTTCAGTCTTTCATCCCGTTAACTGATTTATGAGCAGGGTGCCGGTGGTGACTGGCGTGAATAGATGCATGTTCCTCAGCCTTTGCCACTACATGGATCAGATGTGCTTTGTTTATATGCCACTGAATTTTAATGGAGGCTCTTTAAAGTGGTCTATCCATGTGGAATTGTGACAGACCTGTGCTTTACAGTTTAATATCATTTTTTTATGCCTCACTGCTCAACCAACATGATGAGGACAAATTAACAAAATGCAAGCAATAAAAAGAACATTGGTGGCGTTCTGTTTTTGTCTGGCCATATCTGCAGCTTGGTGAGTATGCGGAGATGCCGCGCGCCTGCTGTTGCATTGTGTTTGCTGAGCTGAGCACTGGCCAGATTTAGAGCAGCAGGGTGACTGAGCCAGAGCAGCACTCCCAGAGTGTAATTCATGCAGCCATGCCAATATCTAATTTGGATGCACCCAGGTCAGCATAGTTTTCCCAGGCAGCCAACAAGTCAGCCAGCCAACCAACTCAACAGCCAAATGGAGATTTATATTTTCCTTCTGAGTGCATTTTGAGCTCATTAATTCAGTTTGTTATTAACTCGAATGCAATGCAGATTAGTTATTAAAAATCTTACTTCTGTATTCACAGGAAAATCTGAATGTGTTCACTTAACTGCACTAACCCCCCCCCCCCCACACACACACACACACACACACACATACAAACACGAACACATAAGTTTAAAACTTGTTTATAGGGACTGAACAAACTAACGTACAGTATTAATCACTGAGTTCAACGTGTGTTTTCCACGTTTCCCTGTTGTTGTGATAAGCTAAACATGTAAGGCGTAGGGGTTTACTTTATTTATCTGCTGATAGCAAAGGCACCAGTGTGTATCTATCCGGATGTTTTATGATATCAGCTACAGTGAATTCTACAACAACAGGGTTTCATGTTTGCATGGAGCAACTGCAGGTCACCACAGACCAAGCAGCTGCTCTTCAAAAAAGACATCGGCACACTCCTACGTGTTGCCAAAGAGCATCTCAACACTCTACAATGCTTTGTGAGCTGATTGTCTAAAGAGACAACGCAGCACTACATACGCCATAAAAAGAGCAGTGTGTACCTTCAGTAAACCTTATGCCGTTAGCTGTTAACTAAACTTCTGTTTTAATTGCTCACCTATTCCCCAAAAAGCCTTCTAATTGTAGACCCTAACTAACTAACTCACTATCAGCATCTACACAAACGCCAACAGAGATGAAGCCACAAATAAAAGCTGCCTCTGTTGAATTAGGAAAGTCTACTTCTGCTTCTAGCAATAATTCTTGTGATGTGCTTCGGTTGTAAAGACCTGTCACATAAATTGAAATGGCAGACACAAAAAGCCTTCACCTTGTCATGACCCTGGTTAAATTCAAAGAGAATTTGCTCTATAAAAGACCAGCATTCTCTTCCTTCTTCTCTAACAGCAGTCATACGTTTGCATCCTTTGGTTTAGTTAAATAATATAAAATTTGCATTTTATCTGTATAATAGCAGGGATAGAGTAAACATATCAGTCTGAGTCTGTTCTGTTCTATAGTTTGTGTTTATAGATTAGAAGAAAGTGTTGTGATGTAATAAGGAAAGTGAGTGTGTGTGTTTTTGTGTTAGCGCCTGCACACAATATGCTCGCCACCTTTTGTGCGCGGCAACATGTGGGTGTTGGGACATCTCAATCAGAGAGCAGAGATCAGGTTCAATTACACATGCAATAACTTTTAGGTCTCAGTAGACCTAGAAACCATTTATATGCTAATAAGTATGACAGCAGTAATGACTTGCAATAAAAAGACATCTGCTGCTTGATCAAATCTGATATTAGAGCATTACCACAATCAGCCTTTGCTATTTGTCCTGAAACTAGTTGTTAGCCTTGAAACTACTTGTGGGAAGTGTTTTGGCATCTAGTGATATTGTAATAACCTTTGTTCTGCTGTAACGTGTGTCTCTGCATTTGTGCTTAGCTACAAACTCTTTGAGGAAAATGAAAGTGGACACTTTTTTTTAGATGGAATCAGGTTAAGTCAGTCTTAATTAAACTGACCAAAAACACAACAGAGGGTTTTTAAATTTGTACAGTATCTCCTACTATACACACTCTATTCCCAGGCCCTGATCTTAGTTCATAACAACTTTTTACTATTGAGGACATAGTTGAGTTGTACTGATCTACATTATATTTAGAGCCTCATTTAGATGAATGTGGAAACCAAAAGTAAAAAGAACACCTACTAATTGAATGCACTGATTCACTGGTAAAAAAAACATAGGGACACTGAACCATCACAGTAAAACACCAAGTGATTGTCAGTCAGTTTCACTTACACTGATACGAATGACACTGACAACAGGTGTAATAGAGATGAAAAAAGGTAGGCAATCCGTGGATGTGCATGTTTTAAGAGCATGAAGGAGATACTAACGTTAACGTCACAACACCGTTACAATCAGGAAAGCTGATTAAGGCAACAACCGGAATCACAGCCAGACCCACAGCTGACTACTAGTGTGCATGTTTCTGCCCTGTCAGAAAAAGGCTCCGTGATGGACTCAACGTCCTCTCGTACGACCAGTACTCCCAGCATCACGCAGCTCGATCAGCATTGGCCAGGGAACACCAGAATTGACAGGTCTGCCACTGGCTCCCTGTTCACGCCTTAGACAGAGAGCAGGCTCACAGTGAACACATGCGACAGCCGTGAAAGCGTCTGGAGACAACGTGCTGAATGTTTTGCTGCCTGTGAGATCACCGAGCACGACGCGTTGGGTGGTGAGTCAGTGATGATCTAGGAAGGCATATGCTCGAAGGCCTGCACAAACCTCCATGTCATAGCCAGCAGCACACTGACTCCTGTGAGGATGAAATGGTCTCAAGTGGCCAGAGTCTGCAGGCACTTTCTGGATTATGTCTGTCCAGAAGCTCATGCCTAGACATTGTCAGAGGTGTGTACAGGCAGGCGGGGGCCACACACACACACACACACACTTCTAAGTCACTTTATGATAAAATACAAACAGATTAGATAAGCCTGCAATTTTCACTTTGATTTTCAGAGCGATTTTGAACACAGCCCACCGTGATTTATTGATTTTCATTCCTGCCGGCCATTGTCATGTCATTTTGTTCAGAGTAAATTACACACAGTGAACATTAGTAAAGATTTTCATGAATACATAAATTATTTGTTCGGCAGCATCCAGTGATCCTTTCCTTTTGTGCAGTGTATGTTTCTGCACATATCAAAGAAAATACAACATAAATAATCCCATAAAAGCTATCAAATACCAGCCAGACATGGGTTAGGATTAGTTAATCAGATTTTAGCTCTCCCTCTCTCTATATATATGTTTTGTGTGTGTGTCTGTGAACATTTTGTGACATGTGAGCAGAGCCACACAAAGAGCAGCTCAGACTGCGTATCCTGTCTCCTTCTGTATTCCAATGAGAGGATCCTGATGTGTGCAGCCCTCACTTCAAGAGCCTGAAAAAAGATCAATGAGGAAGAATAGAGGTGGGACTGGACTACAAATTGAGCAGCCTTTAATCACCTCACACAGCTCACAGCGTGTGAAAGTTCTCGCCATGAAAAGGTTTAATCACTTGCCAGGCTGAATAGAGTCATTTTCGCTGATAAAAGCCACACAGGTCCAGAGCAGACGCGTGCATTTGTTACCACACCCAGGCACACACATGCTGTATGTGGATGCTCCTGCATTTGTTCACCCAGACCATCTTTTTTGCTCGTGTATAGCTGCTGAACACCGGTGCTAACCCTCTGAATCTTTGAGTAAGTCTTTTGCGGAGCTACCTTGAATTGTCGAGCGTTGTTAGCACATAAAGCAGCTCACAAGTAGGAGGCAATCATTATTTGTCAGTCAGTTCAAGGGTTTTACAGAGAAATGATAATTACCTGACCCAACAGTTGATGGCCACCAGACTATGAGGGAACGAGGCCTGTGATCCATCAATGCACTTAATGGGCATGAGACACACGGGTCTTTCGATTACTGGTCAGTCAGTGGATAAATGAATTACGCGTTTGAAATATTACTCAGAGGGTGTTTAACTTACACATAAACAGTGCATTTGAATGAACTCAAACTGTGTGGGGTTTTATAATGAAAAACTATTCTCAATCAAAGCTACAGCAATCAAACAGTTACACAAACAGAGGGCAACCAGAAAAGGTGTCATAAGAGTCCTCATTAGTGAAAACCGTTCATGATGCGTCCCAAGAAGCCCACATAGTTGACCCAGGTGTCGGTGAGTATGTGACCTTGGTGTGATATAAATGGGTAATAAATCTGCAGCCTCAGGGACGGAGCGCGTGGTTTGTGGAGTGTTGAGTCAATGAGTATGCCCGCTGTGAATCTAAATTGCATCTGTCGATCTCTCTCCCTTGTCTCCACGATAAAATGCGCTTAAATAATACTGCTTTTTTTGGATTGGCAGAGTGAGTAACACATTATTCATGTAACAACCTCTGTCTCGCACGTTCCTGCCAATAGCAACTCTGAATACTGTATACACATTAGGAAGATAATCTGTTAAAAAGAAATCCCCTGAAGCACAGAGTCCTTCGCACCTCAAACATACAATGCGATTACAGTTATGCAGCAGAGTTGTACCACGTGTTAATGTTTAGTCTGTCACTACACAGAAGGTGGATGAAACCTCTCCACGCCACCACATCTCTCCATGTGGCTGCTAGTACGAGTTACTAACCTCTGGCTCACACTACTTAAAGGATGTGCCTGTCAGCGTGGTTGATGTATTGGCAGTAAAAGCCTTATTCAATCAGAATTTGAAGGAAACATGAGGGCTTATGCTTTGTCAACCATGTTGACCATATGCAGGTTATTGGTTTTTTCAGCCATCTCCTTATTAGATTCCAGGATTCATGCCAGGTTATATTTCCTCACTTTAATGGGTTTTTACTCTACAGATGGCGACGAATTGGCATTTTTTGTTATTAGAGTGAAAATAAGAAAGTACCATCAGAAGCCCCCAAAATATTCAAACTATTTGTGCACAGGAGAACAGAGGATGTTAAATTTTTTTCCTGCAGTAGCTGGAGAGTTATCTGTGGAGTTCGCCACAGTAGGTTGGTTAAATTTCTCTCCACGTTAATTATCAATACCCGATCCCTGCAAATCATCGCATCCCTGCAGAGTCTACACAGATATCTACACTCACTCACACTGTGTCACTGTGGTAACACAGATTTCAGTGGAGCTCTGTCGCCATCTAGGAACAAAAGAGCATGCAGACTGGGCTGCAGTGAGGGAATTTCTTATTTGGGAGCAGTTGAGGTTGAGTAGTTCATTAATTGATTTAGGATGATGGGGCTTATATAAATATTTATGATGAGATAATAAACTGCTGCCAAATGTATCACAATAAGGGTGAGCATTATTATGGGAGGCCTAGACTCATGTTAAATTATGCTTTGACAGCGGTGTCTAACCTGTATCCAAGCAAAGTCAAAATACACAATAAGATTTATATTTGCAGATAGAGATAAAATGGTGAAAGCCAAACCTCAAAAAATTATTTTTCCTTTAGGTGGTGTTAAAGTTATCTCCGCACTTCCTCCGGCGCGCTGAGTGATGGGAAAGAAGCGCACCCAACGCTAGTGTCATGTGATTGGTCATGAGGAAGTAAACAGGGAAAAGAAGACCCAAAGAGGCAGCAGGATTTGCAGTCTTTCGGCTTCTGAACGGTTGCATTTCAAGCAGTAACGACTAAAAAGGTTAGTGCAGCACGATGCGTTTGCACAGGTCCATGCGCGGTCGTCTGTAGCATCATAGCTAATAGTAGCTGTCAGCGAGCTAAATGCTAACGTTAGCTTGTTAGAGATGGAGCTAACACTTCATGCGTAAACATAAAGTAACTACTCTCCTTCATTCAATGGCCAAACAAATCTACTAACTGCATCATGAGGGGTTTAGATGGGTTTTTGGTGTATAAGAAACGCGAAAATGATGAAGCCAACTCTGGTGAAGTGTTATTAACGAGTAGTTTGTCATTGACAGAACCAGTCTGTCTGTTCTGCAGGTATTCTGGTTCTTGCTCAGGGACTCTTGAACAGGGCAGATCAAACTAATTTGTATGTATAATATCGAATTAAACTAACTAAAATTCAGGCTTTATTATCTGCTGCTTTCCCTTCTGTCTCTAGACACCATGGTGGACTTCCTGGCCGAGAACAACCTGTGTGGTCAGGCCATCCTCAGGATAGTCTCCAGAGGAAATGCCATCATTGCTGAACTCCTGCGCCTCTCTGACTTCATCCCTGCAGTCTTCAGGCTCAAGGACAAGAGTGACCAGCAGAAATATGGAGACATTATATGTGACTTCAGCTACTTTAAGGTATCTGAAACAGAACTTCCAAAACCTAAACTGGGCCCCAAACAAATAACCAAAGTAATTCATGTATACTATGTAATTACATGGTGGTGTTATGTGTGTTTTACACATCATTTCTATCCGTTGTAGTTTATGTTTAGTCATAGCAACTGGACTATCTTTTTGATTTGGTCAAAATGTTTCACTACTCATCCGAGTAGGTTCGTCAGTCTGATGAGTCTAACAAAAAGGAAGTCCAGTTACTATGACTGAACTTTAAGATAACGTCACCTGCATCGCTGAGAATAGACATTGTTATAATAATATCAATAATTAATGCTTTTTTTTGGTCCACTTTGGGCAATTGTTATATGATTTGACTTCCTCTCCAGGGTCCAGAGTATTACGAGGGGAAGCTGGAAGCAAAACCTGATCTTCAGGACCTGGATGAAGACTTTAGAGAAGACAACATTGAGATTCTGTCCAGGTTTTATCTGGCTTTTGAGAGTGTCCACAAATTTATAGTGGATCTTAACAGGTTAGCCATGCCTGACTTATTTAGGAGGTTTTAAAGTTTGGACTTTTTCAAAAACACTTTTTTCCCTTTAAATCTCAAAACATAAACAAATTCTACATTAAATGATACTGATATAATTAATTTGAAGATGTTGCTCTCTTTTCTCCAGATATTTAGATGACCTACATGAGGGTGTTTATATTCAGCAGACCCTAGAGACTGTGCTTCTAAATGAGGATGGGAAGCAGCTTCTAGTGAGTAACACAAATTCAAAAGTAACTCTCCAACATTACGGGAATGAGCTACGGTTTTGTCTTGTAAATGTACCGTGTCACTAAATTGCAGGCTGATTCCTATAACTGTTGAAATTGCTTTAGACACTGCAGAAATTAATTTTTATTTCTTTTTGGTGTTCCTTCCCAGTGTGAGGCTCTCTACCTGTACGGAGTCATGCTGCTGGTTATTGACCAAAAAATCGAAGGGGAGATCAGAGAGAGGATGCTTGTTTCCTATTATAGATACAGGTACTCTACTGACTCACATGCCTCCACACACGACGCCATTCTCTTACTGACTCACACGGTTGATACGCTCACTTCATTGTTAGCGAGGGAGCTCGCTTACAGCTAAGGTGACTCATTTTAGTTGACTCAGAGATTTATACATGTTTGCTTTCAATATAAGAATGATCTTATACTTGATTTACTCTTTTCACTCTTCTTCTTCCTGTGTTGGTATCAGTGGATTTGGATGAATATGAAGGAATTCAGTGTAATTTAATACAGGTTGTAGACATTAGTTTACACAGAAACATTGTTGGGTTGAAGCATACTTACGTATGAACTTCCTGTTTATCAGTACATTGAGATGGTTTTACATTAACCACAGGAGAAGGAAGCAAACCTTGAGGTGAAACCTATACTCTATGCTCAGTATCCCTGAGATCTGAAACTTCGAGGTTTTGATTCCAGAAAAGCTGAAAAGTCCCAAGTTGGTTTAGTTAACTAGGAGTTTGCTCACATTTGAGTTCAGCATGTGTGTGATACATTAACAAAGTCAGCAGCCAAGCTCAGATCCTACTATTCATCATGTCAATGGGCGAATAAAGAGTGAGGCCGGCGTTTTAAAAATCCCAAAGAGCCTGAGTTGGATGTTAATTTTATTTAGTTCAGTATGTTCATCTATTATTTAGCAGATATGGGATTCAATAAAATGCTGGAAACATATTGGTTGTAGCATCACAACGAGATGAAAGCTTAACAAAGGTAGTTTGGTCATGTAGGCTACAGGAAAAGTTTGAATAATTGATGAGGATAGATTTCTGAAACTCTGAGTTTCTCTCATATCAGGATTAAACAAGTTATTGCAAAACCCAAGCAGTTTTTAAAACACTCTGTATTGTTTCCTGTCTTCATTAGTGCCGCCCGGTCATCGGCTGACTCCAACCTCGATGACATATGCAAACTCCTCCGCAGCACAGGCTTCTCTAGCCAGCCTGCAGCCAAGCGGCCAGCCAACTACCCAGAGAGCTACTTTCAGCGAGTCCCCATTAGTACCACGTTTATTAGCATGGTCATAGGGAGGCTGCGCTCAGACGACATCTACAACCAGGTGAGAACATTACAACGTTATTTTAAACTTTTTATAAATTGAAATGTCGTTTCTGTTTGAAGTCACTTTCCTTTGCTAGAGATATTCACGCTGTCATAATCTCAGTGGGTTTGGGCTGGAATTGCACTGACATTTTTCCTTGTCTGTCAGGTGTCTGCGTACCCTCTTCCAGAGCATCGTAGCACAGCACTAGCCAACCAGGCTGCCATGCTGTATGTCTGCCTCTTCTTCAGCCCCTCAATACTGCACACCCAGCAGGCCAAGATGAGGGAGATAGTGGACAAATACTTCCCTGACAACTGGGTAAAACACCTTAATAATAACATTTTTATTTATCTATGAGGTACTGTTTGCTTAAAGTGCACTGTGAGTGTCATGAATTTTTAATCTTTGACATCCACACTTAGTTTTCTCGTGTACACTGGCGCACTGAACTGTTTGTGTGTTTGTCTGCAGGTTATCAGCATCTACATGGGAATCACAGTGAACCTGGTGGAGGCTTGGGAGCCATACAAAGCTGCAAAGACCGCTCTCAACTACACCTTAGACTCTGCTAACATCAAAGAGCAGGTACTAAACCAGATGTACTGGCTTCAAAGTCACCGTCTTCAGATTTTTCAATTTACAACCTCTCGGTTTATCAGTCTTTCATATGCAGGTACTGATAACTGTGTCCGCATGATGTATCCACTGTGATTATGTGGAATCTAAACCGAAACACAAGGGTATTAATCAAACACTTTAAAAGGATATTTTTAAACTCTCAGTGAAAAACTAATTAATTAAAAAGAAGATAATGGTACAAGAACTCAAAGTTAAGTGTAGGACAAAATGACAATGTCATAGTCACGAGAACTTTCCTCATACTACTAAAGCTGAATTAATGGTTGAATGTACAAGGTGAAAGACACTTTTCCTCATACCGCCCAAACAACTGTGTGTGTTTAGGCCACCCGATATGCAGCTAGCATGGAGAGCCTCAGGCCTCAGGTGCACCAGCTGCTGAAGGAAGGTTTCCTCAGAGAGGAGATCATCCTGGACAACATTCCAAAACTGCTGAACTGTCTGAGGGACTGCAATGTTGCCATCCGCTGGGTGATGCTGCACTCTGCAGAGTCAGGTAACAGAATCATTTGTCTTTTAAAAACACAATGTAGCATTTCCAACTTCAATAGACAGGGTTAGGGAAAAGTAGGACTATGTCTTAAATCATTGTTGTCTATTTCTAATTAGCTTGAGCTGGAAAGTGAATACTAGTTGCTTTGTTCTGTGACTATAACGTTAATGTAAATAGGTTGTGGAGTTGTTGTTTATTAATTTTCCGTCTATAGCCTATGATCCAAACAACAAGCGGCTGCGTCAGATTAAAGAGCAAGTGCTCAACGACTCCAAGTACAACCCAAGGATCCTGTTTCAGCTTCTCCTTGACACGGCTCAGTTTGAGTTCAAGCTCAAAGAGGTGAGGTGTTGGATGTGTCCGCACTGTTGTTAGCACACAGGGAAACAGCATATGACTAGATAGTATATCATTAGGAGAGCGCACAAATGTTCTCATTATGCCGCTCATCGGACTAATCCTTCCTCATAGACTCAGCATCTGTGCTGTCCCTCTTCCAGATGTTCAAGCAAATGCTGTCAGAAAAGCAGATCAAATGGGAGAGCTACAAGAAGGAAGGATCAGAGAGAATGACTGAGCTTGCTGAAGTCTTCTCTGGTGTCAAACCTCTTACCAGGGTTGAGAAAAATGGTAAGGCACTTTGTTTGGATGGATAATGAGAAAGAATTACATGCACAGTAAAAAGCCTCGCTGACTAAAGGAACCAGCATTTTATGCTTCAGCTGTCATGGATTATGGATGTGGAGTGTTGGAACACAAATGCTTAAACGAGTTTAAGCTTAAAGCTGAAAAAGCTGAGGCTGAGACACATCATCAGAAAATGCATAAACAATACAGACATACTGAGAGAGAGGCAGATTAAGTTACACTGTGATTCCAGTTTGCTCTTTGATACTATATCTTTTTCTGCTTGTACTACACACCTCTGTTACCTTTCCCAGAGAACTTACAGGCCTGGTTCAGAGAAATATCAAAGCAGATTGAGTCTTTGAACTATGAGGACTCTACCGCTGCTGGGAGGAAGACCGTCCAGCTCATACAGGCTCTTGTTGAGGTGAGCAAGATAATGACATTTCTCTGTGATTTTACATCTGCACACGAAAGTTGCAGTGGTGATCATACAGATGAGAATGTTTGTACCTTAGACATTGATTTGCATCATTTTGTCCTAGTTTGCAGCTATAGATTTGCATGAATTGCCTTCATGCATTTGGCTAATAAGTGAATCTAAGAGCGCTGTTTAAAAGTAGCAGCAAAACAAAGTAAAAACATTACCTTTTATGAAATGCATATAAATAGAGATCTTAGAATACATTATAGAAATCCATTGTTGGCCCAGAGGGTTGCAATGTCCTCCTTTTCTCTGTCTATCCCGCCACTGTTCTTTGTTAAATTAGAAATAGAACAAATGAAATACTTAAAAAAAAAACCACTTGGATTATGTTTATTTTTAGAGGCCCAAATAACCATTTAATAAGGACCAGTGTTTTTGAACATGGAGGAGACAACACTGCTAAGAAAGTGCCTGTAATCCTGGTTTGCTTCTATTAAATGCCATTCTCCTGCTCCTCAGGTCCAGGAGTTTCACCAGCTGGAGTCTAACCTGCAGGTCTGTCAGTTTCTGGCTGACACTAGGAAGTTTCTGCATCAAATGATCCGCACAATTAATATCAAAGAAGAAGTCCTCATTACTATGCAGATAGTCGGAGATCTGTCCTACGCGTGGCAGATAATTGACAGGTACTTGCTTCCTCCTAAACATTAAAGCTGTGCAGAAACTCTTGAAGAGAAGATGATAAATTGGCTATAATTGAATTGAAAGAAATAGTTGGTGGGGAAGTTGTTGCACAGTTCAGTGAAAGTCATATATAAAGAAACGTTTTTGGTATCTTTTGCACTGTGCCATTATTAGCATGTAAACGGTAGCAGAAACATCTCTCACATGGTCAGCCGATGTCGCCATACACGTGAACACTAGCTCAATCTTTCTGACTTATATTTTATTCTACAGCTTCACCTCCATTATGCAGGAGAGCATCCGCGTCAGTCCGTCCATGGTCACAAAGCTGAGAGCTACATTTCTCAAGGTAAGGTCTATGTGCCAGCACCATGCACATAGATACAGACACGTACATACACACCAAAATATACGAAGAGATAATTAAGAGAAATGTTACCTGGGATGATACATTAATTATTGTGTGCGCGTATATGTGGACAGTTGGCATCCGCACTGGATCTTCCATTGCTGCGCATCAACCAGGCAAACAGTGCTGACCTGCTGAGTGTTTCACAGTTTTACTCTGGAGAGTTGGTGGCTTATGTCAGAAAGGTACAGTATTTTATATTATTATAATATATGATGTTTCCTCTGGTACTCGTGGTTGAAGATGGTGTTCAGTCAGTGTGCAATAACAGCTGCAGTCATGACTAATGTTCTGCCACCATCTGTTTTGCTGGTTTGCTCCAGAAGAACTACTGCATGTATGTGTGTCTCGAGATGTTTATTACATTTTGCTGTCTTCAGCCACTTGCCATAATACTTTACCATGTTCATGTTCATGTTTCCAGGTGCTTCAGATCATTCCAGAAAGCATGTTCACCTCTCTGGCAAAGATCATCAAACTTCAGATCCACGACATTATGGAGGTGCCTACGCGGCTGGATAAGGACAAGCTCAAGGACTACTCTCAGCTCGGGGCTCGCTATGAGGTAAAACAACTTCTATGCTTCCCATAGTCTTGCTGGCTTCTGGAGTATTGTTCAGAATGCAATAGAAGTAAAAAAAAATCTTCAAAATGTATTCACAATGAAGATTAGATGAGAGGCCTCATGTTGTTTTGGTTTGATGTCGACTTATCTGCTGTATCTGAGTCTGAGGCAATCATATTAGCTGCAATATTTCAATCCCCCTCACAGCTTCTGATGTGAAATAGTTAGAGAAAGAGAAAGACTGCTATGCAAATAGATTTATACCAGTAGAAACCTATTTGAAAATGCATTAATTAGATTTCTTCTGGTATTGAAAAGGCATATTTTGAAATGAAGTAGTGAAATGCAAAGATATTAAAATATGAGGTTTCTAGTTAGAAAGACTTTAAACAATTGTTATCTAACAATGAAATCTTAAAAGATATTTCGCTAACTTTTTACCAGATGTATGTATAAACGGCGGTATAATAGTCACAGTTTGGTGTATCCTAATAGTTGGAGTCATTTAATTTAAGGTTTAAAGGTAAAGTTGTGTGCTTAACCGTCCTTTTCATGTGATTGCAGGTAGCTAAACTCACTCATGACATCTCTATTTTCACCGAGGGAATCCTGATGATGAAAACCACTCTAGTTGGGATCATAAAGGTAGATGATGTGTTATTTGCACTTTGTAAAACGATTTCTGCCTTTGCTGTTTCGAAGATGTTAGAATATTTTCACACCTTTGTGTTTGCTGACATCAACAACTGTACAATACAGGAATAAAAGGATATTTCTTTACTAACACGGTCTGCTTCAGGTGGACCCTAAGCAGCTTCTGGAGGATGGCATCAGGAAGGAGCTGGTGAAGAGGGTAGCATATGCTCTGCACAAAGGGCTGATCTTTAACCCCAAAGCTAAGGTCAGGATCATTTTAAGATTATGTGTTAACAATAAGCACAGGTTTGGGATGATTTGGTGTGTGCACTGATGATGATTCACCGCAGCACTTATTTTTAGTAATCAGAGTTATAGGTTTTTACCCATATTACTTACAGTGTTAAATGAAGTGATGAACACTCCCGCTCAGTAAATGAATATTCAAGGATTTAACAAACAAAAATATGATGTCCTTGCAGCCCAGTGAGCTGATGCCCAAGTTGAAGGAGATGGCAGCCACCATGGATGGCTTCTACAGATCATTTGAGTACATTCAAGACTATGTCAGCATTTATGGCCTCAAAATCTGGCAGGAGGAAGTCTCACGTATCATCAACTACAATGTGGAGCAGGAATGCAACAGCTTCCTCAGGACCAAGGTCAACTTTTAAATTTCACTTCATCTCTCATGTAGAATGGCACAATATAAGTGCTGATCATTTGCTATTTACCGTTCTTTGAAGGGTGCTCTGACACCAGTCAATAGGAAAATCTCTGGATGTTTTTTTTTTTTTGGAGTAATAGAGATTATTTGATTGATTGTTCATTTTTTGTTTCAAACAGATCCAGGACTGGCAGAGTGTGCACCAGTCCACCCACATCCCCATACCCAAGTTTCCCTCTGTGGACGAATCTGCCACCTTCATCGGCCGCCTCTGCAGAGAGATCCTTCGAATCACTGATCCCAAGTAGGACTTCTCTTGTCCCTTAGAGCAACGAATCTGTAATTAGAAGACGGATAGAAAAACTTTGGTCATGTGTAGATCACAAATCTTGCAGCTTGTGTAGGATCCCTGATACATATTGGTCCGTTTTACAGGGTAACGTGCTACATTGACCAGATGAACACCTGGTATGACCTGAAGAGCCACCAAGAAGTAACCAATAACAGGTTGTTTTCTGAGATTCAGAACACTCTGGGTACATTTGGGCTAAATGGACTGGACCGATTGCTCTGTTTCATGATTGTCAAAGAGCTGCAGGTAATTACGGCGACAAAGCTACCACCAGTGTCTTTTCTACTGAATATATTATCATTGTTGGCATCATGTTTCTCTCATCAGAACTTCCTGACAATGCTTCAGAAGACCATCTTAAAGGACAGAACTGTGGTGGATGCCTTCAAATCTGTGCTGGGTGTTGTCAACCCAGTCAGGGGGATAGTGGGTAAGTATTTACTTTGATAAACCTACAGCCTGGTTGGATTTTTATTTTGAGAAAAATCACTTTGTGTTTTTCTTTCTGGACCAGCTAATGCCAGCAAAGTTTATACCACAGCTGTGGCCAAAACTCAGAAAATCTGGGGTCCATACCTGGAGGCCATTATGAAGGTACAGTAGTGGCCCATATCCATCTCTCATATTACTGGTTAGACTGGAAATGGTGTCTCTCTTTGTAGTTGACTGTAAAAGCTGTGTGAAAGTTATGTCAAATGCTTGTGTTTGTTGTAGGTTGGTCAGATGCAGATTCTCCGACAGCAGATTGCAAATGAGCTGAACTTCTCTTGCAAGTTTGACTCCAAACATCTGGCCGCTGCCCTGGAAAACCTCAACAAGTCAGTCTAGTCTCTGCATAGTGCATGTCATTTCAGCAATGTAACTACATTAGTGTTACACAGTTACTATTGTTAGTGTCGAGGTGAAGGCTTTTTCAAATGTTGCGTATATTTAATGGTATTTAGAGTATAAATGTTTAATTACTTTTTCTTTTTCCAACATTTAGTACTGTGTTAATAACTCTATGATAGTGCCTTAAGTACATAATATCATATAACTTTTCCTAATTAAAATTTGGAAAAAAGTGATAAATATTTTAAGTTGTTGTTGTTTAGCTTCTCTTCCCCAAGTCTCTGTACTTTTACTAAATTCCAACTCTGATTTTGACTTTGCCAGGTCTCTTCTGGCAGACATTGAAGCTCACTATCAGGACCCATCTCTGCCCTACCCTAAAGAAGATAACACTCTCCTGTATGAGATCACTGCTTACCTGGAGGCTGCTGGACTTCACAATCCACTTAGTAAGGTGTGAAGTTCTTTATCTATGTTGCTATCCACACGAGGTGATAAGTGACGAAGCCTAATTAATCTCCAGAAACCACATCAAACTGCAAACCTGTGCTTATCATATGCACTCCCTCTGCTTTGTTTGTTTGTACTCATTACAGGATTTTCTGTTTATGTCCTTCACAGATCTACATCACCACAAAGCGCCTACCTTACTTCCCCATCATCAATTTCCTGTTTATTATTGCTCAGCTGCCTAAACTTCAGTACAGCAAAAACCACGGCAAGTGATTTGCATCATCAGCTATAAAGATAGCAACCAGTAAACGTTTTTGCTAAGGCTTAATTCTACTTCTTTTATTTCATCACTATATCATTTGTATTGAGTAGAAATAAATTCTGGTATGTCACATTTCTACTATTATATTTAAATGATTATATTTTTCTAACAGTATGCAATGTATCCACATCTGCTTCACATCACCACACAACTGACGTCCCATGTTTTTATAGGGATGACCTGCAGAAAAGCCACTGACCCAGTTGACTGGCCTCCACTTGTACTCGGCCTGCTCACCCTCCTCAAACAGTTCCACTCCAGATACACACACCAGTTCCTGGCTCTCATTGGCCAGTTCATCCGCTCAGTCATGGAACAGTGCACAACGTAACTTCACTACTTTGGAATAATTGCTAAAATAACACAAAATGGCTTCCTCTTGTAGAGTTTTACCTAAGCATGTTGTTTGTCTTTGATTGGCTGGATGTTTGGATGATCTTAATACTTTTATGAATTGTGTCCTGTACTGATTTTAGCAGCTTACATTTCCTTTTACATTTGTCCCCCTTGCAGTCAGAAGATCCCTGACATGCCGTCAGATGTAGTGGGTGCTCTGATGTTGCTTGAAGACTATGTGAAGTACACAAAACTGCCCCGCAAGGTATTTTAACTTTCATGTTGTTAGTAATAGTAGTAATGCCATAAAATGGGTGAAAAATGACAAACATTTACATTATTAGTGTGATAAAGAGGGTAAGGAATAATTTTACCATAATATATAGTTATACAGTAAGATGTGTTACCTTTCACAGTAACAAATTGTTTAATCATACAGTAGCATAACCTGAATAGAATACAACTACAGACATTTTTGGTATTTTTACTGAGTGTACTGTCAAACATTAAGTTGTCTCCTTTTTGTCTTCCTTTTTTTTACCTTCTTAAGGTGGTCGAAGCCCATGTGCCAACTTTCATTGTTGATGAATTTAGAACAATACTGTGAAGATGTGGATGACTTGTTCTAGCTGGACAAACGCCGATTGACTGTTTTTTCTCTAATAACATTAAAAAATGATATGCTTCAGTGAGCTATTGCAGTATGATAGTGTGCCAGAATGAACAATACCAAGACCCTGAACCTGAAGCAAGCTAAATAATATTTAGCCGTTATAAATTTTTGTTTATACACAATGTGCTAAATGCCAACGTTTTCTAAAAAGAGCCCTTTTGAATTGTGTACTTACATTTCATTCAGGCCATTAATGTCTTAATGCACTAACAGTACCATGTACATAGATTGTTTATGAAATAACTTGTTGACATTGTGTATTATAACTTTAATCATTTTCAAATTAAATAAATAAATATGATTTGTTGTGAAGTTTTGTGTTTCTTCCTTTCATTATTCAAGCTCTTATTTTGAAGAACTCCGGAAGTGGGGAGTTTAGCTTTAGCATATGCTTGTCCAGTATCGCAGGTTATTTGTGTGTGTTCATACATTATAGTATTGTTTCTTGTAAAAAATAGCGATAATAGAAGCAATATACTGCTACTGGACATTCGTGTAATGTAGTACTAGCTAAAGTAACGGGAGGATAAACAGGTGATGTCTGCAAGCTAGGCTAACAAAACGTTAGCGTATCTTAAGTTTGCGTTTTCAGTTGTCGGGAGTAAGTCATGTCTTTTAGCGCAGTGCACGGAACTCTGTCGAGCCTGAAGTCATGTCAGGCAGACATCCTGACAGGAATGGACATCGTAACAGATGTGGCTATGGACCTGGCGGAGGCGCAGGGTAACTCAGCAGTCTCTGTGCTAATCTGACGTTAGCCACCATGTGATGCTGGTGCTTGTTGTACTTTGTATCTGCATATTTTACTCGATTTTACTTGGTACAAATACTAAACTAAAGTAATATTTGCGTGTTTCGGCGACTTTCTACTTCATAAGTACAGAGAAGTAGTACTTTTTTCGCCTTTTTTGGCAGCTGTAAGCTACTCTAGAGATGACTTTCTCACAAAAAGTCCATGATCAGTATTTAAAGAAATTATGACATACTACTATTGTCCCCTGCTCATTGAACCCTTTTTCTTCCATGCATTAATTATGTATGTATGTTTCCTTCCTTTCCTTCTTTTGCACGCAGAGCAATAACTTGAAGTGCAGTGTTTTATCATGTGATGAGTCAAATTTACATAAATAAATAGTATAATACTAATACTACTACTACTAATACTATTCTACCACTGTTAATGCTCTTATGTTACAGGCGGAGAGGTGAATCCTGGCATCAAAGAGTTGGAAGCCATGATTCTTGAGTGTGCCAAGCTGGACAGAGAAATTAACTACTTTGTTGATGTTGTGCAACAAGTCACATCCGAGGTGTGAGCAACCTGCCATTCATCGTGTCCACGATGCATTACTGTCAGGAAATACTTTTAGATATTTAGTTCTGGCGTTACATTACCCTCAAGGAGTGGCATTGGAGTACTATTAACTAGTAGTAACAGCGTTAATCTTTGTAGGTTGCTGCACAGCAGCCAGAGGCCATGTTCAGCCTGTCTACCAAAGTGAAGGAGCAGTTCACAGAGAGAACATCCAGACTCTTTGATGCCGAGCTGCATCGTCACCAGAAAGTAGTAGCCTTCAAAGACAGCATTGGACACTCTTCGAATCAAGGTGAGATAGAGAGAGATACGGGAAGAAAATTTGCACTGCTAGACCCAAGGCTATAAACTCAGGACTTATAATAGACTTTTTCAGCCAAAGAAGGAGGGGCATCTAGGGATGTCTCTTTTCAAGGATAATTAACTTATCTTTATAGACACAACTCTCCTTGTTTACTGTTGAATAATTATGTTCGCTTGTCACCCTGTAGCTGCTATTTTCTACTTTGTAATTGTTGTCCTCATTATACTCCTTTTTTACAAAAGGCGGCCTCACAGAGACACTACCATGTTTTTAGTTTCTCTGTAAGTGAAATACCCTCCTGTGCTCATTAATTTTCTCAGGCTGATTTAGTCCCAAAACTTGTGCTGGATGACGCAATGATAAATGTGAGAAAGTGTATTTTGAAGTTTGAACATTGTGAACTGAGGCGAGATTGTCTCAACAGGAAATGTATTCTGAGAAAGGATCAACCCATGAGACATAATATTTTCCTCTGGAAAAAAATGAATGAGTGATCACTGCATGTTAGAATTAGTATTAGATTCGATTCTGACTTCTGCATTTATGTACGCAACAATAATATTTAAAGTATGTGTGCTACTATAAATTAATGTGGCACAAAGTCAAGTAAAACGTGGTGATTCTTCATGTAGACAGAAGATCATTTTATAGTAATTAATTTAAGTATTTAACAATTATTAACTTTGGTGGTGTTATTTGCTGTATTCATTAAATAGATTTTATGTATGTTATGTTTTCAGACAAACAATTATCAGCAGAAAATATTGAGGAGGTTGATGAGGACATCGCCGTTACACAGAGTCAAACGAACTTCATCTGCCCACTCACACAGGTACACCAGCTGTTCCCTCTTAAATTTCTTCCTAGTAAACATTTTAGCAGCAGTAAAGTGTTGTGTCTGTGTTTAATAACGCACCGCTGTCCAACTATATTCAAGGTGGAAATGGTGAACCCGATGAAGAATAAGAAGTGTAATCACCACTATGATGAAAAAGCCATACTGGACCTGATCAAAACAAAAGGCAGCCAGAAAAAGAGATGCCGGTAAGAGTTGGATCTCGCTTCAGTAAACAATTAGGCAAGTTAGCGTGTGACCAGCAGTTGGCCTTAATTCACATTTTCTTTAATATAATGCTTTGATGTTGGAGCCAAATTAAATGTGGCTGGTCCGGGAGGAACAATGATGAATTCCCGCTTGTTAGAGACGTGCTATTTGTCTTGAGTCCTGGCAGTGGTCACTGTGCACACCCTACATGCACAATTATAGCAGCAATATGACTGATGAAATGCTGTTGTTCCCGTGGTCAGCAGTATTTCGTTAGTCACTGCTTTCTCCATACTGTAGTATCACTGTATCTGTACAAGGAAACCTTCACCACATATGTTTATTTTAAAGTTTAGGAAATTCATTAACCAAAATGTAGAAACAGACAAAAAGGAGCAAAGCTAATTGGGTGTTTGATTGCTTAACAATGTATTATGAGAAATAAATAGTGCAAATGCGATAAAAAGTTATTATGAAGAGGCTTAACTATGCTCCTCTTTCTGTCCTTAAGCTGTCCCATTGTGGGCTGTGGGAACACAGATGTGAAAGAGTCGGATCTCGTTCTTGACCAGATTCTGAGGAGAAAGATCCAGAATTATAAGAGACAAAGCAACCGGACCTAATAAGACCCACGTCTTGATAATTGTTTGTACATTAAGAAACAAATTGGCAAAAATTTTGAGTTGTTAATATGTTTTTGTGTGATTTTCTTTTTTTTTTTGTTTATTCAGAGATGTGCACCTGTAAGTTTCTGAGGTGATGCCTTGTTTCTTGGAGTGTTCCGTGTACTCCAGTCTGGTTCAATATAAATAAAAACTTTATACTTAAATATGCTTATATTTGATAACAACAAAACTGTGTCTGTGTCTGGAATTATGACGTCTCTGTCTACGTGATGCAGTAAGTTGACAGAACCACAAGAGAGCAGTGTCTACATGAGGACACAGAGCTAACACAGTCCACTGACAACAGTAACTTGATTTGTGGAGTAGAAAGTGTCACTTTTAGGCGTGCCATATGATAATTGCAATGCTTGTTGCTTGTTTTGATGGATATGGGTCACCGTAGCAGCTTGTTCAGTGCAGCATTAAAAAAAACAACAGGTGGTGTTAATGTTGTTAAAGTTGGATATGCAGATTAATAAGAAATTCGAAGAAGTGTTTTAACATCTGCAGGAATGCACTTATGTGATTAAATCTTGTTCCTTGTTAAGGTTCTTTGTTCCACAGAGTAAAATAAACAAAGGCTGTGTTGAGATGTAACTAGGTGAAGCTAATCTTTTAATAACCTTGCATCAGGCATAAAAAAAAATCTCTAATTGCTTTTTCAGCATTAAGAGCATTTTGCTAGTGAAGATATTTACTGGCAACAAATATTCTAGCTAATGTTGATTCATTAATTTCTCCACTCTGCTTCATTTTCAATTACCACTCTGCCAATCTAATCGTGTTTACTGCAACGTGTTATGTCACCGGTAATGTCCCAGCAACAGTTCAATTTGTGGAAACGCGGGAAATCCGCTGTATCACAGGCACTGCCATTATGCTGTTTCTTTAGAAAGATGTGGAGCTGTAAATTCAGTCCCAACATCGCATGGACACACTGTGCTGAGGAGGAAAAAAATCTATCAATTCCCCATAGATATTTGCTTTCTTCTGGGTATGCTTGATCTGGAATTCACATTCATCTCCTCAAATTCTCCAAGATGTAGGGGTAGTGGTTGCCTGAGACACTGTAAGCCCCAATATCTGGCTTGTCCATGGAGGATTTTAACTTTGGCTGGAAGTGAACACAGTCTGGCTCAGGACTCGTGGCTGGGGAAGGGCCAGAGCTGCATCGAGGAGAAAGAGAACAGCAGGGCTCAGATATGGCTGGCACTCTAAACTCTGGTTTGATTCAGGTGTCGTGTTTTTCTCCCACACTGCTAAATCCAACAGTTTGACACACGAAAAGAGAAGTCAGCCCTTTGCGCTGCTGTCAAAGTTGACACACTCCTACCGAGTTGTCAGGGAAAGCAAATTCTCTGTGGTTGCCCACATGACCTCCCCCTACTGCAGTGAGTGAAACCATTTCGTTTAAGGTGGAGTTAAGTTATTTAAGACGACATGTGACTGCAGAACTTTACAGAATTGCTACATAATTGGTTGCATTGGTAGAACCCTGCTGCAAAGGATAATAAAGGGGACAATGGAAGAATTCTGCCTGGTTCAGTTTCAGGGTCCTGTTTATTCATTGTCACTGTGATGGTTTATGGGATGGATTATTTCAGCTGTCACCAGCTGTGTTATTTACACCAGTTGTTTTCCTTCTATGACAAGTGAAACTGGTGTGGAAAAGGTGATGTTTAGATCTCTGTAGCTCAAGAAGTTTATGTTGATGTTTTTTATAAAAAGAAAAAGACTAACTGTTAAGTCAGTGTGGCTCGGATTTAAAGAGTTAGAGTTTAGTCTGCACACGTCGTTTGCAGTGAATGGTATTTCGACATATTAAGCTATATGATTAAGTATTTTACTGTGGAAACAACTAATCTAATCTAATCTAATGTGCGAATTAGGTTTATTTTTCTACTTGCATAAACCAAATTGGACACTGAATATGTAAATGAGGGGTGGGGTGGGGTGGGGGGGGAGGTTGCACTGTCCCTTTAAACGGCAGCACCTCCCGGCAGTCACTAGATCCTGGTGAGTTTCGCTGCAACAAACACTGTGGCTCATGCAACAGTCTGCACAGCAGAGCAAACCACAGAGCAGCCTGCTCGAAATGAGAGTGTGCGGCCGCCTGCGCGCGCTTACATCCCGCTCGCTTTGCTGATGGTGACACGAGGAGCGCGTGACGAGCCGCGAGCCGAACTGCAGGTGAGTGAGATCAGCTGTCCCACGAATGTACTGTGGATTAACCTGCGCGGAACGAGCCTCGGTCATTCCAGAGTGCGCTGGAGACGGACTGACATGACGGATCGCAGCGTGCAGCTGCTGTAGTCGGACCTGTTCGTTTCGTGGAAACTGAAGCAACAGGTGTGACCCGACACACCTGTTGGGAATGTGAGCTATGCAGAGTGGTGTGATTCACACATGTGCTCTAGTCTTCATGGTTCTAAGATACTGTGCTATTTATTTCCATCCATACAGGCGCAGCAGTGTTCGTTTGGGGGACACATGCAGCTGGACATGGATTACTGGTGCCCGAGCTCACCGTTTTGGATTTAGTTACAAACACTGCCCCCCCCCCCCCCCCTTCCGCGTCCTCCCCGGAGAAGTGAGCGCGCCGAGAACAGGTGGATCCTGTTTCTGTGTTCAGATTTACTCCCATTCATCCACCTGTCACGTTTATGGGGAATCAGGTGGAGAAACTAACGCACATCAATTACGCAGAGGTGCCAACGTCGGACCCAAATGGGTTCGATCCGGACGACGACGGACCGCGGATTGGCGTCTCGTACATTTTCTCAAACGACGACGACGACGACCAGGACGACAATCTGAACCACTTCCCCTCAGAGAACCACACTGTGAACCACGAAGAGAAGCCGTTTGACCCCCGGGACGAGCTGGAGTGCGCGATTTTCTATCGAGACGAGTGCGTCTACGAGAGAAACCCCGCAGCCGGAGCCGCGACGCACTCCGCGGAGAGTCTCCTGAACAAGTGCAGACCCGGAGACCTGCTGGAGTTTGTGTCCACGGGGCAGTATCCGCACTGGGCTGTCTACGTCGGAGACTTCCAGGTGGTTCATTTGCACCGTGCCGAGATAAAGAACAACTTTCTCACCGATGTCAGTCAGGGGAAACAAGGCAGGATCGTGAACGGCCTCTACAGGTTCCGTGCGCTCCCGCCGGAGGTGATCGTGCGCAACGCGGTGGACCATGTGGGGTCGAGAGACAGAGAGCTGTACTGGAGAAACTCGGAGTGTTTTGCAGCCTGGTGCCGCTTTGGCAAACGAGAGTTCAAAATCGGAGGGGAGATAAGGATTGGAAAGCAGCCGTACAGGTTAAAGCTGATCTTCTCGGAGAAGAAGAGTCACGTCTTGGAGTTTCAAAGCTTGGAGGACGTGATCATGGAAAAGAGGAGGAACGACCAGATTGGCAAAGATGCTGTGTCGCAAGAGCTGGCCAACCACCTGAACGCAACACAAGAGATCAAAGAGGAGCATTTTGTCAACTGATGCTGGGTGATCTGGCAGAAAATACATGCAGTATTGTGGAAGTTTGTGTTGTTGAAGCAACATTTCCCCCAGTTATCCAAGTAAGAGCTGAGTCCACGAGCCTGTGCGCATGTGCCACGATGCAAACAAACCTACATCATCACGCGGAGGTAAAGAAAAGCCTCTTAATATGTATTTCTTCTCTTACAATGAGAGGAGTCCTTCTCCAAATGCATTCTTGAAAGGTCAGGTCAGAAAGGTCAAAACAAAAATCTAATGTTGACTTAGCTGCTGTAAAACAGGTGAAGACGCCTACTAGAAGACCTCCAACCCTTCTAAGGAAAATGATTAGATACTGTCTTGTTATGGTGGAGTTTGGGGTGAAGCCAGAATTATCTTTCTAACCCAGTTAATCTTTGCACAGAGGAGCCCAACGTTAGACTTCGTTCCTGTACAACTCAGGTGTTGGAGACCAAGGCAGAGTGAACATCGGCCTTTTCAAGAGAATGACCTTTTTTTTCTTTCTATCCGATCATCCAGCTTTACCCACTCTCTGACTGTTTGGTGGACGCCGTTCACAGCTATGACTGTGCACTTTTCTTGATTCACCTGTTTCAACAGTTTATTTTTCTGGAAGAAAAAGTTGTTTGTATGAAAGAATATGGAAATAAATCTATATTTGAAGAGTTTTTTTTTATCTCTTTAGTAAACGATTATGACTGACCTTTTTAAATTTCTATATGCTGATCAACATTCAAACCAGTCATCTCAGAAAAAAGTAGAAGGTTTTGTACCATATCCTTTTCCTACAGCTCTGCTTTGCACTGCACACATTGCTGCAGGCCTTCCACCACAATCCCAGGTCACGCCCGAGAGAAACCACAGCTCTACCTGCTCAACTAGTAGGATCCCTGCTTGTTTTGTTTGTTGTGTGGTGCCTTGCGCTAATTAATGCTGCAGGTTTTGATCTAAATATTTACCGCAGAACAGCGGCTCCATGGAAATCCTCCAACATCAGTATTTATTATTCAGTAGCTTTTGTGTTCTACTTGTGGTGGACATTTTCCTGTTTTGACACTTCTGCTGATTGAAGATAAGTCATACGTTTTAGTTTAGCTACAGGCTAAAAAGTATTTTTCACTCAAAGTTGGCTTTCCTTCTCTTCCATGGAATTACAGCTGGCATTTAATTTTGGGCAAAGGTGTAGTTTTGTTTGAGTCATTTTTCTCATCAAGTGCACTATAAGAAAGGAAAATCTGGATAACTTGGCAGTGCATTAAATATAAAAATAAAACTGTGATGGAAACGAGCTGCAGTAAGAATAAAATGGTGTCAACAGGAAACAGGAAAACGTTGTGAAGTAATGTCAGATGATAAATGCCTGTAAAACCTTCTTACAGCATGTTCACATACGGAGGCTGCAACGGAAACTACACAAGGCTTTGTGGTTGTCTTGAGCTGCTCAGTGTTTTTTTTCTACCCCCGTCTGTTTCAGAGGAAGCTGATGACTTTCGGTAGATGACTTAATTTGCCTGTGTTTTTCTTTCTCTGTTAATATTTGCATGGAGCTAATGCTGCAGTCATTTAGCTACAGGTAAGGTCCCACGGGGCCTGAATTAGGATCCACAGCAGCAGTGGTAGCACATAAGCATTTCATTCATTATCCTTTTACAAAACCGTATCCTTTTGTGTATGTGAATGATATTTATGCCTCTAAGTCATATTTTCTAGCACCAAGAGAATCTTGAGCTGTATTTGGTAAAGCACAATATGTAAGCAGCTGCCAGTAGAGTCATGTAGCTGTGATCACCTCACATTTTTCATAAATGTGAGTTAGTTAATACTGAAATTGGATTACACTTTTATAATAGAAGCCAAGGCGTTTCTTTTTGTCTCTCCAAAAGTGTGACGTTTGCACCCATTTTCTGTTAAACCCATCACAGGTTTAATATTAAATTCTATACACTGCAAAGTTATCCATAGTTTCCTTTCTTATGTTGCACGAGCCCATTTGTTTTATGTTTCCTTTTAGTGTTGTGCATCCCTGAGGACACACTTGCAAAGCTGATTTTAAAAAGAGAACGTTACATCCAGTACTGTGTACGTCCATGTTTACTGCATCTGTACTGTCTGGGTTTCTGTGTTGCTAAACTTTGCACAAGCAGATAATGGTGACACAAACTGATCAGACCCTCGCTCCATAACGCTCAGTGCGGTCAGAAACTCCACGGGGTTCCTTTTTAACTCGGGTCAGCTGCACGCTCAGTCCAGTATTTGAAAAATGAGCCGCCAGTGTGTTTTGCAATGATCTACATGGTACTGGTGAGGGTGATGTGTTTTACCAGAACACAGTATGTGTGAAAAGCTGTTGGTTTGACGTGTTCGCTGATTTACGTCAGCCTTTTGGAGGACTGGAGAAATGCCCACACCCTTTAGGCACAACTGGCAACATAACGGAAGTTGGGGACATGCCAGAACACAAATCAAACCCACCCTGTGTTTATAAAATGTCATTATCTAGAAAAACTTCCTACATGTGCGCATCTGAACTTTTGAGGAGTGAGGAGATTGTATCTGACAGGCCTTCAGGAAGTGGGAGTGTATTTTAGACGTGGCCTAAAGCCACTGTGAGATTTTTATCCATGTGGGACAAACACTGTATCTTAAAGATGGATAGTTTGAGGACATTTGGCAATTTCAGGTTATGTGCTTGACTGCTTAGAATTAGTATTTTACCTCAGGGGTTTTATTAGATTGCCACTTTTCTTCCACATGATTTTTGCTTAAAAAGCACCTCTGAGCATCTAAGGTTTTTGCCAACAGATAGAATTCCTCTTCAACCAGTCGAGAGTTGGATTTATGAATAGCTGTTGGGAAAGAGAGTGCATTTGTAAGATAAGATAATGAGACAGATTATTAAGATTAGCAGGACTATTATGAATGGCTGACACTGTTCGAAAACCGGGCCGCTTTCCAGTCCCATTACCGTTCAGCTAAAGAAATAACAAATGCGTCTCCACACATATGAAATCATCTGCCGCAGACGGGGACAGAGTGCTGTGGGGTTTTGTTTGTCAGGCCACTTCCACTTCCCACTCACCTGAATCATGTTTATGCTCGTGTTTCCAGAGACAGTTCCATTTCCATTTACAAGTGGCTAATGAAACTCCAAAAGCCCTTGTAACTCTCAAATTAACGACACTGCATTCATTATCAATCATCCATCCACAGTGCTGCAACTCTCAACTCTCACCGTTATTCATTGATGTGGAGCTCCCCCTAAGTTTGACTTGGACTGGGCTGTGTTTACTGTTCGTGTCAGCGTGCCACTGCGCTGTGATTCTTTCTTGTCCCGACGTGGGATGACCGTTTGTTTTTCCAGCCACACAATGGCAAAGTCCATTCCCTCCTAGTTCCATGCAGGTCCATGGTCCTTTTGAAAGCAACGTTCCCACAGCCTAGTTTTACAGAGGTTTTGTGCTTTGCCTGTTTCTATTCAACTGCACAGGAGAATTTAGTTGATTTTAGCAGGCACCCAGTTTCCCCTGCTATCTTAGTGGTTTCCAGTTTCCTTGACAAATGTGGTTTGGTTAAAAGTTTGCTGTGCTCAGATGGTCGGAAATCATAACGCATTAAAGGCGATAGCTAGGAAACCAGAATGCC
The DNA here is from genome assembly GCA_032359275.1 of Microctenopoma steveboyesi. Lineage (NCBI taxonomy): Eukaryota > Metazoa > Chordata > Actinopteri > Anabantiformes > Anabantidae > Microctenopoma > Microctenopoma steveboyesi. Next base: position 14,772,810 of record JAUMHF010000008.1, read on the forward strand.
AGGAACAAGAAGCTATAAGAGCAGATGATGTGAGAATGTCTCTGATTCGAGCATTGTGTCCAGAAGAAGACCATCATTTCTGAAACAGGAGCTGATGATCAGTCTCTCTTGATAGAATCAGGCTTTATTCTACTTTGAGCTCCTGCGTCCAGTAAGCTGAGGTTGTCTGGTTTACATAAGCAGAGCCAGACAACAGGAAAAGGCCGGAGGAAACCAGCAGTAAACTGACCCGGTTTCTTTGATGGCTGAACGAAGGAATAAAAGAAAGACGGGGAATTCACAGCACTTATTAAAACCTATGAACAGAGACAAGTTTGCACAGACTGAGTAGCCTGTTGTTGCCTTTAAGCATTCTGACCCGTTTGTCACTTTGGTTATTTATGGCAGGGTGATTCAATGGCCGTCAACATTAATCTGATGCTGAATCATCGCAAGATTTCTTTCCTGCATTCAACTTGACTGCCCAACATTTTATGGGTTATAGGTGTTAAAAATGGCACAGTTACAACTTAAATGACTATACAGCTGAGGGCCTCTTCATCTTGAGTTATATAAGTGAAAAAATTGTCTTCTGTTCACTAATTTTCCCTCTTTCATTGTTACATTAAAGGCTTTAATGTTTATATTATACAATATATGGGTTTTTTACCTCATACCAACCAGATTCATTCACACAGGTGTTTCTCCTTCTGATTAAACTCTTAACACAGTAAAACACAGTTTTGAAAAAGGTTTCTATTATGTGGAGTGTTCTTCACCTTGCGGAAAGAGTCGTAATCCCTTCAGAGTCTCTTTTTCTTTCAGCAATTAATAGAGCCTCCCCTCACGGCTGTCTTTTCAAAACTTCCTCCCAGGTCCCAGGGAATCAAATTAGTGCTTATCAACATTCTTGCTCTTCTTTCGTTTTAATTCCACGTTGCTGCTCCTGTGCTCTATGGTGATGGCTGTCAAGGACAGAGGAGTGTTTTTTAAAGCTCTTCAGTGGAGAACATATCAGGTAATCCTGATATGTTTTCTTCCTTCTATGCTCTTTCCTTCCTCATCGTTTGTTGTTTCCTCCACATGTTGATGCTTGTGACTCCCAAGTTTTCCATGTGCCACACAGGAAAAACAAACAGTGGTTGAATGAATAGTGCTAACACTCGATCAACTACAGAGTAATAGTAATAACTGTCATCATCAAGTGTTTACAGGAGTCCATAAGTGGGTCACTGCAAGCTGCGTTTAGTACCAACAAAGACTTAGGCCCATTCAGATTTTGGGTAATTGTAAGGTGAGATGGTCAATACCACTCTCATGTCTTTGCGCTGAATATGAAGCTGGTTAACTAAGCTCAGTGTCTCATGAAACCCCAAAGCAGATGGAAGCAGTTTTGTAAAGATTGAATAAACAAGATGAACAATTAGGAAGCTGACAGGAAATGCTGACAGGCTGACTTTGGACAGAGCCAGATAAAGTATGTTTAGCTAAGCTAAGGAGGTGCTGGTGCTGGCTTTAAAGTGGGCCCAGCATGAGAATGATATCAACCTTCTCAGGTGAGTATTAAAAAAACAAACTAGTGTTCAATAATGATGAGCAACGGTTAAATAAAACAAGGATTTGCTGTTGAGCCATTAAATGAGAAATAATGTTATCGGATCTCCTGAACTGATGAAAAAACATGAGCAGGTTTGACCAAGGACATCATTTGTCTGGGAATCTAGATGAACTTGCAGGCATGATGTCTATATTGAGGCTCAGACCACTGAGGTTAAATGAAAAAATGTCTGTACCTTGTTTAGAAAAGGTTAGATACTGAGCAACATTTTCTTTCTCTCTCTCTCTCTCTCTGAGTGTGAGTCTGTGTACTTTATGCAAACCTAACCTTTACTCTGTGCACATGTACATGCCTTGCACGTGTGAGCATTTAATAAACTCGCTCGTGTGCCACTTGAGTACAGATAAAAGAGAGATTCCTCGACACTCATATTCATTCGTATTAAATACCTGCTATTTACACAGCAGTGCCTAATTCACCTGTCACAGAATCTCCCCACTTCCACTGTTGCTGCTGCTCGCTGATGGGAACAGCTGCGGTCTCATACTCCACGTTGAGCTGATAAGCACCCCCATCATCCTTTTGTGGCTCTAAATGCAGGTGAGCTCAGCAAGAACCCGAACCTCCTGCTGGCTTAATCAAAGATATGAAAGTAGTAGTGTCGGAGACAGTGACAAAAACGCGTGCGCGTGTGCATACCTGTGAGTTCACTGCAAGTGTGTGTGATGAGGCTGGTGGGTGGTGGAGTAGCAGTGGTCTGACCCTGCAGGCTAGATGGTAGCTGCTGATAATGAGGAGCTGTTGAAGCTAATGGAAGCAAAGCCAATCTAGGCTCACTCTGCGGACGCCTGGTATCACCACATCGACCAGATTGACGAGAACTCGAAGACAAGCTGTTGTGCATCAGTATTTGAAGATTTGGGATTGCACGGTCTACCCAGCCTTTGGAGAAGAAACTGGAACAGGGCTGCAATTCAAAATAAAATAAGATTAACACTGATATTTTGGGGGGCATTTTTCACTTTTAAAAAGCATGCCCACTCTGAGAAACAGGCCAAATAAGCCATGGAAACACTTTGTTTTGGTATATTCATACTTCCCACACACATTTCCAAACACAAACCCGAACTAAGCCTGTGTTCTGGATGTAGTTTTAACCGGAACGGTGCAGAGCTCCACTTTGCTCCTGGAGATTTGTCACAGCAACACATCTTAGCAGGGTAATTGCAGTATCCCAGAGATGGATCCGTCTCCCATGTGTACCGCAGTTTATTGCCTCATAATTATGAGACTAATTACGAAGATGTATTACAGCCTCCTATGTGCACGGATATGTGTGTGTACAAACAAATCGCCGACACACAAACTCATTTACGCACATCAGTCAGAAATACTGTAGCTGATGATTAAAATCTCAATGTGAAAATGGGAGGCAGTAATGAGTACGCGGCTGCCTTCCCCAAGCCTGACTGTTTGCACTGAAGCAATAGCCATGCTTCATTTTAAGGTCTGAGTTTAAGATTTATTGTCAACAAAGCTCCTGGTTCCATTTTTAACAAAGTGTGTTGACAACAAAGAAGCAATTAAGCTGCGTTCAGATTTCAGCATCTTGTTATTACGGCTTTTAAATCAAAACTTTTTTAAAAGAATCGCCCACACTATTGTCGTCGCAATTACAGAGAACTCTTTTATTGTTACTGCAATGTTTCATTTAAAAGAATTAAGTTCTAGCTGAGCCTTTTTTTTCCTCCTAGGCACCTGTCACCACAAGCACCACGAAGTGCAGCGCAGCTGCAACTAGAGTACAGGAGCACAATAATTACAACAAGACTCTTCTGTGTAATATCACTCAGGATACAAGAAGTACAGTAAATTAATACAACTTCACATAGAGAGCATTATATTTGTGATCCCTGGGGCATACTGCTGCAGATTACACTCATTCTTTGTTTAGATGCCGGAGAAAGACGGGGTACAAATAAAAAAGCCTTCCTGGAGATTTCAGGGGAAATAGAGAGCGAGAACAATGGGTGGACATTGTACACAAGGACAAGGTGTGGCCTCTATGACACAGTGGAACCTGATCGTTTCACAGTAGGATGCCGAGACTCCTGTTTGTCAAAACAACATGAAAGTGAGTCACCCGAGCACACTGGGCACGCTAAAGGGAAGTCCACATGTGAGGGAGAAGACAAACATAAAAAGTCCACATGTGGAGCTAGTTTCATAGTCGGTTGTCACAAAATATATGACTGCGTCTTTCTTTTTGATGCATTGTCACATGTACACAGGTAGACAAACAAAGCGCTGTCTGGGGCTCATGTTTTATACCCAGAGACGCATCCTGCATCCACAGAGTGAGACACTGCTAAAAGAGCAAGCAAAGGCCCTGCCATGGACAGCAAATTTGTTTCATTAAATTTGGACTGAAGTTCATCAAAGAGCATTCTGCCCCTTCAGCAAATCCAGTCAGGCTCATAGCAGCACAGCAGAGATAAGTAGTTAACTCTTTCATGATAAAGACTCCATTAGTGCTCCACACGCAGCGCCGTCAAAGAGGGGGAGAAGGAGAAGGGAGAAGGCGATAACTCCGCGTTCCTCTCTCTCCCTTCCTGCCTCCGTGGTCAGGATATCCCATTTAGCTCCAAAGCAATGTCATTAGCATGGAAAAGGCCTCACCGGGGTATTTCTTAAGTTTACAGATTGTGCTGATATTCTGTAAACTTTCCGTTTCGTGGCATTTTCCAAAAATCACATTAGTCAGTTCGTCTCATCTCTGTCGTGTTGCCGCTCACAAGAACAAGGGTTATCTCGGTGCCAAATCCCAGCAGTGGTTTTGTACACAGACTGAGGAGGGCTGTGTCTAGCTGAAGGCGCAGTCTGTTTATAGGAGAAGATTCTGCAATTTCCTTTTTAGAAAACAAGACACGGCCTTGTGGCCCCTCAAATCACCCCATAGCAGGCATCTGAATCAAGAATTTGATACCTACACATATCCCAGTAGCACACCCACACGTGTGCCACAGTGAATGCTATCTTGTTCCAGCGTAGTCGCACAAAAGCGTACAAATATTCAAATATGTGTTTGGTATTTTCACCACGACTTTCAGATGAATAATTCAGGCCTAAACTTCAGCGGGTGGCGTGAACTGAACATACACCAGTTAGCGCCGGCCGTCCCTGTCTGGCATGCTGTGTGTGTTATGTTGGATGATGCACACAATTGAACACACTTTTTTTTTTTTTTTGCCTCTGCAGCTCATCTCTCATTGTCTTTTAATGTATGCACGTGGAATTGTATGATCATTAAAAATCTGAGCGGTAACATGAAGGCGTGGGGGAGTCTGCGGTGGGGTGGTCAAGCTGAAGAAGAGCAAACAGACCCCGCAGCCCTGTCCTCTGTCTTTCTCCCAGTCTCTCTCTCTCTTTCTGTCCATTCATTAATCATATCTTTAGCCCTTTAAACCCTTCATGAGTGTTGGTGGAGTGTCGGGAAGCTCTCTAATCCCCGCGTTGCTCTTTATTCTGCCCATGACGCTCATCCCCTCTGTGTCAGATCCTGAAACCCCCGCTAATCCCCTAGTGGCATTGCACAGGGCCCCAGCTGTCAGCTCCCATGCTGCGCTGCTTTACGCCCAGCTAATTTGTGGCCCTGCTTGGGATGCTATTGATGTCACCCTGCCCCATCTAGTCCAATAACTTTTTCCCCTTTTGTTCCCGCTGGCTCCTTTCTCTCTCTCTCTCTCTCTCTCTCTCTCTCTCTCTCTCTCTCTCGTTTTCTCATTTGCCTTCTCTCTCCTGGCTGATGATGAAACTCTCAGCTGGCACCAACTGAACACTTTTGTTCCTTATGTTGTATTAAGAGTCAATGTCCTCTCCCTTCTTGCCTACACATTACAAATCTGCCACACAGCCCTCCCTCCCTTCTGCTAAAAAGCTGAATGGACGTGCAGTGGAGGAGGTGGAGATAAATGCAACACAGAGGACAAGTCGGACTAAGCAGCAGAGAGCACACCGACAAAGCATTTGAATGATGGCACATTAAGAATCCTCAAGTTCAATTAAGAGGGCTTAACAGTGCATCAGTATGCAGGCGAGTTCTCCCAGACTTATTTTAATGAGAGCAAGGAGGTGGGAGGGAGCAAAGAGGAAAGGGAAGGGCGGTAAGAGAGGGCGTGGGGAGTGATTAGCACGGCTTTCTTTCTTCCTAAGCCTTTCTGTGCAGCTCAGCGAAGCGGTGGGCCACATGCGGAGAGATTTTGGACACCTTGGTCTCGCCCACCCAAAGTAATGTCACCCAGCAGGCACTGGGCTGTGAGTAAGGGAGAGTTAACATGCAGAGAAACCACTGACTCTTTTTAAGGTGTTTTACAGTCCAAAATGCTTCTTGTACTTTTAGTGCGAGGATGATCTGTCTTTATTTTTCTCTCCTCTGTGTTTGCAGAAAGAACGACTCGGTGAAACTGCGTATGCAGGTCAGAGCAGGTCAGATGTCCAGAGCATCTGTGCATCTGATTTGTCATGGTCTGCTGTGCATTTTGAATATGAAGGGATGATACAGATCAAATATTTATTTCGAAAAAATATGACAAACCCACTGTGCATTACAAACAGGCTTTGAGGAGCCCTTGCTTAGTCCTGGCTTCATTCCCATTTCCTGTAGAAAAAGTCTGGCGGTGAACTCACTGACTTGCAAATAGTTTGAAAACATTGAGAGACGAGAGAGTGACAAAAACAGGGATGAGACACAAATGGAGAGGGAAGGATAGTCTTAAGTTAATGGGTGGAATATTATTGAAAAAGAAAAGACCAGCACAGAGATAGAGAAAGAACAAACAAACAAGAACAGTGAAAATTGAAGTTAGAGCCTGGAGCTGAGATACCCGGAGACAGGATGTGGAGCTGACCCCGTTCCCAACTTCTTTTGGCGTGGACTCATTGATGTGACACGCATTACCATCGCAGCTCTCGTCTCTGGCCCTGCCGTCCCTTCCCTTCATTGTTGTCTCCCTACTGCCAGTCATGATCAGAGCCTCTGCCTAACACGCAGGGCCGGCACACTCTCTCTCTCTCTCTCTCTCTGTCAACCGGTTCTCTGCACCCACTGTCACAAAGATAAATAGAAAAAAGAAGTCAGTGAGAATTTTCCAACAGTCACTCTCTCCCTGCTGGATTTTTCTACACAGTTTCTTTTGCTCTGCTGCGAGGCTGCGGGATTATCTTGGGGGGACTGCCGGGCTATTGCGAGGTCAGAATGAATATTTGCAGGTCTAGTACGCAGTGACAGAGAAGCAGGGAGAACAAGCTATTCACAAAGTGACACAAATCAAATCATATTGAGTCGAGTTCAGTGTGAACCCTGATACAGGTGTCATAACCCATTCTGCCGGAGAGAGAGGAGACACAAAGGGAGTCATCACGAAGTACATTTGCAATCCTGCAAAGGGAGTTACAGTATCGAGGAGAAACTCGAAAAGGATTTTGTTTATATGTGTGTCCTGTAGACTGTGCAAACACGCCATTAAACTCCCAAGTGAGACACAAACACCACAACGTGTTCCTGTGCATAAACAAATAAAACCACTTACGACGTTCATCTGTGAAAGCAGCTCATGAACGAGTAAACTGCCGAATTACGCGTCCACTTCACGTTACACTGCAAGACTGTACTTTCAGCCGTCACATTCTGACAGATTTCCTTTTTTTGTTTTCTTTCCTGTCACTGTGTTAGAATGAAACATACCCCAACCACCCCCAGCTGGAAAAATGGAGAATCCTCTGTATTTGTTGATAAGAGTTTGTAATTTCAGCCTCCATGCATCTGTTTTTGTTTGACAACCAAAAGCAGCAGTCCTTACGATCACAGCCAGTGAGGACTCAGATATGGAAGCTGAACACTACGAACATTAAAGACAGACAGGGTGAATGGAAGCTGACAGACGGAGAATGAAAGGAGATGACTGGGAGAGAAATTGACACAACAAAATAGAGGAGCTATAAGAAAACAGTCTTGTTTGCCACTGAACGTCAGTCACAGCACACAGAGTGACCAGACGGATCGTACCCTGTTATTTAAGGAAAATGTAAACTTCTATTTTAAAAAGGGGCATCAATTTGTAATTACACCAATGTTTCTTTGCATTTATTTAAGCAGCAATTAACAATGCATCAGTATATTTAGACACACACACACACACATACACAAAAATAAACATTTCTCCTGCTTTACTTTGTGCTGTTGTTCCAAATGCCGCTGACTCCTGAATGGAGGCATTATGTGCAACAGAGTTCACACAAAGTTTGCAGAAGAGATTAGAAACGAGCTTGAGAGCTGGAGGTTCTAATCTAATTCCTCAACAACGGTGACACCGGGCTATATACCGTAAGTGTGCATTTGTGTTTCTTGCGTTCGGCACGTTTATTTCACAGTGTGTGCACGCGGACATATCTGCCCCCCCAGGCTTTTCGCATTCCCCCAGGCCGACTCGTCCTGTATGATTAGTATGTAACTGTGGCAGGTGATTTGTTGTTCTAGTCTAAATTGAATGAATACATTGACTTTCAGTTACAGTTACATTGTTACTCGTACAGTATTGATGTGTTCTTTCAGCCCTGGAATAAAAGAACTCATTTTATTTATGAAATATTCATATTATATTGAGCAACATCAAATCTTCACAGCTGGCTTGTAAACACATCACTATAGGATTTGTTTCAAATCAAATACCAACAAAGGAATCCATTTAATTTATTTATGGGAATGGCAATGTGCAGAGATCTTGCACACGAGAGCACTAATAACACACAGAGGTGTTGCACCATTGCTGGGAGAAAAAAAACAGGGCTGGCTTAGACCCAGGATTTCTAAAGGGATCTCCAGTGGGGTGCAATAGGTGTTTTGCATCGCACTCCTCCAGGCACTTTCATGCCAGCCCCAGCAGCACCGCGCTTGTAGTGTTACGGTAGCCGAAGCTGTTGCCCGGACAACTGATCGCTGGATTACAGGTTAGGAGAGGGGGTGAGATAAAGAGAGCGAGGGAAGGAGAAAACGTTTGGACGAGTGGTCTTCAGTCGCCGTCCTGCTGGTTTCTCTTTTTATTTGGAACATCTAATGAAGGCCTGTCTCAGGCTTGGGACACCAGGTGAGCACAATTGACTGTCTGGTTGGAAAGAAAAGCATCAGCGCTCTGTGGACTGTGGAGAGAAACTGAGAACCACTGGTGTAAATAAAATGTCACTGAGCATGCATAAACGGCTTGAGTCTGTTCCCACCTGTCCTAAAACCCACAATGCTAAACACTAAAAAAAAAAAGAAGAGGAACACACAGTTCTGGTCTGTTTGGCCAACGCCAATGTTCCTTCTGTATTCGCTGTGATCACTTGTGCTTTTTACTGCCCAGTTGTGCCTCTTTATATGTAAAGGAGCAGCTAAAGTTTTGTACATATGGTTGTGTGTGTTGCTTTATCTGTGATTTGCATAATTTCCCGTATACAAAGCGTAAAATACAACCATATTCTACATATGTGAAAAATAAAGACTTGAAATCTAGCTCTGATTGGTTAAAGATGTATACAACACATGAGCGTGGAACATCTCTGCACTGCTGCCAGGCTGTTCAACACGTCTGGGTATCAGAAGCCATTGACAGCGCTGCTCCACATCAGGGCACCTTTGTGTGTACTGTGAAACAGATCAGACCAGGAAAGGGATACTGGTCTGTCTTTGTGTGCAGCCCTAGCCCAAATCCAGCAGGAGGCTCATCTGTGTTTTATGTAGACTTAGCCATCATACTATGGGATAGAGCACACTCAAATGTAATGGCTTCAGGGGAAAGGAAGATTCCTACTGCTGCTGCATATTAAAGCCCAGCCATTTTCTGTGAGTGTGGCATGTCTTTATTCAACATCTCGGGCTCCACAGAGAGGAGTAGAGCTTCAGGCTGGCGGCAGTGTGCTGAGAGTGTGAGTTGCTATCTGACTGACTGATCGTTTTTAATAATGCCCCCCCCCCCCCGTGCTCACATTCGTTTATATTAACCAGGGAGATGTTAGAGTGGACCTGTGTTGCTCTGGTTCTCTGTTATAATGAAATAAGGACAATGGTCATAATTTGTGACAACAAGGTGGGCGCGTTCCTCTGTCACTGCCCGAGTGACCTTCCAGGATAAAAAGCATGTACACACCTGTATATGTCTACAGGCAACCTTGATAACTTTGCTAGGCACTCAGACACTTAACTCTGTGTTGGTGCTCCTGATTCCACATCCTCTAAGCAGGCAGACAGGGAGGCATAAAGCAGTGAGGAGTTAATGCCACTCCTCACCAACAGCCACCCATTTGGGCAGAGCGCAGGTTGAAAACACACTCAGGACAGGATGCAAGTAGCTGTGTGTGTGCACCATACGTATTTGCCTCCTCAGAAGAAGTTTACCTCATTTTTGGCTTTTAGAAAAGATTCACTGGATATCACTCTCCCTGACGCCACATGAAACATTTCCTCTAGCCCTGTGGATGTTTCGCCTACTCATTATTTCAAACGATTATTGGTCCAAGTCTGCATAACATTTGTGATAATTCTTCTTCCTCTGGTTCTGTATCTGAATATTTTAAGCACGCAACTGTTGATCCATTTTTAAAGAAATCAAAGCATAATTGCCGCCCCAACTCTAAATGTATCATTTTGTCATAAAAAGTAGTTTTACAGCAACTACTGCGATGAGCTTTTCCTCTCTTATAGGATGTTTTATGTGTTGGTCGGTAGCTATTCATCATCTGATTGGTGGAGTTTCTCTTTTGTTAAATGATGTTATTTATATACAGTTACTGTGGGATTGTGGTCTACATTAGTGTAAAGATAGCACCTAACTTTTAATGCAAATGATAGCAGAGTTTTGTCACGGCATTAAGAGATGGATCAGAAATGAGGAATGTGGACAGAAACCACAGGCATTCAACATTTTCCGAGATCCCTTTATCTCATTTGAGTTTAAATTCTAGTTAATATGTTTTTTATTCTGAGAGAAAGACACCACACATACACACACACACACACACACACACACACATCAGTGTGTCAATCACGTTACAATATGAATCCATTTAGTCCGATCATACCTCTCGCTTCATACAGGTCACGGTAACGAGCTGGTGAGATCTGCACTTTTCATTTACATTCAGTAAGTCAGTCTTCAATTAGCCACCTTGTTGAACCTCTGCTGCCAGTCTAAAGACTACATGATCTGCTTACATTACTCAAATTTAAGCCTTACTATCATACATCTGAGGGAGTTTTTAAAGTCTAATTATCTGTGTGTGTGACATGGTACTGTAGCCTGCAGATATATAACAGCTTTTGATATGTTAACAGCTATGGGTCTGTTCAGCTCTCTAAATTATGTCTGATTTATTATTCTAAACATGGCTCTTTAATTATTTTGAGTATTGTCAGTAGAGTAAGAATTAAAGATAAGATTGTATAAGACTTGATCCTGAACAACACATCCGTATTATGATGCTCCTGTTTTTTTAATGCATTTAAAAAACACCTGTTGCTCTGTTTTACATAACCAACCTAATGCAAACATGTTATTTATCTAAACCATATCTCTGTCAGTAACAGGCCTAATTCCCACAGGGCAACTATAACATGCCGATGGGAAAAAAGCAGGTGCTACTGAAAACTGCTGTTCATGTCCTGATGCTACTCAGATATTCTTTCACGTTTAGATACTGTAAACAGCAATTATCTGGGCTGTTCTCCCTGCGTCCCCACGACTCCTCCATTACACACTTAGAGGTCAGGGAGAAAACGAGTGGAGTGCAGATGGGACGAGGGTGCAAATGAAGGTCCACTGATACAGTTCACTGAGCTGACGGAAACAAACGTGAGAACAGCTCCCGAGGCCGACGAGGCCGATGTGGAACACAACAGGGTCAGTTTTACATTTCACATTTACATTTTTGCTTTTGTGTTCCTCTCGCATTTTCTTCCATCAAACATTGATCCTTATATTAAAGAATGATGGTTGCTTGCTGAACTTGAGTCTGTACATTAGCTGTAATGTGAAGTTACAAGGATGCTACATGCACTAGAATGTTTGTTTGACATAGTCTCATAGAAGATTGGACTCTGATGTTCTTTTTAGTGGGACATAAAATGATCTTACACACTGAAACAGAACAGTCATCATGCACAAGCAGCATTATCTGCCACTAAAGAGTACATTCCAGTAATGTGGATGATGTTTAGAGATGCGAGGGAAGGTGATAAGGGGGAGGAACGCACAGGGAATGTGAGAGGAATGAGGGAGAAGAGGAGAGGTGTAACAGGTTGCCAGGGAGAGACGACGAGCCACAGGGGAAGAAAGGGGTTGGTCATAAACGTAGGAGCGATAAGGCGTTAAAACCGAAGATGAACTCTCATCTCTCAAATGTTAAATGCTGCCTCCACTGAGTTCTTAACACCCCAGCTGCTCAGTGGCCATTAGATCAGACTGTGGATAAACTGGGAAACTTCCATGTGTGAATGTACAGTAAGGAAGAGCCTTTTTCCACAGAAAAGCATTCTTCTCAGTGAAACGTTCCTTCACTAACAAAGGCTACACCAGTGTTACGGGATTTTATTTGGGGCTGTGGAGACAAGTTGGAAAAAAACGCAGACTGGAATCAGTTGAAACTGGAGACTGAGCAACATTAGCATTCATCTGGTGTTACGTTACTGGCTGTTGGTGTCCATGGTCCCCAGTTGTTTGCCTCCTAGCTGCTAAATGTTACATAGTGTAAAGTAGCTGCTTGACTGTCAAAGATTTGGTGCAGGGAAAATAGTGCACAGAAAGCTGTTGGAGATTTCTTTTTGTTTGCTGAAAACATCTGCCTGCTGTGATTGAACACTTCTCTACTGAGTGCCGAGAGTGAATCGGAACAGTTGAACTGCCGGCAGTGAAACCAGCACAATGAGCTTAAAGATGCTGAAATGCTGCACAGAGCCGAGGCAAACTGCAGAGCCGCTGGTGGCTTTCTGTGGCTTCCTCACAAAGACTGACCCCTTTAACATTACACTGACAATAATTTGATCCACTGTCAAGAGCTTTATAGAAAAATATAGCGCTCTGAAATGTTGTTTACCTTTCGAAAACATTTACCTGCAGTTTGAATCAGCAAAAGAACAGAGGGGGTATGATGAGACCAGCACGGACCCACAATCAAACCCTCATTAGCATGTTTTCCGCATTTTGATTACGGTCTGTAAAGGTTGAGCGTGTGGTTCCTCTGAGGTATCACGGACTCGCTGACCCGTGATGCACCTTAAAAAAAACAGCCATTTGCTCTGTTGTGAAAGCTGGCGTTCCAACGGTCTGTCCCTGCATGTACAGCCCCCTCTGTGTCCATCTGTTTCTCTGTCTGTCTGCCTGTTGGTCAACATTCAGACAAAGAAGACAGACACTCACATAGGCCTTCAAAGGCATCTGAGGACTCTCACCTCCAGGAACCCCCCCCTAAAGTGTTGTCTCTCCCCTTCCCCTCCTGTTTTCTCTCTCTCTCTTTTTCTGTAGTGCCCTAATCTCTATCTGTCTCTTCGTCCCCCATGTCTTTGTATTTGTGCTATCTTTTATGACATTCTCCGTATATTTCTGTCTGGCTCCTTTCTTCGCTCACCCTCTCCCTTCTGTACCTCAGGACACCTGGCTGCTGAGGGCTGACACTTTAAAGACACTGGCTTCAGCTGCTGCTGCTACTGGAATATCAATATCTTCTGTACACACACGTACACACACACACACGCACACTTCTTCCACCCACGTGTAGCAACATATAGCATACATGAAAGCTCACACATATCCACAGACACCCCCCCTCCGTCCACACACCACCCACTAGCTCACACAGAGTGGCTGGCTATGTTAGAGCAGACATAAAGAGAGGCTGTGTCTGCCATGTTTGCTCAGCGGTGGCGCCTGAAAGAGCGCCATACCAACAAGAGAAGAACCTTGGGAGCGCAACAGTGGAGGACACAATAACATATTGCAACATTTCTTTTCTTTTGTTGCTACAAAGCACTTTTTTCCCCATTTCCAAATAACATGTCCTGCATTTGTTGGTTACATGAGAGGAATTCTAAGCAGCTAACTGTAAACCCTTTAAGACCTCATCCCAGCTTGTGCATGTGGGTATGTACAGAAACACGCGTTCACACATGCAGTCCCAGTCTCCCCCCATCTCTGTAGGCTACCCCTCTAACCTCCATCTATCTTTGTTGATTCACGCTTGGACGTCTCTCCATCAAAGCTAGATTACCGTTCTCACTGTTCTCGAGCATGAACCTCTTTGCACTCAGGAGTAATACTTTACAGCAGACCCTTCAGTCAATAGGTTATCACATGTTTCTCACTGTCTGTTTCAATTGTTTTGGCTGTCTGTGTCTGAGTAAATGGCCCTTTGAAATTTCACAGCATAAGTGCGTGTTTACAGCCGTAAAAGACAACTTGAAGATATCTGGTGGATTAATAGCTTCATTTTCTTTTCTTTTTTTTCCTACTTATAGAAAATGTTCTGTCATGCTGGCCTGAAAATAACCAGAATAACAGGGAGAATACTCATCTGCTGTGTTTACTCACTGACTGTGAATTAAGCCTTGATAGCTTCTTGGAAGTCACAGCGGACAAAAGTTAACTTTTTAGCACTCTGAAATTTGCATAACGTTGGCCTGACACCTAGTGGATACAATAATATCTGTCTGAAGCCGGTATCAGCAAGATACTGAGAAGTAAATTAAATTTCTCATATTCACCTGTTTTCTTAAATCCTTAAATCCCAACGTTAGCTTTGCTGCAATATTGGAGATTTTGTGATTGTCTGTAAAGGTTCAGTCATACAGGTCATCGTTATGCAGCAGGTGATGTCCAGTGGTACCGGAGCCTGCTTTAAGTTCTTGAAATTTCTGTGCAGCTGTGACAGATCAGCACTAATACAAAGTATCTCACTCACTTTCACATTAATTTAATTAAAAAAAACATTAATTGAGCAAGCACTAATTACATGACTCTTTATCTTTGCTGTATAGAAACGAGTTTCCTCCAAAGCCCATGTATCATGGAACATGTAGTGGAATATGTAATTTCAACATTACTCATATTTTATGGTCGGGCAGGTAAAAAGAAAGAGCAGCGTGGATAACAAAACATTACGTGCTGTCAAACGACATCAAGTGCAGAATAGAAAATAGTCTCAGTGTGAACTCAGTGTCCATGTCGCTTTCAAACTGCTTTTTATTTGACCAAGGAGAGCTGTGTGCCCTTCACACACACACACACACACACACACACACACACACACACACACACACACACACACACACACACACACACACACACACAGACGCACACATTGCTAATCAGTAATATCCAAATCCCTTGGGTATAGGCACTATTAGACGATGTGCTTATGAGAAGATAATCATTTGGTGATATGAAGACACAGCACTGGGTTGTGGGTGGCAACAGTAATGCTGCTGCATTAAAATGCTCGGCAGCACAGTTAAACGCCAAAGCCTAAACTCTTAATATAAGTTGTTGCCTAAGGGCAGACATTATTGAGTCCTTTTAGTCAAGGTAAAGGAACGGAGAGAGCAGTCGTTGTGGTTAACTTTGAAGGATACATTCACAGCTTTGATTATGAGAATGGGGGTTATAAAATGACACTGTAGGCAAACAATGTATGCTTTTGCCCTTGACTATACAAATCAATTAGATAATTTGAATGTCAGCATGACTTATTTGATATGATCAACATGAGTGTCCTGCAAACATATTTGTTCGAAATTTAGCTGAACTGGTAATTGTGTGTTTTACTTAAAAATAAACACCTGACCTGAACCTTTTTATGTGGAGCGTCACCGGCCCAACCACTAGATGGTGCTGCTTAGTTTTGACTGCTTGTTATTCAAAAGAAGCTTGTTCTGCAGTGTCACATGGAAATACCACATCTGACATATCATTCATGTTTTCTACATAATTTTAATTCTACACCTGATTCAAGTGTTTCATCAGAGGTTGCTGATTCTCCTCAATGTTCACTATAACAAACTGTTGACACTGATGGCTCGTACACATGAGCAATTTATGGTCTAAGCCGGTGTTTCTGTTGTGCAATCCACATCAAATTGCACTCTAGTTGTTGTGGAAGCAGCTATTTATGTCTGATCTGCTAAGCTCTGTAAACAAGCATGAGAACAAGAAAAAAAAACACATGTCACATCTGTATCTGAGACTACCAAAATTCTTTTTAGTGTTGTTTCTGTGTACTCACATTTAAGAGACAGCTCTAACAAGCTTTGATTCTCCTCCAGCTTTATGGAACGGGCAAACATACTGCTACGTTGTGGGATGCACTCAGTGAAAGCTGGTACCGCAGTGAATAAGCTTTATTTATTTCAGACAGCATGCAACAAATGAGATGGAAATAAGCTTGACAAACACATAGACATGAAATGCGGGCATCTGTTGTTGATGAGGATATTTCTTTATGCAACAAAAAATCAATGAGATCTGTAAAAGAGTGCATCACTCGCATGTTTCTCTATTAAACAAGCCTCTTGAAAACCTGAAACATACTCGCTGAACTCGCGGTGACTTATTCGTTTTGTCAATAGCTGTGGTCAGTATGTTTTAAATGTGGTCGCTTCTCCTCCTTTTGTCCAGACCACTTCATATTTGTGTTTATGCTCCTTCTACAGTAACCTAATCCTGTTTTTCTATCTCAGCAACCAGCAGAGTGAGCAGCCAGCCGAATGAGTGTTATCGAGTATATGTGCTGCTTTTACTGCTACAATAATGGGCCAGACAGAGATAGCGATGATGGAGTGAACGGGAATGCAAGCAACAGAGCAAACCGAAGAGGTTATTGCGTGGGCAGGAGAAACAGGGGAAGAATATGATATCACACGAGGAGGGATACAGGGGGAGACAGAGATTAAGTGATGGAGTCAAACAGAAACTGAGAAAGTGCTCTAACTTGTCACACGTCTGCAGCGGTGTTGCCAAAGAGAGGCTCTATTTTTAGGGGAGGAATGTACACAGAGGCCTCGTGGAAAGAGACCATGACAACAAGCAGTATGTAACACGCGCCTACAAAGAGACGGCCCACTTTAGAACAAACAGTCACACAGCACAAACATGAGAGAAAAGAGGAAGACATAGTATTTTCTGCTGACATATTACTTCAGAAAGTGTGGGGCCCCCAGAAACATACTGTAGGAAGAGACCGAGGAGGAAAAGGTAAGGGACTCATTTCACAGAGTCAGGAACAGAGGATTGGCCTCGTCTAATGTTACCATGGCTTTGGATTAGTTTGATGTAAGGGCATTTTACATCAAATGCCTTTACATCAAATGCCTTAAATTTAATGCTGATGTGCAGTTTTAATGTGTGTTTTTATTCATTGATAGTGAATGAATGTGACTAAAATAATAACATCCAATGCAGGTCTGATAAATATTTAGTTAAATAATACTTGACCATTATTTTACAGTATCTACTGCATAAACAATAATGTAATACAATGAATGTAAAATGTATTACATAAACTTTATTTTAAAAAAAAGCTACTCATACAAACCGATGGTTGAAGGTTTGGTTTCTTTCCTAAAGCATGGAGCGACCGCCAGTCGAAATCTTCCACTACAAAGACAAAGAGCAGCCTTCCAACCTGCTCCTACAGCTCAACAGACTGAGACAGGAGAAAATCCTGACTGATGTGTTACTGTGTGCAGACAACACAGACATCCCGTGCCATCGTAACGTCTTGGTCTCCAGCAGCCCTTACTTCAGGGCCATGTTCTGCAACAACTTCGGGGAGAGTCAGCAGACCAGGATCAACATAAAGGGCATCACATTTGCCATTCTGAGCAATATAATCGACTATGTTTACACTGGACTCATTAGTATCAGCATGGATAGTGTGCTGCCTCTGATGCAGGCAGCATCCATGTTGCAATATGGCCACCTTTTTGAGGTCTGCTCGAACTTTCTTCAAGAGCAGATGAACCCAGACAACTGTTTGAGCATGATAAGACTCTCTGAGATCATGAATTGTAAAAGTCTGAGAGACAGAGCAAAGGAGATGGCCATGAGGAGCTTCTCTGATGTCTCCGCATCCGAGGATCTGTGTGAGCTCTCCCTACCTGAGCTAATGGGCTACCTGGAGGATGATAGTCTTTGTGCAGAGGAGGAGCAGGTCTTTGAGACACTTGTTGCTTGGATCCACCACGATCCTTTATCCAGGCGTGGTGCCATTAGTGACCTTTTCAAGAAGGTTCGTCTTCGATACATTCACCCCACCTACCTCTTCCAATTCATAGCCAACGACCCTCTAATCCAGTCCTCCACCCTCTGCACGGAGCTCATCGAATCTGTGAGACGCCTCATGTTTTCTGTCAGCACAAAATGCACTGCGGACACTGCAGTAGACTTCGAACCTCTCTGGGTTGCACCGAGGCGATACACTTACCATGACATACTGGTGGTGATGGGAGGGAGGAGGAACAATGAGCAGACATCAAGGGAGGCCCTTGTCTTTGATGAGAATAGTCAAAAATGGCAGCAGCTCGCCAAGCTGCCAATGCGTCTGTACAAAGCCTCCTATGTGGCCCTTCACAGTGTCCTGTATGTTATCGGAGGCCTGACCACAAACACAGTGTACAGACAGATCAGCGCAACTGTCTACACTCTCTCCCTTAAGACTAACCAGTGGAGAACAGCAGAGCCCATGCAGGAGCCACGCTTTGCCCACCAGAGTGTCTCCTACCTCCACTTCATCTTTGTCCTCGGTGGTCTGGGGCCCGACAGACAGGTCACAGACAGTGTGGAGAGGTAATATTTCAAGACATGGTTGCGACACTGTATATAGCACAACAGACACAAATGTGGTAAATAACAATGCATCTCAACACTATCAGGTACAACAGTATGTTCAACCAATGGGAGTCTATGGCACCAATGCCTGAGGCTGTGCTGTATCCAGCAGTGGCTGCTACTAAACAGAGGATCTATGTGTTTGGAGGAGAAGACACCACACAGAATCCTGTCAGAATAATACAGGTAAGACACTATTATCTCCAGACACTAAATGTCTCGTTCCGTACTCATCTGTGGCTCCATGCATTCACGCAGTCTATTTCCATTCACCCCTGCCCCTGCTGTCCTTCTGTAGGTGTATCATATCACTAGAAATATGTGGTCTAAGCTGGAGAACAGAACAGTGAAGAATGTGTCTGCTCCAGCAGCTGTTGTGGATGACAAAATCTACATTATTGGAGGTAGTTGCAGTGACAAAAACTCAACATTTACATGTAGAACCTCAAGATACTGAGCTGATAAACACATAACGTCTAGAATCTAAAGGACTGTAACCACGTTTTCTTTGCCGCAGCTCAAAAATATATACTATTTCTCAGATGAAAGACAATGTGCCGTCCCTCAATAATACCAATTCTCTCACAGGGTACACCAGGAGAATGATCGCATACGACACCAAGGCCAACCGGTTTATCAAGTGTGCCAACCTGAAGGACAGGAGGATGCACCACTCTGCCGCCGTTCTCAATAACAAACTCTACATCACTGGTGGGCGTTACATTAACGGGCATGACATCGTTGAGGACTCTGACAATTTTGAGTGCTATGACCCAAAGACAGACAAGTGGACATCTAAAGGGACTCTGCCATATAAACTGTTTGACCATGGCTCCCTGACTATGACTTGTGCCTCACGGACATGGGCTAAACCATATGATGTTATGTAATTTATTTTATCAGTCATTCATGTGTTTTAAAGGTTCAAGCATATATGTTTGTGTATTTATTTATGTGTTTATTGATGATGTAGTGGTTTGAATATGTAGCTGAGGGACTGTAAATATCAGTCAAATATTTCTAAAGTGCAAAGGCAAGCATAGACAACATATGTTACATTTTGATACCTTGAAATGTTCTTTTCAATATTCCACGTGTTTTTCTATGTTTTAATATATAAACATATGATAAACTATGAAAACAAGCTGTACAGCCTCTTCTCGGTCTGTCTGTCTTTGCACAGGGTGAAAGGGCTATTTTCAGCCTGCTCTAAATCATGAGATTTTACTTGACATGTTTAAATCCCACTGCTGTGCACTGTTTGATAGAAGTCAAGGCTTTGCTCAGCTGTACGTTTAAACCCAGTGCCTGTCCTCCTGTTTCATAGCAAGATGAGGACACACAATGGTGAAATTAAACATCTTTCTTTCATCTTTCTATTAACACAACTATTGTTATTTTTCCTTTCACTCGTGCACAACTGTGAATCAGATGTGTATCAAAAAACCATAAGGGTCATAATTTGCCATCTTTGGTTCTTTGTTAACTCTGGCAAAATTACAGTGCATTAAAATGAATATTGAATGACAGGAAAGAGAAGACAAATCATAGCCTATTAAACAATTACTTTGCTAATGACCTGATAATGTAAAGCTAACAGAAAAGCCTCAAATTCAGTTGGATCGTTTTAAAACATGGGTATCTAATGCTTTCTTTGGCTTTAATTACACATTTAGACAAGAAATATAATCTCTACATCTCTGCCTCTACTGGGACAATGAAATCTGCACATTCCTCACAGTAAAAATTAGCTGCAGCTACACAGACTACATAGTTCTATTCATCAGGCTCACCTGTTTTCCATTGACATAAAGTCAGAAGGTACTACTTGGGAGTATATGTGAACTTCTTTGAAATCAGAAGTCACTGGGTCAGATGTTTCTCTCTCTCACTGCCAGCAAATGGTGTCCAGGGAACAGTGGGTGGAGTGAAGGAGAAAAGGCGGGGGTCTGGAAAAACTGCAGGTGATCTGATGTTATTTTGAGAAACAAACAAGAGGGCAAGAGTCACACCACGTGAGGCATGATGCCCTGTCGGTTGTGTGCAAGCTGGCAGATGTGAGAAATAATTAGACAGAGTTAGAAACGGGCGAGCGAGATTTCACAACACTGAATCCGAGCGAGTGATGAAACTCATCTAGGAGGAACAGCAACAGGTGTACATGAGTGACTGTGTGCATAACTGAGAATGTGTGTGCGTGTTTGCGATTAGGGTTTTTAGAGGACTGACCAGCTGTCCTGTCAGGTCACAACATCACAACAAAAACATGGATGGCGGACAGAGGAGAAAGGGGGAGAAAGATTATTCACTGGTGACCTTTAGACTCATTTCAATTCGAGAGGTTGATTGACATATGATTGACATATATAGCACACATGCAGTATTTGTAAAACTGGCTTCATGCTAGATAAATGTATTTATATAGCTGTAGCTGTGTGAACGCTATCGCTCTACTGCCCGAACCAACATGAGACAGATCACATTTCAGGCTCATCATTGTTTCATGATCTGATTCACTGAATAAACTAAACCAAAACTACTTAGAGCTTTATGTCATAGCTCTTTCAGTCAGTCAGTCAACAACTGACCAAGCACTTACGGGGACTTTCCATGGCATTTAGTAGTTTGGCCTACTTCAAAAATAGATGTAATTAGACTTCGGGGACTCACAGTATCATACACAATAACACATTTTAGCTGTGGTGTTAAACGTTTTGCAAACAAACTGTGGCTGTGTGGTTTACATACAGAACTGATGATGAACCATTCTTACATTGCTTCTGCAGTGATCACTACACCTCGTGAAAATAGAAATACTCAATGTGCTTTCATATGTTATCATGGGACAGATTGACATGCAGTGTGTGAAGAGATGTTTGACCTTTTGCATGCACTGGTGTGTTGCATTCAAAATTCCGAAACACTGGTCTGCTGGTTCTAGGAAGACATGTACCCTTGTTGTGCACCATGTGCTGCTGCTGACATGTTTTGCAGATTGTATAGTGTGTCATAAATTATGAGGCCCCAGAACCACCCCCCCCTCCCATCACTGCCTCAGTGCAGAGAGATATGTAAACACACACGCATGCATGCCCACTAAATGTGAATACACCAACGTGTTTCTCATGCTGTAGGATTTTTGTTTGTTGTGAGTTTATTTCTCTACATGTTAGTCTCATGACATCAATGACTAGACCACGTGGTTTCAATGACTACAGCACTTCCCCTTTGATCTATTTATCTTTCTTACTGTATGCTAATGACATGTCCAATATGCATTTCCTCCCAGTCTTTTACTACAACAATGGGACTGGAAACACTTCCTGTTTAGGTCCACTTCAAGATGATTACCTTACAAAACACATTAAATCAGATATCTAATCTGACCTTGCTCTCAGATGCTGCGAGACATGTGTGTGTACATACATGCTGTGGTTAACAAAGATAATAGGAGCTGACCTAGACAGACTTAGTTACACATTATCTTAATAATGGTGTAGACCAATCAGTGGGTACTGTTTTGGGAAATGTTAAAATGCAAACACGCTGCATGCTCACAAACATTCTTTCACACAATTCACAATGCAACCCAGTACTCTACTGGAATCTAAAGGACAACTTGATCAATTTTAATAGAAGTGACTAAGAATCAGGGGACTTTACAGCCAAGTTAAGGCTTTACTGTTTTTTTTTCTTTTACATGCCAGCAGGGAAGCAAAACACTTACTTACTTAATAACTTTGATCACCGTCAGCGCCATGGACATTAAAAACAATGTAGTGCTATACAGCATTGTCATAGCCCACAGCTTGTGTGGAGTGGTGGGAGACCACAATGTAAAAAATACTTACTAAAAGTACCAAAGCACAGTACCAAAAATCCTAATCTTTGGAAACACTTAAACTCAAACTTAAACAGGTTTATTCACATAACTCCAAACTCATGTGAGGTAACCCCCCACCAATAAGAACACATCAACAAATGTGCCAAGCATAGTCACAATTTCTTGTTGAAAGCCAAAAACTACAAAGGAAGAAGAAACACTAAACAACCAAGGCAACTGCAACAGAGAACAGACACACAAACAATTACAAGGAGACACCAAACACTCAAATATATACACACAGCAATCAAAACAACTACAAAGAGATGAAAGACTGCTAATTTAATGATGAGTGGAAGAATCTGTGGGTACTGTATATTCTATATACGCTATGTGTATGCTACTATATGTCCTGTATTATATAAACTACTATATTTATTGTATAGCATACTATTGGTACTGTATAGGTTACTCTATGTAATGTATAGCATGTCATATGTACTGTATAGACCATTATTTGTAGCAGGGGTGGGGCGAGACTATTCTTTCTGTGCCAGGAAGCTATTGCCTTCTGCACAGGTAAGTAAATAAACTGGGGTGGTATACATTTTCCACTGCATTCAAGACTAATGTTGGACAAAGTTGGAATTACTCAAGTAAAATATAAGTATCTTAATTTTAAGCACAGTACCAGAGTAACATATGTTCCACCAATGTTCACAGCAGTTCAGTTACATAATTGTCTCTTAGATGTTTAACATTTAAATTTGCTTTCCTAAGGGGTTCACTGAGTTAAAATCCATCAGAATGCATTTCCTTGGTGTCCCCTACCTCTAACTTTCCATGACATGAGAGGTTGTGTTGCCCCTGCGCTTCTACGCAGCAGGTTTTGCAACGCTCCAGTTGATAAACAAAGACACGTGCTGTAGGGAAGTTTCCAAAGTGGGCGGGTCTCGCGTACTTCCGGGTTCTGAGTTGGGGCATATAAGAGGAGCTACGCAATGACAACAGTAGACCAGAAACGCGTCCAGGACAAAGTGTTGTCAAGAACTTCTGCACATTAACTCGAGCAGGAAGTACTGCGTAACTTATTTTACACTTATTTAACTCTTCGTCACCGAGCCAGGATGCCTTTCCTCGGACAGGACTGGAGGTCACCGGGTCAGAACTGGGTTAAAACAGAAGAGGGGTGGAAAAAGACACCAGGAGACGAGAAAAACAACAACGTATCTCCCGTTGAGAGGTTGGTTGATTAAACGAGCCCTGAAACGCGTCGCTGTCTGTCTGAGTGTGCGCCGCTCTTAAGTGCGCCATTATTTCTAGGTAGTGTTTGAAGGAAAGTCGGCCCAGCATCACCAACAAAGGCAGCGTGAGAGTCCCGCACCTCCACGCTGTGTCCACCACACTAACCACGGTTTTGTCTTCATTTCCGGAGCCATGTTCTGTCTTTAGTCTAACCACTGAGCTATTAATAACCTGGCAACAAGTGAGTGGATTAACAAACGTCTGTTGAGTTTGCAAAGTGACTCCTCTGACATGTAACTCAGAAAGCCTGGCTTTAGGTTACAGTGTATGTATATATATATATATATATATATATATATATATATATATATATATATGAGAAAGGTACATGGCATATTTGATGCTTTCGTCCTGATCCTTAGTGTACAAAAGGAAACATCTCGCACAGCTCACAGATTATACTGACATTCAACGTAAATAATGTGCACTGAGATTAAGGGGTGAAAAGAAGCCGGTATTTTAACGTGACTCTGTTTTTCCAGTTTTTGCACAGCTGGGCAGGACGAGGACGAGCGCTTCATCAAGGAGAACCTGCTGCTCTCTCTCGGCTATGACATGGCTGCCAAGAGGAGGAAAAAGGGCATGATGAACAACAACACCACCAGTGTCCCCTGTGAGTCGCAGTGAAAGAGCCACACAGCCTGACCTTTTTATGCACATAAGTATGCATTGGGTAACATTTAGGTGGCGTTGTAAATCATGTAATAATATGCCATGGTTAGGTTCCAGACAGAAATGTTTGCAGAAGACACTCACAAGGATGTAACATACATGAGGGGAACACTTCCTTTTAATAGTGTTGATCTTTATTCCAATAACTATACCGTGTCTGAAGTTGTATCTTCTTTATGATGTGTGTTTGTGTGTGTGTATGCATTTGTCACAATGCGTATTTGCTGCTTAATGATGGCGGCCCACTAATATAAACATTGTGCTTCATCACAGATTTCTACAGGGAAAAATGGATTTATGTTCATAAAGAAAGCACCAGGGAGGTAATGAACCAACTCATTTAGTTTCAGATCAACTTTTCATATCATCGATGCTAATGTAAACATGCTGAGAAAACCCTATTCCACTGCAGAGGAATCGCAATCTAATACCCTGATAATTAAATTCTTTCAGCGCCATGGATATTGTACGCTGGGAGAGGCCTTCAACCGCTTGGATTTCTGCAGCGCTATCAAGGACACCAGGAGATTTAATTACGTCGTCAGAGTGAGTCCCCATCTCATTGTTTTCCTCTAGATTCTTCAGTCCTTTTTGTTTGTCTTCTGTGGTAGTTAATGGATGTTTTTGTTAGTGGCACAGAAGGGGTTAATCTTTAAAGGGCGTGTAGGCTTTTGAAAGCTGCTGTTATCAATACTCTGCAGACAAGGCTCTCTTCTAGTTCATGATACTAACAGTGTGTGTGTGTGTCTGTCTCTGAATTAAACTAGGTATTTATTTTATATTTGTCATTTGATACGATCCCCAATACTACTAATTATTACATTAGTAATTATGGGACAGCAATAAGATACAATTCTGTTTTAATGTGGGAGCTTTACCTTTCCTCACCACACAGAGCTAAACGCCAGCTCTCCCACATGTGCTCCCACGTGAGCCAGGGCTGAACATGGTGGTGATGAGGTAGGAAGGGGAGGGGGGGGGCAGTTGTGCGGTGAGGTGCGACCACCCGACAGGCGTTTATGAAACCATATCCATCACCTGACAACCACCAAACATACCCAAATACGCACACATGCACTTGCCTCTGCAAAGCTTAAGCCTCTTTCTTTTGTGTTGTCTCCTACTCTGTCTTTTTTTTTTCTTTTTGCAAAATCTCTTTTTTAACTACCATCCCAATGAATTCTGTCCAATAACCCAATACATACTCTATTGGCGTTATAGTCTGGCCTTTTAGCGCAAGTTCTAGAAAGCAAGTGAAGTACAGCTAAGCTCAAAGGACAGTATGGCCGTGTAACACTAGCACCTAGTCTGAACACAGTGTGCTAGGTCAGTACTCTTCACTGGTTGTGTCTGATGGCATTTGTCGGTTCATTTAACACTGTCTCAGTTACACATATTGGATTCTTTCACAGGGAGACAACAAGTGATGCAGGTTACAACCTGAAAGCTGAAAATGAGCTTTTGTTAAGCACTGCCATCATATAATTACAAGAACCTTCAGTGCTCCCGATGCTGCTGCCGTGTTTGTGGAAAAGTGTGAGCTGCACGTCAAGCTGTTAAGTGCAGTTTAGTGAACAGCGGGGGCTAAAAGTAGATACAGAAACACACATTGTTCTGCACGGCTGTTCTACAATAAGAGAGGGAGACACTTGATGAGCTGCTAAAAGAAGAAGGGCATGGGATTAGGTTTTAGGAATGAGCTGGAAAGAATTAAAATGCCGTGCCAGGAGAGAGCGAAGAAGCTTAAAATTGGTAAAAACAGACGGGCAATTAGAGGATGTAGGAGAGTTGTAGTTCAGGTCCAGCTGGGGTATTACAAAAATCCTCAAACCCGTCACCTTTCGTTAACATTTTGGTGTATTCTTAATTATAGGTGGTGCTAATGAACTTGCATTTTTAATAACATTTTAATGACATGCTGAAAAGACGATTTGTAATGTCTGCATGTTTATGTTTTCCTAACTTACCCATTACCTCCTGTTTAACAAAGTTCCTCGCAATATGTTGATGTTATTATGACAAAGGTCACAGACTTTGGTCAGAAGTAACGGGCAACTTAAGTTTTTTCCATGATGTCACATCATCTGTTACATGCCAGACATGCCACCCTGGGACCCGCAGTTTGTCTGCTAGCCAACGGCTACAACCACACACACACAACCCCACTTACACACACACTCTGTCAAATGATTCAGCTAATTCACATGACCGGAGGATCAGGAGTCAAATGATTAAAAGTTTGTTTGTGGAAGTTGATGTTGTTGACAGCCTGGGCTGTTCTCCAACACCTTTCCAGTAGCTTCTTCTCTCTAAAGAGACTGATGATGAATGATCAGAGCCAAGAATGCTGTTGTATGTTCTTTGGAACCAGTTTCAGCTAAGAGTAATGACCAGACAGAACGGCTCCAAATTTGTTCTAGACAGCATTTATTGTAAGGAGCGCAAGTGCCTTGCTAAGAATGCAGCATAACAAACATTAAGTACTGAGGCAGTGGAAGAGAGCGTCTCAGTGGCTGATAGGACAAAATTTATGTGGTTTCTTTCTGTCTTTTTTTCTTTCTCTGCTCCAGCTCCTGGAACTTATTGCCAAGTCCAAGCTCCCTTCGCTCAGTGGAGTGGCCCAGAAAAACTACATGAATATTCTTGAAAGAGTGGTACAGAAAGGTGAGACTCGTCACCCTTCTCAAGTCACGGACCTAGTTTGATTTTTGAGCACCTAAGGTTTTTTGTGTGTTGTGCTGTTTTATTTCCCACTTCTTATTCACAAAAAATAACAGTTGGCCAATTGGTCCAATGAGATTCGAGTTCAAAAACAAAAACTTAAAACAATATACGGTATGTACATTAAAGATGAAGCCTTCCTGCTTTGTTGTTTGCACCCATAGGTAAAAAAATTAGATCAGATGACATCTAAGGAAGGCTGGAGAGTGAATTTAGTGTTTTCATGGCACAGTGAAAACCTCTGACAGTCACCAGACCCCACTTCGAGCCAGAGTGTAAACTAAATGTTCCCTGTGCTAAACAGAGATTCAGGCGTTTTGAACCTTGCTGGATAAATATTTTGAACATCACAGGAATAAAGTACAGACGCTCCGAAACATTGAGTTTTGGTAATGTGCTTTTCGATGATTGATAATAAATAATTTTCATATTTGGCTGTTTGCATGGTAGCTGTGAGTCTCCCAGTAACACTGGTGAAAACCTCGCTTTAAAGCCACGTTTTTCTGATTTTCTTCCACAGTCCTCGATGACCAGCATAATGTCCGTCCCATCAAGGAGCTGCTGCAGACACTGTATGCGTCACTGTGTGGTCTTGTTCAGGACATGGGCAAGTCTGTTCTTGTTGGGAACATCAACATCTGGGTGCACCGCATGGAGAATATTCTACAATGGCAACAGCAGCTAGACAACATCCAGATTAACAGGGTAAACATCTGCCCCAAGTACAAAATAATAAGCTGGATTTACAGGAGTGTGGATTCAAGAGGCATCTCAAAAAGGTTTTATCCAATAGCAGCTAGACTGGTTTGGTTGGTCTCAAGACTTGAGAAAGTCCTCTGGAATGGAACATAGTCAAGAAACCAAACAAGTCCAGGTGCTTTGGATAAAACCTTTTTGAGACAACAATGACCTGGATGACTGAGAACCTTCAAGAGGTAATTGAAATCAAATGTCCTTCTTCCTCCCGTTTTCCCCAGCCTACTTCCACAGGGATGACTCTGTTGGACCTCCCCAACAGCCTACAGCTCAACATCATGCAGCGCCTGTCAGATGGCAGAGACCTGGTCAGCCTGGGCCAGGTGTGTACCGAGCTGGGAGCCCTCACTGAGGACCACCTGCTGTGGAAGGGACTCTGCCAGTACCACTTTACAGACAGACAGGTATGGGAAAATGACTGAATAATCTCTACATGGTCGCGGTTGGTTATTCCTCATGGATGAGGTACATACTTGAAGGATGATACTTGAGGCAGTGAAAATAGGATAACAAGGCCGTCTACCTGACACACGTCATTAAAATCCCTCTACAAACACTACACTCGCCAGAGAGTGCAGAGTGCGCATGTTGACGCCACAGTAACGTAGCACTAAGTAAAACCGTCACAAGATATGAACTAATGCGAGCTACATGGAGGCTTTTCTTCAGGTCAGCGTGTATAAACCATATGCATGTGGGCTATCAACACACTATTTTTGCCTACATAGTAAATGTAGAGTGGGTATTCTGAAGTATTTTCCTGTCCTTCCTTAAACTCCATTTGCTCCTTCTGTAGATTCGTAAGCGCTTGATGGTGTCGGATAAAGGCCACCTGGAGTGGAAGAAAATGTACTTTAAGCTGAGCCGCTGCTATCCTCGCAGAGAGCAATACAGCGACACCCTGCACTTCTGCACATACTGCCACATGCTTTTCTGGAAGGTACTATGTTTTCCCTTTCACGTTGCACGTCCCGTCACATCGCAGTGAATGTTACTGTTAGCAAGGCTGCAAAGGTAAAACCGGGAAAAAAATTAATCTAGATTTGTGCTTGTGTGTCTTCTGTTTTTCTTTTGTAGGACACAAACCATCCCTGTACAGCCAACACCCCAGATACTTTCACCATGTCCCTCTCCCCTCAAGACTTTATCAACCTTTTCAACTTCTGAAGTCACTTCCACAAATCCAGATGAATTGACTGTACATGCTGTAAATATAAATGTACAATAATGTTGTTTTTAAGAGCACAATCAGTTTCTGGATGTATATTTAGTTGATGTATGACTGGATGGGCCTCAGGCAGTGGGACACTTACGCAATCGAGTTTCTTTTGAGAGAGTACGCAGGCTTCTGGCAGGGTACACTGTTGAAGTGAGTGAATGTGGTGAAGAGGAAAAGATATGTAGAAAAATAGGACTGCATGGAGGAAGGGAGGGCTGTGAAGACAGGGAACACTCAGCTGTCAGACTTTAGTCTTGGTTTATTGTGTTTTTTTTAAATTACACCTCCAAAGTAAACACATCTTTTTAACCTAAGCTGTGTGCAGTGGTGTTTCCTAATTTGGAGAATTTGTTTTTCCAAACCTTGTAATACTTGTTTTTAACACAGTGAGATGAATAAAAATGCTTTGTTATTTGGGGACAGATATTTGTTTAGTAAGAGGCTTGCTTACAGGGACGGATATTATGCGTTTAATGATCTGATATTTCCAGTAATAATCTGTTTGGCACTTTGAGAAGGATGTAAATCTCGAGTAGATTCTTTGATATGTTAACACACCAGCATCTTTTCTACTTTTTGTTACTTTGCACTTTTATATGAATTAGATGGGTTTTTTTAAATAATTTGTTTGTTGTCTGCTGTAGCAACAGCACGAGTGCAGTATTACCAAAGATTGTGATCAGAGTCAATATAACAGGGTGTGCCTTATCTTAAAACTTGAAACCAGCACAGCTTAATACTTGTCTGCAGTGTTTTCAGATGTTCGCATCAGCAAATGTCTCATTTACAAAATACCAAAGTGAGTTGTCTGAAAATGTGTATTTTCCTGTAGCCTCTTGCATGTTTTTAAACACCTGCTGATTGTGTTTACTTTTTGTTGAGATTGTGAAAAGTGGCTCAATTTGCACTAATAGTTTTGTAAAGGTATGAAGGAAGATACTGGTGATGGTGCAATTTCACCCAAACTTTCCTGGATCGATGCTCCAGCAGTGAGGATTGATGTACATGCCACGCAGTGCATCCTGTTTATGTTCTGTTGAATAAATAAAAATAAATAAACCTTACTACTGGTGCATTTTGAATGTCATTACACTTGAATTGGACATTTCCTTAGCACACAGGCTTTTTTTAATCAGACATAGAGTATGGGGTTCTGTGCTTGTAGTAACCAGCTTTGTAGGTTTTGCTGTTGCTAACAGCAAACTTGTGCTCTCTACTGGACAAACGCTGAACTGCACGGTAGACCTATAAGAAACGGGGGCTATTTTCGTCCGAAACTACAGTGTTTCATAGACTATGACTGTAGCCACACATATCGTTATTTATATATATATATATATATATATATATATTGTGTTTGTTACTAGGTCAGAGAAGTGAAAATGAACTCTGTGTGAACAACACCATGATCATGTAACTTCCTCAAATAGTTTTAATTGTTGCTGTAGAACAAGTATTAAAAAAAGAAAACAAGGTCATTTCTGCATGATGCTCACAATATAAACAATACATTGCTGCAGTGTATTAAAATAAATAATATTTCTATAAATATTATTCACTTTACCAAGATATTTGTTACGCAAGTCGTGGTGTGCATCTACCATTGCGGTATCGCACATACAGTACTGCCCTGCTCCTCAGGGCGCATAGGTAGCTTCTATGTAGTAGTTCAACATTTGGAAGCATGACGCATATGACTGGCAAAGGCATGGTACTGCTGTCAAAGCTATAAACACACAGGCATCCATTTAAGGCCACAGTGTACATTTCTTTAGTGAATTGTGGCATCTTGATCTTCCTCAATAAACCAGTTACAAATCTGCTGGTTCAATCTAATACCACCCATTTATCATACATCAAAAAGATGCCACTGTAGTGTTGCCTTGACAGCAGGAAAAGAAGGCAATGTTAATGATACATTCCCATCTTTTTTTAATAATGTAATTTCTTTGAATTCCAATCTAAAGATAACAGCTAGCTACTGAACTACTCTTTTTGTTTTTTTAAATAACCACTCTATCATCATGCAAACATGTCATCTACAGTTTGTGCCTCTTCAACACACGATAAGCACCAGAAACAACTTTCTGAAAGGAGTCACCAGTGTTTGACATTGCAGAATAATTACATCAGGTAAATGACAGAAAGTTAGTTGCATATAGTTAGTATTGTACCATGTCGTTTAAGAGAAACTGCACGTGTCTCCACGTTCTAAACTGAAGTTATGACATGAGATCCAGGTAGAGTATATGCAACGTTTGGAAGTCACTTTTGCAGCAGCACGACTGGATTTGAAACATGCGGTCGTTCAGCTGGAGAACCTGTTTGATGTGTTTAATTAACGACTTGTTAAGGGAGGCTGGAGGGCTACCACACTTGTGTCTTTAATTCTTTAAACCCAACTCCAATACACTGTGACTGTGATGAATCCTGTTAACCGTTCAGCTTTGGCAGCGTTTTGCTTTCTGTCTGTTCTTCAAGTGCATGTACTCCAGAGGTGAAGACCCACAAAACCACCTCAATGGTTCAGCTATCAACTGCAGAGGGCCCGAGACGCTGAGGACTCCTCAGTTGTTTACAGTGGTGTGGCCGGGAAAAGCATCTGCCCCTGCAGAACTGGAGACCTGTGTATGGAAATAAAAAATACATGAGCAAAATGTGACACAGTAGTGTAGTGTAGTTCTGAGAGAAGAAAGAGCTACAGCTTATAATAATCTGATTAGTCAATTAGTCAGTGAAGAGACGAATTACCAGAGATAGTAAATGTCACAGAGAGGTACGCTCTCTTTCAGAGTTCTGAATAATCCATTCAATAGCATCCCAACCCTACAGATTCACACAGAAACAAGAAAAAAAGATGAAAGAAGATAGACAAGTGAAGACATGTCCCTGGAACAGGAGCAAAACTAACAGTGCAGTTTGTTTTAGACGACTTGAAAGAAATAAATCACCAGCGTTGTCTTTACTACTTGATTGTAAGTTGATACTACATGCATAAAGGTAGAGTAGGTACACCAGCATGCATGTGATGTTTTCATTTGATGTTACCTTCCTGGCGTTAGCCGACATTCGCCTGGCCATCATCCCCTCCAGGTAACTGCTTAGACTCACTCCCTTCACTGTAATGATGGCCTCCTGCGTCAGGACGGTACTGAGGGACAGACAAGGAGGGTGACAGAGAATAAGGGAGAGAAAATGTTTACTTAAGACACGAAAAAACCATGTCTCTACAAGAATGCAGAGCCCATCTCATTTTAGTTTCTCCCCGACTCCAAACTCGAAATCCAAAGTGGAACAAACTGCAATGTGCTCACATCTCAGGGTTGTCTGGGTGTGGTCTGTAAACAAGCCTCTCGTCCACCGATATGAGGTTGGTGAGAGTAATCTGGAAAAGAATTCCTCATTAGTAGAGGAATTACAAAGACACTCATTAAGACTTCCTCAGTGATGCGGTTTGTGCAGTGAGCTTACATTTGTTGAGCACAGCTCCATCTTTTTCTCCTCTGGATCAACTATCGAATGTTCCTTCACGTACGTCTGTGTCTGGCTGGTCCCCAGTATCTGCAAACACACATAACACACAGTGTGTCACGTCTTTCAGAGGAGCCACTTCTGCTTTTCGACTTAATGACTGAGTGCCACTCTCTAGAAGCTGCATTGAATGTATTCAATTACAAATCTTCACAGAGTCCTTCAGGACCACGAGGCCCATCGAGAAACCCACAACTTAGTCTCCTCCGTGTCTTTCTATGCATCTTTTTGGTTGTGTGCTGTTGACTGACCGCGCGTACGATGCCCGGTAGGCCCCACTCTGTGCTGAGAAGTCTGTGGCTGTGCAGGCGTCCTTCAGCATCCAGGCCGCGGTCCAACACGTCCACCCCAACTACATTGGGGTTCATGGGGTTAGGGTACTTCCTCATGGCGGCTTTGATTACTGTATCCCACGGGTAACTTCACACAAAACAATACAAAATACCATGAAGGATAAGACACAGATCTTCATGTGTGCTTAATCAGCTAAACCAACAATGCTGTGACAGTTTTGACAATAAAGTGAATTTTGCTCGTGTGAATTCATCACAGGTTGAATTTACTGGTCAGAATCACAAAGCCATGATCTGTAATGGTCCAGTGACCCAAGATGATGGTTCCATCTTCCTGTCAGTTAATTCAGCATCCATAATGATTCATAACAAGAAACCACAGTCCACCAACCTGAAAACATGCTCCGTGCTCCAGATCTTCATTTTTCTAAAATCTGACCTTTGCGCTGAATAATCCTGCGTAATCTGAAACTGGATCTCACCGGACCATTTTCATTAACAGGAACTAGCTCTTATGATCACAGAGTGGGGCCTATGATTGGAAGCTCACGACCATCGGTGAAGTGAGTCCAGCAGCGCATCTCCGCTTTTCTGCCACCGCGCGCGTCGCGTGAATTTTGCGCAAAGTTCTCTGCGGATCCACGCGGCAGAAATCATGCAATGAATAGATTACAACAGCTCGTGTAAAGGACGGAGGAGAAGCCGGTGCAACAACGGATCCGCCACGGGTCAAGTCGGATTCAGTCAGACAGATCGATAGGATTATGAGGAGGAACTTCAAAAATAAAACCCGCTTATGTCGTTTAAACGAGCTCTCCCAGTCTTTCCACATCACGGGGTCTTATGGGGTTACAGACAGTTTGCAGCGACACTGATGTCCGGATAACTAAGAATTTAATGAACCTACCAGATGTCATATTTGTCCCATTCATCGACTACTTAGAATTTTACTTTGAAAGGACAACGCAGTGCTGCTTCCTGTTTTACTCCGGGTGTGTTCGATGTGGTTTTCAGTGCTGCTGCATCCGCCTCCATTTGAGCGCATGCGGGTCGCATCTTCCCAACATCCCCGACAAGTGGCACCAAAGCAGGAGCTGGTTCAAGCCAGAGAAAGACGATCAGAGTCAAACAGGAAATGGAGCGATGTCTCTCAAATAAAAGTAGAGTCAGTACAAAATGAGGCTCCTGCTGTAGAGTGCATATTATACAATAACGGAGTCGGTTATTTTTTGTAAACAATCACTCACAGAGTGAGTTTATCACCGTACAAATAATAATTGTGTGAACTGATCAAACTACTAGAGTAAGCATGACTTTTTTTTTTTATGTTTTATCTTTTCATTCATAATATATATTTTTATAGGGCATGTCGTGGCATGGATCGTTTGAGTCTTTATTGTGCTTTAATGTAAACTATGTCTATATTTTTTTTTTATTTTGAAAATATGACCAGAAGCGTAAGGTGTATTCCCGCTTCCTTGACTCTGGTGATGTTGGGATCAGAGGAGAAATTCATTGAATCAAACGCGCAGCAGAGGCTAGTATGGTCCCTTAACGAGCACTCCGTGTATTTGATGCGTTTATTTCTCTCTGGATACTGAACATTTACTTCATACAAAGCGTAATCATAGTTTCGGGGCGGAACAGCGCTCACCGCGAGACCTTGCAGTGAATGTCACAACTGACGGATCTTTAACGCGCAGACACGGTAAGGTACGAAGCATCTTCGTGCGCACCGAGTAGGTGAGACCGATATTGATACGATGGGCTCCTATTACCTGTTCCCATCCTCCGCGCTCATCTTTTCCGGACATCTGGCCTTATATACACAGACCTTAGGTCGAAACTCACGCTTTTTGAAAAGCCCTATTGGAAATAGTCTGCAGCTAAGCTGAGGGCCGGGCTGCATGCCGCAGAATGCTAATTCGCCATTCAAATGCATTTTAAATGATTTGTATATTAGTCCGTTTTTTGGAAAATATAATATACAATATGATATTTTAATAGGAATAAATGGTTTATTCTCAGAGCAGCTTATACACAGAGGAGTGTGGCAGATGCTGCAGCAGCGTTTGATCCGCTCCGAGTTGGAGGGAAGGAGAGAGAGGGAGGGGGCGTCAGTTTGGGGGAGAATTGAATCATGTCTCTGGCACTCCACCACTCTTCAGTCTATGTGTCGGTGTAGCTGTCTGTATGAGATGATCCATTTTTACGCACAAGTGGGACGCGTAAATCCCCTTTATTAGAGGCGCCACCAGGTTAGCTGCTCGTGCTCAAGCCAAAAATCTGCTGACACATGCGCTGTGCCGCCCGGTGCTCTCTCTTTGTGCGCAATCAAGCCCAAAGCCCATCTATCTGGGCCTCACAGGGCCACGCACTCCTGTAGGGGTATACCCGCCTTCCACTGGCTGGGATCTGTTACATGAATCATTGAAATGGGATTATTATTATGTTCCACGTAAGATGACTCAGTGGATTCAGTTATATATATCAAATGTGGGTTTGGTCTCTGCTTTCACATCTGTCTTTTGAATTTCAGGTCACCAGCCACCGCCATGGAGATTGTCACACACTTAATTAATGACACCATAGAACTGTACAAATGGACGTTAACTATTGCAGGTAATAATCATCTTGTGTGTTTCATATAAGGGACAAGTCCAGAGGTTTTGTTTTTACTGTATATGCAGTGTGTAGACACCTACAAAGGTTGTCGATGCGTGGGTCAGATAAGAGATGGTGCTCCAGTGGGATTTGGGATTCAGTGAGTCAATGTTGCACCATATAGTTTAAATATGTGTGTGTCTGGATGTGCGTTCGACCTAATGTATGCTACCGATTTAAAGGCTTGGAATGCACTTGCTCTGTTGTTCGTACTCCTTTATGTGTTGCTGGGTTAACTGGAATCATTAAATCAGTATATTAATAACGTGGATTTAGGAAACTATCAGATTAAATACAACACGCAACTAGCTAGAATAGATGTTACAGTAGAACAACATCTGTTTTACAGACAAGAGAGTGGAGAAATGGCCTCTAATGGACAATCCCCTGCCCACGCTGACCATCAGCTCCTTGTACCTGCTATTCCTCTGGCTGGGGCCCAAATACATGAAGAACAGAGAGCCCTTCCAGCTCCGCAAAATCCTCATTGTCTACAACTTCAGCATGGTCATCCTCAATGCCTTCATCTTTAAAGAGGTAGATCATCACTCGGTAGAGCGAATGAGATGTTCTGGATCTGCAGCTATTTATCCTGATTAACTGTAACTGTAACTTCAGGTTTAGACTAACTTTATTATAGTGTATATAGCTTTCTGCCTGCACATTGATTATCTTCCTGACTATCTGTCAACATCACTGTGCGTGTTTGCTTTATTCATATCTCTTTTCTATTCAAAATATTCTCTTGTTTTTAGTTGTTTATGGCAACGCGGGCAGCCGGCTACAGTTATGTTTGTCAACCGGTCAACTATGCAGATGACCCCAATGAAATCAGGGTGAGTGTTATGAGCTGAGGTGGCCTGCAGACATTAGACACGCACATAAACACACACACACACACACTCACTTATATAAACCGTCACCGACCCTATTATGCAACTTAGTTTGTTACAGTTCAGGTGTTTGCAAGATTTAACTCTATAAGAAACGAACACTTCCCAACTCCCAACCTACTAACACTCAGTACTTCACAAGCAGATTATGACCTGCAGTGCTCTGATGTACCCAAATTATTAACATAATCAATGTCATCAACCGCTGTGCCAGGAAAACGTCCCTCTCATTCGTTTTAGAAACCTGATCAGCTCCGCTAATTTGGTCCTTATTGCTCTCATCGGTAAAAGTGCGAGCTGGAAGAGGGATTGTGGAGAGTGTTAAGTTTCCCCTTCCTTTCTTTCGCTCCATGACGTAGTTACACAGTGGTGTCAGGTGACCCTAAAGTCAAGATGTTGCAGTAGAGATAGTACTTTGGAAATCAAGGTTCAAGTCAGTCAACCTATTGTCGTTTGTCTCTTACTGTTATCGGATTCCCTCCTCTCACCGTGCCGGCTTCAACCCATTTCTCGTGTCCTGTCTGAGACAGGTGGCTGGGGCACTGTGGTGGTATTTCATCTCTAAAGGCATCGAGTACCTGGACACAGTTTTCTTCATACTGAGGAAAAAATTCAGCCAGGTTACTTTCCTGCACGTCTACCACCATTGCACCATGTTCACGCTCTGGTGGATCGGCATCAAATGGGTGGCAGGAGGACAGTGTGAGTAGTTTACGCTATAGTATATGACACAAACTGCATTAAAAACTAAATTAAAATGAATATCATGGATTTAAAATTTTGTATTTACAGCATTCTTTGGCGCGCACATGAATGCTCTGGTCCACGTCTTGATGTATCTGTATTATGGCCTGGCCTCCTGTGGACCTAAGATCCAAAAATACCTGTGGTGGAAGAAGTATTTGACCATCATCCAGATGGTAAGACTTCTCTAATTTTTCTCATTATTGTTATTATCCTTGTAATTCATTATTATTGTTACTGATACTGAATATCTCAGGGAAGTAATACAATACACAATTCTGCGAGGAGCTAGAGAAGGCGTGAACTTAGATTAGCAGATTTCATCTCTGTCTTCTTGTCTCAGGTTCAGTTCCACTTCACCATCGGCCACACAGCCTTGTCCCTCTATGTCAACTGCGACTTCCCCCACTGGATGCACTACTCCCTCATCTGCTACACGATCACCTTCATCATCCTCTTCGCTAACTTCTACTACCAAACCTACCGCCGCCAACAGCCCAGACGGGAGGCCTCCAAAGCAGGCAGGGCCCTCTCCAACGGAACCTTCAACGGGCTCAGCAAGGCGGCCAATGGAGCCGTGGTGACAGGGAGCAAAGAGGAGACTCCCCAGGAGAACTCTGGGAGGAGAAAGAGGAAAGGAAGAGCCAAACGAGATTAGAGGAGGAGGACTGACTGAGTTAGAGGCGAGGTAGGGCCTTTCCTTGGGTTCTAGTTTGCTAGTGCTAAAACATCAAAGACTTAATTTGAGGAAGCCGTTGATGAATGGATGTTTTAAAGTGGGGTGTGTTTATTGAAGCCATGAGTTGTTTTAGATCAAATGAGACAGTGGCCTGTGTGGAAAGAGTCGTCGTTCTGTTAGTACGAGGCGTCAAAGGTCATGAGGTGACTGTTACCACTGGTGCAGGACAGAGCTTGGTATTCCTTCTCTTTATTGTGGTGCCAAATCCTGTAGATGTGGTTCAAACAGAACGACTTTCTGCTAGGAACATTGCATTAAATGTATCTGAGCTGCTTGAAAAATATTACGTCATTGTTACCAGTGATCACTGCTGTACTGAGACAGGAATACGCATCAAAACACATGGACAGAAATGTCAGCATATATTTAAGCTTAATCTTTTTTGTTGTTCACTCTTACATATAAAATATGATGATAATGTACAGTATCATGTCATTTTTGTACTTATATTCCTCAAGTTAATATTAATGTTACGTGACAGACATTTAATTTTATGTTTCATTCTACTAAAAAGATGTTCATTTAATTATTTGTGAAAATTGAGCTATTTATTTCGGGTCGAAGACTTACATCCGTTGCTGTTATATTATAGAGAGCAAGTAAGAAGAGGTAAGGTGTACATAGAAAAAGAAAAAATGATTAAAAGATTATTAAACTTTTGAGACTATGGGATCATTCCATCACATGTTTATGATGGAATAAACACATACTATAGTTCATAGAAGATTTCAATTTAGATTTTCTATTTCTGTATACGATCATTACCTCTTTTATATACAATAGCCCTACTTGTACGTACAGTGAACAGTCATGGATATTATCCAGATAAATGGTGGATATGATCATTATATCAATGTGTCACACATTTGACAGAGAAGCTGGTTTAGTTTTGTCTGTACAGCTGTCTGTCTGTCTACTGTCTTTTTATATCCCTTCTGATGTTGTCGTCTGTCTCGTGTGCTGAACAAAGACGTGGAGCCGCTCTGGGTTTTCTTTTGTATGCATGGAGCATTCAGATCTATCTTGCAGCCAGTTTTTATGACAAGTGAATTAAACCCATTTTCCTCTTGTTTCTGGGTTTATCAGGCCTGAACTATGCCCTGAGCTGGTTTATATGTAAATTTATAATCAGGGGAGAATGTGGAAGGTTATTATTTCTATATAAAACCAGCTGCTGAACCTCTGTAGTAACTGTGTATGATATACCACTATGAAGAATAACTTTGCTCTGCCTCAAGTAATTTAGAGTAAATCAGTGGTCGGCGCAATAGCAGCAAGTCCAGCTTCACGTCATCCACCACGAAATGCATTTTGATGTTATTTATTGGTTCTTTATATTTGTATGTAAATACAAAACTTCCATCGCGCTGATGGTGCTCGTCGGTGTATTTGTGTGTTTTTTTTGTCTTGTACATATTACATTGTGATCTTTTGTACACTGCGCGTTGTGAATGTTCCCAGTTTGTTAGATCGGACATTTATAGGTCCACATTGCTTCTGTGTGTGTGTCTTTTTTTAAAGTACCATAAGTTGGAACTCTTCAAAATAAAGGAAACTGAACTCCTGTACAAATGTTGGCTCCTGTTTCTCTTCATTTAACTTTCTGTTTGATACAGTTGTAAAATGACATGACAATGGTTAGGTTTATAATTAATTTATTTTACTTTCTATGTGGATCTAACATTTACATTAATAGCACAAGTGGATTAGCCATTGTTGCTAACAGGAGTGCGGGGCATGTTTCTAACACTAGAGGGCCTTAAGCTCACAGTAAATGAGAATCAGTTTTTACTCAGTCTGTTCACTAAACTGTACTTTGAGAACCATCCTCAATTTCTTACATTTTATACTATATAAAGTTTATAAAAAAGAGCCTTTTTTTTTTTGATTATAAATTATAATACATTTTCATGTCATGTGTTGCTTGTCTAATAAACACAATATATCAAATCTGTGGCAACCTGTTCGGTAGACAACAAAAATAAATGTGATTGTGATTTATTATATTGTTCATCCCTGTCAAATTCTCCTCCCATATTGAGAGTTCAGACAAAGGTTTCCATAGTAACTGTACAGAGCAGCTGTTTGTCACCCCCATCCCTTCATTCTCCCAAACCCCTCCCATCCCCACCCACATGCTGCACCACCTCCCCCTGCTTCTCCTTCTTGATTCAGCTGAGGTCAATGTGGGAAACAGCAGCAGTGCAACAAACTTTTAAACAAGGTTTTAGTGCTTATGAGAC
>JAUMHF010000008.1:14814293-14869397 GCA_032359275.1 Microctenopoma steveboyesi
GGGGGGGTTAGATTTGAGCGTGAAGGTTGTGTATGTGTACTTGTGTAATAGCTAGAGAAATTGAGAAACATGTTTGTGTGTGTGTGTTTATGAGTGGGAGGCCTTCACTAGCAGATGGGTATTACAGGCTAATGCTTGTGTTGTCGACCCAGATAATTTCACAACCCAGGAACAGAAAACCATAACCTCATCAGCAACCTTTCCTTTGGGGCCCCATTTTCTTACAAATCTTTCAAGCCCTTCCTAAAATACTCTTTTTGTTGTCAGAGGATGGACAGTATCTATTAAACAGACGCTTTGTCCAAAACAGAAATGCTCTGCGGATAAAACACAGTGGCAGATTTGGCCTATATCCTCCTGCTTTTAGCTCTAACTAGCACAGACTTGTTAGTTTGTGACTTTTCAATGTTACATCCAGAACACATCTAAATACACAGAGTGTGTACGCATATATCCTGCATATTGTACATCATATGTGACACAGGATTCAGACAGGTTCTTCCGCATTTACACTTTATTCGGTTTGATTTTTGTGTCAGTACATGTGCAGATCTGCTTCATGAACTCCCCTGTGAATTAAATAGCAAAATAATTATCTGTCAACAATTAACTATTGCAAGTTCAGTTGGTAGAACAGTTGTCTGTGAACCCCATGGTCAATGGGTTGATTCCTGGTTCCTCTCGGCTGCATGTTCCTTTTTACCTTTCTAGATGGTCAAAATAAGCAGCATCAATAACTGCAGACTAGTATTATGAAGAAATAATGAAGGACAATTCCTATATATGTACATGAGTACCTATGTGAATAGACCTATCCATGCTGTAAGGCAATTTCAACTATCAAAAGAAAAGAAATTAATACAAGCAAATGAGTGACAGTAACGTTAACTAAATGTGAGCGCTCTCATTCAGTCACTATGAACAGTGATATGCTGCTCATCCACAATGAACCGCTGGATTAATGTACACATGCAACCTACTATATAGATTTACAATGTGAGGAATCAGCATTTCCTCAGGATAAAGAACATCATGTTTTATATGAGTGTGAAAAGCTTTGCCTCAGACAGACATCACCTTCTTTTGTTTTGTTTCAGACAAAGCAGAAGTGTGAGCTTTTCTAGCACACGTTTCAAGCATCTGTCACTTTAATGAAAGCAAATGATTGAATAGTCTTGGGGCAGAGGAAGGAAGTGGTGCATGCGTGCATGTTTGTGTCACTGTGAAAGGGAGTGCAAGACCCCAAACATCTGTTATTGTATTTAGAGGAAAGAGTTTGGAGCCATCTTTCTTGACCAAACCTTCCCTGCTTGGCCTGCAGCACCTTAGTGGGAAACGATATTGTGATTTAAAAGACGTCTTGTTTGGGAATGAATCAAGCTATAGTGAGAAAGTGGAAGTGGCAGAGGCACAGTTTGTGAGGTAAAATTCATGCCATAAAACTTTCAGAGCACAGCCAATCCCAGCTTTGAATGTAAGTCAATCCCTGGCAGTTGCCTACAACCCTACTGGTTACTGTACTCCATGGATGCAGCACTAGTCCACCTCTCACACATATCAACCAGTTTCACACCTAAACACTGAATAATTCCACAAAACTGTGACAAGTGGCAAAACAGATGACTCACTGTGATCATTGAAGCAAATTCAATATTTGCCTAGATATTAAACGTGGCATT
Organism: Microctenopoma steveboyesi; assembly: GCA_032359275.1. Taxonomy (NCBI): domain Eukaryota; kingdom Metazoa; phylum Chordata; class Actinopteri; order Anabantiformes; family Anabantidae; genus Microctenopoma; species Microctenopoma steveboyesi. The sequence goes on from JAUMHF010000008.1 coordinate 14,815,973, forward strand.
CTCTACTCTTTTAAAGATATTAAAGAGTTCATATCAAGACGAAGACAACCAAGAGAAAGTACAGATGGACCATCTAGTATTGTAATATACATATAACATTTCTAGGCAAAAATGCTGCATGTGAACTTTTTCAGTGTTGCATAGTGTCCTATAGTGTAAGATATATCCAATCAGTCAAGGTTCCATCAAAGGACTCAAATGAAAGTGAGGCGAGAGCAGCTACAGAGAGACAGCGCCGGGCAGAGCGCGTCGTGCGCGTGTGCTGCGCGCGTGCAGCCCCGGCCCTCCCAGCGATGATGTAATGTCATGAATATTGAAACAGGTTGCTTGGTGGTCGGTAGGCGCTCGAGTCAGATTCCCTTCTGCCTCCCCATCACCACTTCAGCATCCGACAGAACAACCAGGAAAGGTAAGAAAATCGCGGAGCTTCATTGTTTCTACGTGGAAATCGTTTTCTTTTTTCTTTGCGAACACCTTCGCGTTTCAGTTTAACCTGTATGAAGGGCAAATGTCTGACTATCCAACGTTATGTTGTGCACTCAGGCCTCTAAGGTGGCTAGATTTACTGTTGCTGCTCCCAGTTGGTTGTATGTAGAAAGCACCGGGCTTGTTTGCTGGTTTAAACACTGAATGAGGGGTTGTTTGTGTCGATTCTTGGTGCTTTTAAAACCTGCGAGACAAAAGAAAATGGCACACATCAACTGTGCCAACTTTGCAGTTAGTAGAATAAAAACTGTGTCCAGCGCCTCTGATACTTTTAGGCTTTAGCTCATCTTCCAACCATGAGTCATCGAGCTTGTTGGAGACGAGGAGTAAGATGATGGCTGACAGGAAGCGGCTCTCTCACTCTGGATGTGGCTCATCTAGGATGAACCAGTTCAGAGCGTCGTCCTTTGTTTCTGTTCGTTGGGTTGGGAATCGGACCAGGGGCCACTTAAAAACTGCTTTCTGCTTTAAACTGAACAGGCGGCAGCTGCTTCGGGGTTAAGAGTCAATGACATTACCTTCTCTTTGCGCGCTCTCCCAGCCACGACCCTCTGGACAGCGCTCATGACGATGAGGCTGGTCTCATATTCATCAAACTGATACAGGATAATCACTGGTAGCCGTCTTTACCCTCATGTATAAAGCTACATCCACCGCTTCTTGCATGCTTGTCCTTACTTTCCAGCTATAATGCATTTAACAAACTTGGACTTTTTGGTCGACCTGTAGCAGACAGCCTTTACTTATTCAGCCTAAAACATTTATGCAGCCTGTAGACTTGAAAAGCTAACTGTTTTCCAGGGTGAATGGGATGGATATTGTTGAGGATGCGATAAGCCTGTGACACCACGATGAACCCATCCTCTGCCGACTCTCCGCGGCAGACAGACAATAGCGGCCGAAAGCAGCAGCGCTCGTCGTCTCCGGCCGGGCTCAAAGACAGTGGAGCTAAAGCTGCACAGAAGGGTTGCAACTCGTCAAAGCCCACCGCGTTGAAGCAAGGAGGAGGGGGAGGGAGAAGCAGCCGAGGTCATTCCCCCGTCTCCACAGGCAGGGAGCGGCAGGCCGGAGGCGCTCCTGCAATCAGAGGGGCGGCTGCTGTCCAGGCTGCTGGTGCTGAAAGCCCGACACTGAGCAGGCCCGCGGCAGCTGCAGCGGCAGACAGAGGCGGCGTGCAGACACCAGAAGACCCCCCCCGCCTCGTGGCTGATGCATCGTCACCCTCCAGAGCAGACCGCGTCGTATCCGACCAACCCTGCGCATCCAAATCCCCCAAACTGAGGAGCAAAAATCCGAGGGGCGGGGAAGCTGCTGCGGTGACGAGTGGAAACAAAAAGAGCTCCAAAGGCACAGTAGGCTGCGGACCCGGCTTCTGGAAGGAGGGATGCTTGCAATCCGAGTTGATACAGTTTCACCTGAATAAGAGCTTGGGGAAGAAAGGGACAAAGATGCAGGTGAAATCAGCATCTCCGCCGGCCTCCGAGCCGGAGCTGTCCCCCGAGCCGGCTCCACCGGAGCCAGACCAGAGGCTGCAAGAAGACATAGAGAAGCTGGAGGATGAAAACGAAGAGCTCAAGGTAAATGGGTAACATGTGTCACCACGTCTGCCTTTTTAAATGTGCCTACAGATTGGGCGTTTTAGTATGCGCAATAGACGCACCTGTTGTATTTTCTAAAGCGAATACGACATAGGGATTAAGCGTTTGCTTTAAAAGAGAGCTGTTTACAAAAGGCTGTGCCCAGTATCTTTTTGTGGGCCCATAATGCGCTGAAATATTTGGTTTAGCAGTGTCATATTGCCTACGTGTTCGTCTTTTAGAACGAAATCGAGGAAATGCGAGCAGAAATGGATGAGATGCGGGACACTTTCTATGAAGAGGACGCCTGCCAGCTGCAGGACATGCGCAGAGAACTGGAGAGAGCCAACAAGAACTGTCGGATCCTCCAGTACAGACTGAAGAAGGCAGAGAGGAAGAGGCTCCGGTTCTCAGAGAGTGGCCAGGTGGATGGAGAGCTGCTCAGAAGTCTGGAGCAGGACCTGAAGGTGAGGGATGCGCGTCATTCTGTTATCCACTCATTCATTAATTACAACTTCAATCTCTTCTCAACTCCCTCTTCTGTCATCTGTTCTTTTCCCAGGTGGCTAAAGACGTGTCTGTCCGCTTGCACCACGAGCTGGAGAACGTGGAGGAGAAGAGGACCAGGACAGAGGAGGAGAATGAGAAGCTGAGACAGCAGCTGATAGAAGTGGAAGTCACCAAGCAGGCTCTGCAGAATGAGCTGGAGAAAGCCAAAGAGGTGAGAGACCTGCTTATTTCATTTCTCTGATCTGACAGGGTCAACTCTGACAGCTGTTTCCATAAATCGAAAGTCATAAATAAGCCTGGTTAATCAGTACCATGGTTTGAATTTGAGCTTTTACAGAAAGGTTCCTAGGAATGACTTTAAGAAGTCCTGTTTTTTTCATTACTGGGTTTCCAGTGTTCCAAAAATCTGGATGATATCACTGATTTCAGAAAGGAAACAGAGCTGACGATGACGTAACTGCTCTTACCTTGCAGCTCTCACTGAAAAGAAAAGGAAGTAAGGATGGGCAGAAGGCAGAGAGAAAGGCTCCACAGACCCAAATGGAGGTGAGACAGAAATTAGATTATGAAGTTGTCAACAGCAGAAATAATTATTATGGCAGTTGTTTTCCTATGCAATTTACAAACTAAAACAGCATGTTTTATACAGAACTAGGCACCAGAGAGTCATAATTCCTAGTTCAATTAAAATAAAAACACGTTTCTTCCTCTTCATAGGAAGAAAATGAGGATCTGAAATGCCAGCTAGCCTTTATCAAGGAGGAAGCTATCCTGATGAGGAAAAAGATGGCAAAGATCGACAAAGAGAAGGACCGGTTGGAGCAAGAGTTACAGAAGTATCGCTCTTTTTATGGAGATGTAGACAGCCCCCTGCCCAAAGGCGAGGCTGGAGGGCCTCCCACCACCCGAGAATCAGAGCTGAAGCTCCGTTTACGTCTGGTGGAGGAGGAGGCGAACATCTTGGGGAGGAAGATTGTGGAACTGGAGGTGGAGAACAGGGGGTTGAAGGCTGAGCTGGATGACATGAGGGAGGACAGGTACTTCTCATGTATTGATGAGATACTGGATGATTATGATTATCACACCGAATAAAATACACAATTTTTGAAAAGCGGCATAAAAGAAAAAACTGATTATTGATGCTTTTCTCCTCTGATAGTCTGGCGGCAGCGGGAGTGGACGGCTCTGGCAGTGGAGGTCAGCAGTGCAGAGAGCAGGGCGAGGCCTTGTCAGAGCTGAGGCAACAGCTTCAGCTGGTGGAAGATGAGGCAGAACTTCTTCGCAGGAATTTAGCAGATGTGGAAGAAGAGAACAAAAAGGTTTTGTTGGCTGCTCCTCGTCTTGCAAACTGTGGGCTTAAATAATTTAACTGCTTCGTGACAATATACTTATATAGAAATAGTGTGCAAACATATGATGTCTAAGGTTACTAGGCAACACACAGCTACTTTATTGTCAGTGATGTGATGTCATTTCTTGTTTGCTTGTATACCCGTTGCTATTACTAGTATCATGAATTACTTTGAGGTCTAGACCTTATGCATTAGAAATTCCTCTCATACAGACAAAACTAAATTAAAATATACTTGTGAATAACTTACTTTTGTCTGTAGGTGACAAGTGAACTCAACAAACTGAAGTACAAGGCTGGATCCCATGAAGCTGGATCAAGACACGGAGGAGGTTTGTTTCTCATTTCTCAGTGTCATTCAGTAATGTCGCCACTGTTGCAGGAGGCAAACTCCAACGACGCTGCCCAACTCCAACACATAAAGCCTCCAGGAGCTGCGCATGAATGTCTCATTTGCAGAGGTGTTCTACTTTTCCATGTTGCCTCTTTCCAACTCCAGGAGGAGCTGACCCTGCCAAAATGGAAGCCCTCCAGGAGGAGCTGAAAGCGGCACGTCTGCAGATCAACGAGCTGAGCGGGAAGGTCATGCAGCTCCAGTACGAGAACCGCGTACTGCTCTCCAACATGCAGCGCTACGACCTGGCTTCCCACCTGGGCATTCGAGGCAGCCCGCGAGACAGTGACGCAGAGAGCGACGGAGGACGGGACGACGACAACCTATCCGCCTCAGCCTCCTCCCCTCGGCTTCTGCCGCCTCATCGCAAGCGCGAGGGCCCTATAGGAGGGGAGAGTGACTCGGATGAAGTCAGGAACATTCGCTGTCTCACTCCAACACGCTCCCTTTACTCACCTGTAGACAGTCGTTTTTTATCCAGGAGCCTGAAGGACCGGCAACATATGATAGACATCCGCATCGAGGCGGAGAGGCTGGGCCGGACCATCGACAGGCTCATCACTGACACCAGCACTATCATAGCTGAGGCCCGAGTATACGTCACCAATGGGGAACTGTTTGCCAGGTTGGACGATGATGAAGAAGGTGGCAGGTGAGCTAGATACGAAGAACAACTCTCCCTCCTTTGCAATTAGAGTATTTAAACATGTTAGCTGTATTGCACTGGATTCTTACATCCTGTGGGAACTTTTCAGCACAGTCTGCATCATTTTTAGAATAATTGAAGCGTTGAGATCATTGGGAGACCAAACATGTTGGACCTTTGCTCCGCAGGATCAGAGAGCACGAGCTGCTGTATCGTATCAACGCACAGATGAAGGCTTTCAGGAAGGAGTTGCAGAGCTTCATAGACCGACTGGATGTCCCGAAGCAGGAGGACAAACAGGCAGAGGAGCCCCTGTCTGTAAGCTGACACAAACACATCAAGGAATAACTAACATGTTCTATGCTGTTAGTTATTTATGTGTTCAACACGCACTATCCTAACTGCTCGTGTCATTCTGCTCCTCACTCTGCACCCCTCCTTCTCCATGTAACCGCCATCCATCAAGATGTTTCAGCCCATTATTTTGCTGATCCTCATTCTTGTTCTGTTTTCCTCACTCTCTTACGACACCATTTTTAAATTGGTATTTCTTTTCACCCTATTTTTTGTTCTGTAACACACATTTAACACACTTCTTATATTTTTGTTATAACCTTTTTTTTTAACTTAGTCATTCATTTTGAGTTTGTTATGTTGAACACGTCACATAAGGTCACTTAAGGTACAGGGCATTATCATTTTCCACATATGACTCATTCACTCAGATGCTTCCAACATTTATTGGAGACCAGATCCATTGGAGTCACCGTGGAGCGTTAGGTGAGTACGCCTTTGACTGTTGGCTTAATAAGCTTTTTACAGACAATCTACATTCCTAATCTTACAGTTTTCAACACCCTACTCACCCACACAGATGTTTTCACTCACTAGACTTCATTGGATGCTTCTCACTAATGTGGGTTTATGCTTAATTGACATCTGACTCATAGTATATAGATTTCAGTGGCATTAAAACTCAGGTCAGTATCACCCCAGCAGTCGTCTAATCAACCACAATAACCAAAAAGGCCTGTGTGGCTCTTCAAGGTCTTTAATTAATGTTACAACTGGTGTGTGAGAAACTTCACGATGAGACTATGATGCTGCTAATAGGAAAACCTCTTAGCTAAGGACATATCTTTTCATTTGATGCTGTTTTTAATGGGTCTGTGACAACAAAAGCTCATAAGACTTCGTCAACACAACCTGGACTGTGTGCTTTGACGATGATAATGTTTTTACATGACAGCAATGCAAGTGCTCAGTCAGTAATTCCTCCTATAGGCAACCCTACTGTGTGTGTGTCAACATAATCTGAAACAAATCATTCAGATGATATGATAAGAGCCCTGACATTTTTTTTTACCAATATTTGGATTCCAGCTGTGTTGAGTAAAAACACCTCTGGGTGGGTCTTTAAAAAGCTAACCAGCGGAACCTGACCACCAGGACGGGGGCGGAACCGGTCCGCTTCTTTCATCGCACCGGTGGGATGTGTTACGTCACATATTAGGGCCAGCTGTGCAGAGAGGAGGGAGGAGGAATTCAGTCCTCGTTAATGAAAGCATCATTTGAGCTCTTTTTTTTAACTAAGCCACGGGCTTTTCAGTCAGGACTGTATCGCAGCTGCTTTTGACGGATGAAATGTGGGCTGTTTTCGAAAGAGGACGTTCACTGCAGCGTAGAGGGCCTTAAAAGAAGAGGTAAGGGTGTGCTGTTAGTGGTCCCAGCGACGTTTAGCGCCGTGAATGTAACGGGACTACTGGGAGTTACTTCTCCAGGCCCGACCTCACACACACGCTGCTGAAGACGCAGCGTTACTGCCACACGGATTAGGGAGACGCGGGCATTCCCACCCCTCGCTCCTCGTGATAGTCATCCTCCTGTCATGCTCAGATAGCAGAAAAGCAAAGGCACGAGGAGCGCGGCTGTGGAGTAGAAAGTAGCAAAGGTAGGCTAACTAGCTTTTAGCTGAAACGTTAACCGCTTATTTTGTCTTTAGAAACTTTAGAAACGTTAAAAACTCCAACAATCATTGCCATAGGTTTATTGCCTGTGAAATGAGTCACGGTGAGCACGCAGCTGTTTTTTTTAACTACCCAACTCTTACTATTAAGTGCGTAACTTGACTCGTTGCCATGGATACAGCGCGGCGTTGATTTACTTCCACGCGCCTCCAGCTAGCTGGCTTTAGGGAAACACACTCATGGTTGCTGGGGTTAAAAATACACTCCGCTGCTCTTACATCAGCTCACTCCGTGGTATTTTTGGGATCTTCTCGTCGCAGCGGTTACTGGGTGTCTGTCTGTGCCAGCTCTGGGTTGTCGCCTACAACGACTCAGCGCGGGGAAGAGACGCAGCTCAGTGCGTCCTCGTGTGTCGAAGTAAACATGTGCAAAGAAAACAATGGCGAGTGCAGCAGTGATTAAACATATGAGTCGGGGAAAACAGGACACCGTGTGGATCTGGCATCAGCCCCAGAATGACTGCTTGACGTCGTCTCTTTGAGGATATGGAGGTGACAAAACCGTCCCGTCCGGTCGCCTGTATGATCGCAGCGGTCCTCGGTGCTGCTGTGTGGCCGACGCGGGACTTGGCCGGGTTTGGATAATAGGCGTTTTTATTATGCATCGTTTACTGACTGAAAACCATTTGAAACATTTTCCACGCATCCAAAAGTGATGCACGGACGGATACTTATGAAGTAGCGTAGACACCAGATTTAGTCCCATAGTTTATCTAACAAAAGTAGTTTTTGATGATTTATTTTGATGCGCTCGAGAAATGTGGAGTGCGTTTATGAACGGCACGGGACTGCACGGCGGGGGCGGTGCTGGTGGGGGATACGTCCCGTCCCAGGGATGGGAGTTTGTGCCGTGTTCCAGGATGGCTAAGACAGACAGAGGCAGGGGCAAAAGCCGCAGCCCGCTGAGAAGGATCTCCTCTCCGCCCACCGTCTTCAGCCATATCTACGAGCCTCAGGTCAGGCCGGGAGCAGGACAAGGTGACGCAGGGATACAGACAGAGAACTGCGGGGGACAAATGTGGCCCGGTCCCGAACCCCAGGAGCAGCAGCAGCAGCAGCAAACACGACTTAAAAAGAAATTTGAGGATTTGAAAAAGCGGCACGAACAGGAAAAGGAAGAATGGATGCGCGAGAAAGAGTTATTGTTGAGAGAAGTGGCTGACATACAAGTAATATACTATTTACTATACGTGCAAGTTAAATATGTTTTTAATGCACAGTGCACTTAAAGAGAGTGCACAGTGAACTTGCTCTTTGAGGTACTGAATAATCCAAGAATAGTGTTCAGGCTTTCAGTGCAATATTTTGTTATAATGTACCAGTGTAACAGCACTTTTATTAGATGTATTTATGCCCTCTTAGTTTCTAAGTTATTGTTGGAGTGTGATGCAAGTTCTGTGAACTTCCATTTGGGAAACAGACACAGGTCATCTGGATGACAAGACTGCTCCCGGTTGTGTCTTCATGCAGGGAGGAGAGAACAGGAGGATTCTGCTGGACCTGAAGAAAGTTTTGGAGGAAGTGCAGGTGGAGGTAAAGAGAGAGGAGGAGAGGAGGAGTGAGTTGCAGTTGCAATACACCAGAGACAGATGTGCCTGGCAGCTGGAGAAGGCTGAGCTCAAATGCAGGATTGCACAGGTAGGTGAGAAGTAATATTAAGATACAGTGATGAAAAGTCTACAAATGATTTGTTGTGTGATGTGTGTGTAATGTATGAATTGACATATACAGCATAGCTCTGTATCCCAAAGCAGCACAGACACTTTCCTATTATACTGCACACAATGACACAAACTTTATCTGTAGTGTTTCTTGTTGATCATTTAAAAGGATTTCTCCGTGTGCATGTCTGGTTTTCACTGTGGCGTAAATTAGGCTTTACATTTGTCAGCCGCATGGCTTGGTGATAAGTCACCCTGGCATGCGTCCAACCCAATACTTTGCTTAAACAAAAGATTTGCCCTGAAAAGACAAACTCAGCCAAACATTGATGCTCATTTTGACTTTTAACAGCTTTCTCTCAAAGACTGAAATACAGTATCAACCTACTTTTACTACAGAAGGTAAATTTCAAATGTTTCTTGAAATGCGGAGAAAACACCCGGCAGTTGAGTTTGCATACCAGTGCCATGCTGTGTCAGGCATTGCTCAGACCACTTGAACAACCCTGAATAGTTATTCTTTAAAGCGATGTGGCCTTTGGGATTTAGCATTTTTTCTGGTTATATCGCAGGATGGATTTATTTAGTTGGTTTGAAGGAGAAGTTGATTGCAGTTGTTAAGCAATTTTTGATAAAAAGAGAAGTTATTATGTTTTTTGTAAGTTGTAAGAGTGTTTCTATCTAGTAGTTGAGTCCCAATCCAATCACATACACCATGCACCATGCCTGTGCTGTATGGCTGTAGATAGTTTAGCTGCTTTTTCCTTCTGTGTGAGTAGACTGCATAGTATTACTGTCCAGATCTTTGTTGTCCTGGCTCTTTGCACTCTCCCAGTGTGGTTGACTGATGGCCTTATTAAAACAGAGACATTTACTGTTGTGCTTTGTTTGTAAAGGCCAGTGAGGCATCAGGAGTAGGAGACGTATACTGCAGAGCTGTGCTATCTATGCTGTGATGCCACATACATACATATACACTGAGGTTTATACCAATGCAGATGAGGTAACTGTCACGTGTGAGAGAATCAAGTAGATTAGGAATACTTGTGTACTTCTCGATGTGTTGTGGAGCCATGGTGGGTGGGGTTAGCTCCATTGTTAAAGTTGTTTTGTCTTGGTGGCACATTCTTCCACAGTTTATAATTTTGGGTACATGTTTACCAAGTGTTAATCTAAGGCTGCTAAGTCAAGTTATCTGAAAACATTCCCAGTTTAGGGAACAAATAGCTAATTTCGAGGCTTGTTGTGTCCCTTGTGGGACAGTTGGGAGTCAACGTGTCTAAACCAAACTGTTGTTTGCTCTCAGTTCTAAAAAGCAGAATGACTTGTAATTTAGCAATTAGCATGTGTGGCCGGGGTGTCAGACAGTCTTAAGGGTTCAGATGAACTCTTCCCTGCAAATTCTCCACTGCTAGCTGACATTTAGCTTTTGTTTGTTCGTCATTGCACTTTGAAGAAAAACTCTGAAAGCATTAGCGTACCATCAGAGGGAGGAGGGAGAGATGGGGAACTGCAGCGGATTATCCAAACACCCTAGTGTAACTGAAGTTGGCGAATTGAAGAAGTGGTGGATACAGTACTTAAATTCAGCCCAATACATAAGTAGAAACCAAGGTTATTTGAAGTTAAACTGTAACTAAAATGACAGTTGAACATTATTATTGTGAAGATATCTTTATCTGGACTTAATTGCTACTGTATACAATTATTTACTGATAATATTCAATGCTGTGTTGACCATTTGTTGCTCAAAATCTGTAGCTAAGTATAATACAGTTGAGTCATATCTTTATATCATTCTGAAATATTTGGCTCAGCTGTGTTTTTGTCATACGTTCACTGCAACAGAGATTATAGGTTCTATTTCCCAAGTGAGTCAATTAAGCATCAACATACTGTAGCTGGAGCTTATCAACGGCTCCAGGACTGCTCTGTTCTTTGGATTTTAATTACACACCACTCTCTGTAGAAGATTATGGCTGTGAAAGTAACTGCTGTATGTTGTTTCCACATCCTTTTTGGGCACCTCCACCACCAAATACCAAGAAAGCATCCAAGGTCCCAGGCAGAGGTCTTAGCCTGGATATTTCCAGGCATATTTCTTTGCTTGCCAATGATTTATGCAAGCTGCTGGCAGCTAGGAGACAACTCACTCTGCCTTAGAAGCTAACCCACCCTCCTCTCTTTACCTCGTTTCCCCACCTCCCTTCGGAATGTGACATTGTAGGCTGTCTGTCCACTATTTATAGTGGGTCACCGTGGTGACACAGTTACCTTTTAATACCCTGTGCCAGACAGATTTGTCAAAAGTAGCTGCAGGAGTGTGTTTCCCCCGAACTGGCCGTGATGTTGTTGACCTGCTCCCCCGTTGCATCTTCAGTTCCACAAGAAGCTTCTTGAAAAAGAGGTTTTGCCTTAGCTGTCTGAGTCAATGAAAGTGGCCTTCAACTCTTTTATTTTGACTCCAAGCATCTTGTTTTTACACGTTCACTATTTGTTTACATTTGGATGTTTAAATAGACTGTGCAGAGCATCCATCATCATGCATCTGTAATTGTGGAAAAGTTTGAGAAGAGCTACAGGCAGACAGAAAGGGTTGACTTGTTTTTCTACTCCATAATTTCTGTGACCCCAGGCCACAGGCAGAAATAGTAGCAAGCCCGAGGCTTGTAAGAAGGCTTTGGTCAATGTCTGACTGAACACACTCACACACTCCTTCTTTCTAACACACTCTGTACCCAGAGCACTCATGCTGTGGCACATGCATATATGCACATGCACAGGCGTTGTCTTGGACTCTTTCCAGGTCCAAAGCCAACATTTTTCCTTTCTTTAAAAGAATGCACATATTTACCACAGAGTATACGTATCTGCACACTAAAACAAACCTTTATTAGTAAATACTGTACGTTCACATTTTTTAGTATAACAGAGAATTTAAATATTAAATTTAACTGAATAACATGTTTTGTAATATCAACACTGAAGGGGCTAATGGGTTTGCCTCCATTTGTGTTGAGAGATGTATTATTCTTTGTTTCTCGAAAAACTAGTGCACAATGACTGAGGCCACATGCATCCTCTGCAGACATATTTTGCTGTGTCTGAATCTGTGATATCCTGCACTATATCCTGTTTTAGTGACACCACAGAAAAGACACTCGACCTCTGATCCTATAAATCCCATTTGTGAGTTCATACAGAACATTTACAGTATTGTCTCTTTTCTTCATTTTTCCTCCTCTGAACCCACTCACATTCCCCGCGGTGCGATATTCCCCCACTTCCTCCACCTTCTCTTCCTGCCACTCCTTCATTCTCCTAATTCCACTTTTAACCTTTTCTGTCACTCGTGCCTTGCCCGCATTGCATCTGGCTCTCATCCTCTTTCTCTCCAACTGAAAACTGTCACCACTGACTGTTTTCTCCCTGCTTCCTTTTCTCTCCTCCTCTGTGTCCTTGTGTCCCTGTCTGTTCCTTCTCCTTCAGCTGGAGACTAGAGACGGTGCTGGGTTGATTCGTGGAGGGGTCAAGTCAGCAGCGGGTCCTGGTTCTGGGGTGTCGCAGCACACTGAGACTCTATCTCTTTGTCGTGAGAGGGAAGAGCAGCGGAAGCTCTTGGCAGACACGCGATCGACCGCCATGGACCTTCGTTGTCGGCTGGAGCACAATGAAAGGGGCTGGTTAAGAGAGAGAGCTGAGCTGCTGGAGAAGTTTGACATTGAGAGGAAGGAGTGGGAGAGCCAGCTGAAAGACATGCAAAAGAAAATAGAAGCGGTAAGTATGAACGAGAGTATGTCTACATTTTAAAGGATCTGGTTTTTAATTAAGGTTAAATTCAGATTGGTTTTAGGTAAAGGTGAAGCAAGGAATGGCCGTAGAGAAAGTGTGTGTATAATAATGATTTCCTGTGCACTAAGCAGTTTTTGGTGTGTTACATCCTGTTTATGATCAACACCATCAAAACAATATCCATGCTCAGTGCAGCTGCAGAATATTAAGAAAGGATATGGTAGAGGAAGGAGGTATTCCTATGTCTCTGTGTACTGAGGCACAATCAGCGAGTGGAGTGGTGCAGACAGGGAAGCTGGCATGCAACAGTTTCCCTGAGTTTTATGAGTTAAACTTCAAAACGAGAAATGTTATTTATGGCAATGTAAATTTAAAATACATTAATACTGCATGCAGTATCTGTATCAAACTGATCAACCATTCTTTAGGGAAAGATTACGTTCATGTTTAGAAATGTGCCTAAATGTGTCGGGTTAGGCTCAATACATATTATATCAGTTGTAGTTTTAAGATTGGAAAAAATGAGAAACTGACAGTCAAAAGAAAAACCACCACGTAGCTCATCAAATTTCTATTTACCACCACATTATAATTAATATTCTTGTCTTATTTTGGGATTGTTTGTGTTTGGACAAACTCAATTGAAAGATTTCACCTTGAACTGTAGGACATTTTCTACTATGTTTTGATAATTCATAGACTAAACAATACATCTGTTAACTGGCAAGTATGCAGTAGATTTAATTATAATGTAAATACTATTTTTTTCTGACCAAATGATAATTTTGCATCTATTTGGGTTAAAGAGAGAAGGACAAAAGTAAAGAAACAGACCGTTTGGCATGACTGGTGACAAAGCACAAGTCTACCAGCAGATTAAACTGTGGCATGTCCAGATCACGTTAGTGTTTTTAATTAGGGAAGCCATACACAAGTAGCTGAACAGAGTGTGAAGCCAATAGAGCAATTTGCTATGAAAAGAACATGTGGCTCTGATTTGTCGCTCTGAGACCAGAAAATGAGAGAGAAAAACAGCAGAGAAATAAAGCAGGCTAAAAGGCCCATGTAGACGTTGTGTGATGGGAAGAGAGCCCAGTCAAATGAAATAGTTACTATTTTGAGATTCCATGGTAGGAGGCCAGGGGTTATCCAGTTATATTTGAAAGAATTTTTCGACTCAGTGCTCAAAATATGTTCATAAGATTGGTTGCAAAGCTCATTGTTCCATACTAGTTGGTGATTATGCAGGAGATACTGTACTATAGTACTGTATTTTAATATTGACAACAATTTCCCCGAGGGAATGTTATTATCATCAATATTAATATTATTACTGTTATCATCATTGTTACTTAAAAACTCAGTTAAAATAATCTATTCATTTTCTCCACCTATACTGTGCTGTACAGCTGTACTGTGAAGTGAGGGCCAAACGAGAGGGGACCAGACTGGGCAGTGGAGGTAAAGAATATGAAGATGCTATGCATAGGCTTAGCGTACATTCAAGCAGCACAGCTTCCAGTCTGCTTAGTGACAACTCCCACTCCGAGTTGCTCAGCAGCTGCAGTCATTCAGAACCAGACAGACTCCTTCCTTCTCCTGGCTTCGGTCACAACAGGAACAACAGTGGTGATGGTTGTGATGGCGCAGATGGTCACCAGTCCGCCTGTTTTCAACCAGACAGTGTCTGTGAATTCAGTGATTATTCACAACCTGTGCAAGATGACCTCAGATCCAGAGGCACTGATGGCAAGGAATCTGTGGATACAACGGTGTTTGATGCTGTCTTTCATGGAGCACTGCAGGAACATGTCTCTGAAGGGAGGGAGAAGAGTGTCCACGTTGGCGGAAAAGAAGACCCTCTTTGGTCAGAACTGAGTTATGGCAGTGACAAGAAGAAGAACACCACTGCTCTCAATGCTGTACGTGTATGAAACTATTTTTGTTTGCTTTGAGGGCTATATTTATATGCATTAGGGATAAGTTGTTGTAGTTGTCGTCACTTGCTTTGTTTTGTTTCTTTGCGCTGCTGTCAGGTACTTTGTTTGATCGTGACTCTTTCTGTAGTGTCTCCTGTCTTCTTCATTCCTAGGTTCCTTTGAACAGAGAATCCTTTTGATATACTATTTTTATTCAGTACTTCATCAGTACTCAGCGTGTCTCTGTCTCCCCTTCTCTTTGTCTCAGGCTCTGAAGGAGATAGCCCGTGTAAGTGAGGAGCTTTGTAGCTACCAGGATGAGATCAGAAAGAAGAGTGGAGATAAGAGGTATATAAATCCTCATTGTTATGTTGGAACTATGATAATCACAGTGTTTTGATAAGATTCAACATCATATGTTGCACTAGATTTATGTCATTCCTTGTCTACAGGAATCCTTCTGAATCAGCCTGTCTGCCTAAGGAGAGTGAGATGCTCTTTGGTCACGTTAAAACACGACTGGAGGTGGATGAAGTTTCCTGCGACTTCAGCCAAATCTATAATGATCTCCAGGTTTTAGAAAGAGAAAACTGGATAACCTCGTCACCAAATAGCAACTGGCAACCCAGCAGACCACAGAGTGGATTGTGGGGAGCCAGTAACACTGATTCAGATACTCAGACAAAACTTGCAATCTCTGATATTGATGCAGTAGCTCCACCCATCCCTCCCCGCAGCTCATCCCGTAATCTGAGCACCCCAAGCCACCCAGAAGCAGAACTTCACATCCCAGAATCCCCCGTGATGACAGCGAGGAAGTGCCATAGCCCATGTGTTTTAGTAGACAAAAAGTGTAGCAGCCCATCCATTGTCAGGAAGTTTGAGGCTATGCTACAAGAAAATGAAGGAAAGGTGTTCATGGACGGTGTGGTAGCTTCATGCTCTGTTCCTACTAATTCTAACTGTAATACAGGTTGCTGCCACAACCGCTGGTCCTGTGATACAAGCAAGTTCAGTAGTAGTAAGTTGTCTGCATATGGGACGGTTCAAAAAAGCTTCTCTGAGGTCAATATACGTAGTGCGGGGAAAGATTTGCATACGGATTACATCCTTGGTGTTGGAAACTTGAACAGTCCCGAGCTACAAACGCCTCTGGTTGTCGAAGAATTGTCCTCTCCAAAAGTGTCACCTGCCAGCCCAGGCCTCCACAGCACCAGAAGAAACATAATGCTGGAACAAAAAACAGCCGAGTTCAACAGAACTTTGTTTCAAGCTGAGATGGGTCGTGGGGTAGAGGAACAAGACGGTTTCACTGTACCAGATGCCTCCTCTGTGGGTTGCCAGTCAGTCCTTTCAGGGTCAGATGAGCTTTACCGCTCATCTGATGTCACTACAACTATCCTGGGTGTGCATCCTGAAGTTACATTATCTCTTTCTAATTTGGATTCCACGGTTCAGAATTCTGAGGTGCAACCAAGTGGAAAGAGATATGGTCCCGAAGGTCACGAGGTCAGAATGAAACAGGAAACCCCCTTTAAACTTACACCTGAACAGCCACAGGTTAGCCTCAGGGAGACCGTCTTAACAGCTTCTCAGAGCCCTGCACACAATTCTGACGTCAAGCACAAAGTTCAAATAACAAACAGTCCATCCAGGAAAAATCAGCACAGAGCAGCCGCAGAGGATCTCTTTTCTGAACCTGTCCTGCCTGCAAATACCCAGTCGGCCCAGAATGTGGAGGGTTTCAGCTCTAAGAGTGAGAGTCCCCATGGAGAAAGGCTTCAGCACTGCAGAATGGGTGTCTCTCTTCAGCAGCTGTCTGCAGAGAACAAACAGAGACAGACGACACAGCCGGGGCATCAGACTCAGCCAAGGCATGTGTCTGTTAGTCCCTACCAGTCTGACTCCTCCAGACCTGGGCCGCGAGTGATGAACGACCATCCCTGGAAACCCCTCACTCTGGCTGCATACCCGCGCCCTGAGGGATCCAGATCAAACTACGGAGCCCTGGAAAGGATTCTGAAGAATTATGAGAGTGCCGCCCGGGCCCAGCAGAACCAGAGCCAAAAGAACGAGCTGGCATCAAGTCCAAACCTTACTGCTAGGCAGGAGAATAACGCCACAGAACTGGACATGCTGGATCTGAACCCGCCAACCTCACCTTCAAACCTGAGAGACACACAGGCTTCACAGCTAATAATGCAGGTGGGTGGAGTAACCAAGCTGTAGTCATTAAAAACAGCAGCTGTGCTGTCTACAGTAAATTAATATCACACTCGTGGAAAAAAATGGTAGATTTTGTTTTGACTAAAGTATGATTAGGGAAAGACTAAGTCCAACGATATTTTCCAGCCCAGTTACAGCAATGGACCTGCATGAACTTGCACATTTCATTCTGTTTCACTCTTAAATGCTAAAATGATTGCCCTTGACTGAGGACAACTCTGGTGGGATTCTTGTTTATTTCTGGTATGTGCTAAGAGACAGAAGCAGGCCAAAGCCTCCATTATAATCTGGGCCGATTCATTGCTTAAAGGCTCCTAACAAAAGAACTGGCTGTGTAGCATGTTAAGTTGAAACTTGGCAGGAGGTCTATCGCCCTCACTAATTTGTCTTCTATCTTTTAGTCCTTCCACAAGGCCTTCTAGTGAAAGTGTTTTTCTGGTTTTTGTATTGTAATTACAGAAGAAGAAGCAGGAAGCCAGCTGACTGAATGCCCTTGGCAGACAACAAAAATGAAAAAGCTCAAGTGATTATGCCGTTTTTAAAGTCATGCAAGTGTTACAGAATTTGTGGGAGCAATTATCAAGCCAGTTCTATTTGACCCATGAAAAGAACATAATTAGAGACACCTTTCTAGCGTAGCCTCAACATGGAGCACTGGCCAAATAATATCCCGTGACTGTGACGGTGACGTGCTGGTAAACGGCAGTATAAGTAAAGTAGCATGTGTAAGATCTCTTAACCCAGATGTCCTCTTGACCAACAGAAGTTCCTTTTCACATGAGCGTACTTCAATCATTAGTGTTCCTGTTTGAAATATACCTGTTGTTTCCCCTAGGATCAAGAAGATGACAGATGGAACACGTGACAAAATGTAAAGTATCTGTGTGGCTGATTCTGACTGTTCACGGGATGGCGTGATAATCTTAAATGTTAATTTATGTGTTTCTCCACAGGACAGCGATGAGTCTTCTGTCTCCTCCTCTGCCGCCAGGAAGAACTTTTCAAGGCCTGCCTGTCCAGCCAACCGACGCCTCCCCTCCCGATGGGCCAGTCGCTCCCCCACTTCCACTTCCTCCACCTCTTCATCTCCCCCGACGCCGCCAGTTGAGCCTCCATCCTGCCCTCTCCAGAAACACACACCGTCATTTAGCTACTCACATGCCTTTCACATAGAGACTTTCATCATTTGATCTCCGCCTTACTATGTTAACCAGAAGCCTTCAGTGATATCCTCTGACTGTGTCCTTCTTCTTCATGACTGTTGTACATACCAAATCTAAACTGCTTCTCCACGCCTGCAGACTCAGAACTGCTGTGAGTTCACCAACTCATATTTAGAATGTATGAGGCATTGAGGACGGAGAGAACAGGATCTTAAGCAGCTTCAATTGCTCTGCGGTGTGCGCTCTGCTTAACCTGCCAATCGTGCATAAAGACAATAGTTTCTAGAGAACAGTCACATCCAATGTGTCAGGCCTGGATTCAGGCGTCGACCGCCAACAGACTGCTCACTACTCCTAATGTATTTGCACCTGAAAGTTCACGTTCAAGTGATCAACAGACTTTGAGCCAAACGAAATCCAGAAGGATCTATTTACCATCTTCTGTGCATCTTGTTTCTTGTGCTTTTTGCACAAACACACACTGAAGTTTCACACGGAGGCACATTGTGTTGGTGTCAGAGAAGGTGAACTGGTGAAGCAAACTTCCCCCAGTGTCACTCTCTGTGTGTTGAACAAAGCACTGTTGGTTTTCTGCCTTCTTAAATAATACCTACAGTTAATGCCTGGACTGTACCTTGCCTGTGACTAATACAGTTTGCTTTAAGCTCCTAAATGGCTTTACCTTTTTCATGATTAAGCAAAAACAATATTTTACTTGATATCACCAGATTCAATTGTCAGTTGCTTTTTTATACCTTTGTACCAAAGGCTGGTTTCTTTAAATGCATTTCCCTGATTTGAAAATTAAATACATGGTAATGGCCTTTATGTTTACTGTCGTGGTGATTTCCATTCAAAGAGTTAGACCTTCGAGCTAATAAAAGTACTAATGCTTATAAAAACTTTTACTAAATTTAACTTAACTAATCATGGATGGAAACATTACTCAGTTGAATAGTACAATGTGTTTTGGGGGGTCAGAGTGAGTCATATCTTGATGAAGATGATGCCTTTGCTGTTCTTTTTGTGTAATAAAAATACAGACTTAACCATTTAGCTTCTTTTTTCATGTCACGCACTATATTAACAGGATAGTATACGGGATTGTGTCATGCTGTACAGCTTTGCTGATGTGCTTGTCAGCTTAATAAACCCACTTGTGAAGTGGAACTTTATAAACACCTGTACCACACATACATTATAAGGGAATATTGATATTAAGATATGAAGTAGTCCTGTAGACAAACCCTTTACTCTTATTTAATCTGCACATCGTTTTATTTCATTTTCCATTATGTAGGATCATCAAAAGCTAAAATGACGTTACCACCGGGCAACTACTATGCCCCAGCTCAGACTTCTTCAACTTTAGCCTGCAGAAGAAACAATACTTGGATACTCTGCCTTTGCGTATATTTCTCTTCCTGTGGCTACATCAAACGGAGGAAGTAAAGTACAAAGATGAAGCGCTGGAACCAAAATGACAGTTTGGCTCCCTTAATCTTGCTGACTGACATGGTTGGTGACACTGTGATCTCTTCGTCTAAGTAATGCCTGCAGAGCTACGTGACAGCAGGAGCAGTTCACCACCGTGAGAGTCTGGCTGTGTGCATGTGTGACTTTTTATGGTATGTGTGCACAGTTCTTCAAAAATGTTGTGTTTGTCATATTTTTAACATCTAATTATTCTAGTCCTTATGACATTACAAACATACTGACACGTATAGTCTGTTAAAGAAATCAGTTAGTCACTCACACATGATCACTCGCACAGGGACAAACGCGAGGGACAGACACCTAACCCCTCACCCTGAAACCTGGCACTTGAGTCTGACTGAAATAACAGGTGCAACAATGTTATGGTGCCAGAAATCCTACCCTGGTGCTTATATAAATATAAATATTGTCCTACTCCGTGTTGACTCTCTCACCCTGTTTTCCTCTGTCAAGGTTGGGCTGGAGTGTAGATTCCCAGCACTGGCCTGGGCTCAAGTCTGGGCGTTTCCAGATGCTGAAATGATTATATGAGCAGCGCTAACTGTTTTAACGCTGGAAGGAATTTATGGAAAAATATATATCTAATTATGGAGGTTAAGAGTGGCTGTAGTTACTTAACAAATGATTGTCATCAGGCGTAGACGCAGCAGCTTTTCAGCCCAGCTTCATTTTCCTCGAGTGACAAAGCTCTATTCATTCTTTTGCCAACAGCTGTTGACATATAAACCAGGTGGTTAGGTCAGGTTTTATTTGTGATGTTAATAACATACACACAGTATACTTCTCTCTTATTTTTCCCCCGTAAACTACAGGAAACACGTTTCTCATTCTGTATCACAGCTCAGTTTGAGTCTGAAACATTAGTTCACCTGGGAACAATTTATTATGAGGTGTAAATAAAGATTTTAGAGAAACATGCTGCAACAGTAAGCATTGAGTTGCTCCAGCAACATCCCAGTTGCTGCTGCTGCTGTGAACCAGTGTTCATTGTCTCCTGGCTATCTGCCATCCATCTCCACTGCCCTCCCCACACTCCCCTCAGAAAACCTCCAGGCACCGGAGAGCCTCTGGCACCTGCCAACCTGCCATTCTTGCTGCCCTGAAATAGATGCTAACTGCCACTGATCTGACCTGTGTGTGTGTGTGTATGTGTGAGTGAGTGTCTGTCCCTTATCCTGGTGAGCTGCTATAGAGTCATGCTGACTGTAGCGCATTCCCCAGACTTCCTGTGGAGCCCTGGGCAGCTGCATATTGATCCGCGCACTGATGCATCACTTCATAGGTCACATATTTTGCACACACACAACCACCCAGTGAAACTCTACAGGCAATGAAATGGCTTACACACAGACAAATGTGGGTAAAATTTGAATCTGTGTCTCTGTTAGAGAGGTTGTAGTTTCAGACAGGCCTCCATTACCAGCAGGAGTCTGTGGCTGCATCACTTATATCTGCACGGCTCATGAAACAGCTTGGTTGGCTTTTAATCAAAATAAATGGAATGATGGAAAACGTGATGAATGAATACAGACAGGCACAGTGGGTTAGGAATTCAAGTGTATAAAAGAAAAAAATGCTGTGGGTAGGTTGTCATTCCACCATACACCTGACACCATCAGTTATTAACTGCGAGTGACTTAGCAGCTACTCTGTGTGCCAACTCCTCCAGGCTACGACGTCCTCCAGGTGCTACACTTTACAGAATGATCTTTAGAGACAGGTTGCAAGCGAGCTGACCTGACTGAATGTACTGTGCAGAGCTTGAAAGAAAGCTGGCATGTCTGAAATGCCTGCCCCGGGAAGAGACCCATCAACTTATTTGAATTCCTTCCCCACTTTTAAATAGACTGGAGAGGTGTGTACTTTAAAATAGAGTTGCAGTGTACTGTATCCTTGTTAATGACCATTTATAACTTGAAACACAGCCTTAAAAGAATGTGGTTCAACAAATCCAACCATTTAGGGGGAAATACACTTCACTGGTCATTACTCAGACAAATTACATACAACACATGAGCAGACAGAGTGCAGTAGTGCTTCTAAGCAAAGTTCATAACAACATGAATGTGAAATTTAATTTAAATGTCATTGTAAAAAAAATAAGTTGTGCAGTTGTGCAGCGTTTATGACCATGGACTTTGTTTTAAATGTTTAATGCAGCACACCTCTGGAATCCTTGGTAATCCAAGTGTAGTAGCGTGGTTCAATTCAATTCAATTCATCTTTATTTGTATAGCGCCAAATCACAACGAAAGTCATTTCAGGGCACTTTACATTGCAAAGTTTAGGACCTTGCAAAAATATAGATGTATATATAATCAAAATAATGCGGAAAACCCAATAATCCCACTTGAGCAACAGTGGAGAGGAAAAACTCCCTGCGCAGTGGTATGTTTGGTTCCTCCGTTTGTTTTCACAGAGGGGTTCAGAGCTGTGAATAGCACTAGAGTATGTGTGGCGAAGGAGAAGGATTTATGCTCCTACTAGTCATAGATCAGCTCACAGGACAGGAAATGCTTCCCATGGCACATCTTCCCTTCTTTTCCTGAACATCTCTTGGTCTTTGCCTGTTTGCCCCACTGTCCAAATGTCAATGTTCAACCATAAAAAAGACACAGTTCTGTGTTTTACTGAAAATAAAACAGCCCGCCTTAACCCTGTCTGCCATCTCTGTAATATAACTGTGAGGTGATATTTAAAGCCCTCTGTCAATACTACTGAATAAGGACATGTCTGTAGTGACAGTTCCTCTGTGTTCTGTGTTTACAAAGTTCAGCCAGACAAAAAGCAGATATCTCTGTGAACTGGATTAGCAAATTGTGATGGTATTATTCTTAGTACTTAACAAGAACCTACTGCTTGCACGGTGTGGTGTAAAATGGACCCATTTGCACAATTACTTGTATTTTTTGTCTGTCTTGGTAAGAAGCCAAGCGCGGCAGTGTTATTGCACCCCCTCGTGGAGACGTGGGAGAACTGTGCGTGTGTTGCCGCGTCCGTCTCAAAGAAGCTTTAGTTTCTAGGGGGACGGATTTCAGAGTTGCACCGTAGGAACCTTTCTGAGCAAGGTTAGTGTTGGCATTTAGTTTCGACTTATGTTGAATCATTGTAGCAGAATGCAGAATTTAGCTATTTCAGAAGGATT
The DNA here is from genome assembly GCA_032359275.1 of Microctenopoma steveboyesi. Taxonomy (NCBI): domain Eukaryota; kingdom Metazoa; phylum Chordata; class Actinopteri; order Anabantiformes; family Anabantidae; genus Microctenopoma; species Microctenopoma steveboyesi. Next base: position 14,838,366 of record JAUMHF010000008.1, read on the forward strand.
TATTATTTTATCTTACGTGTCTGACACTGTCGCTTATATATTAATGTAGGAATGTCAGTGTTCAGTGACCAAATGAAGAGATACGTGAATGGGTTGATGCAAAACTGCAGTTTATAAAACGTGCTTAATGATCATTCTGAATGAAATTCTCCTCAGTGAAGTAACTGAGTATTTTCTCGTGCGTCAGCAGCAGGATGGTCCTCTGTGCGCTGAGGAGAGAGCTCCTGACAGGAACCTGGGCCAGGTACAGGAGTCACACCAGGACTGTCTGTCCCCATGCTGATGATTGTTAATAAAGTCATGAATGCAATATCAGGGATATCAAATGTACACAGTTAAACCCACATTACATTATCATGCCGCCTTCAGGTTGATGTGTTAGAGGTAAGGAAGTGCACTAGCAACTGGACTTGTTAGGTTTCTTGACTTGCTATTAGATAAACCTTTTTTGAGATAACCATGACCTGGATGACTGAGAACCTTCACAGATATTTAAGGAAGCAAAAAAGCATCTATGTAAAGCATCTCATTAAGCATGCAGACCATTCTTTTATGGGTTAGGGTTAGGGTTAGGTTCTTAATGCATGCTGTATACAATGATTAGGACAGGGCGGCATGATAGCTCAGTGGGTAGAGCAGTCGTCTTCAAACCCAAGGGTGAGCGAGTTCGATTCCCAGTCCCGCCAGGTTACATGTCGAGGTGTCCTTGGACAAGACACCGATACCCTGTAGCGCTGACACAGGTCTAGCTGCTGTCCAAACAACAATTTCCCCAAGGGGATCAATAAAGTATTCATTATTATTATTATTATTATTATCAGTTTACAGCAGTTCTTCTCTTTCTACCTACATCTGTGTCTGGATTAACTGTGATATTTTAGTAACCGGTGTCAACGCTGGTTCACAGGCTGCTGCAGAGACAGAATAGCAGTTGTGTTTACTCCAGCGCGCATGGCTTCAACCAAAAGGAGGTCAGGGAGAAGCTGCAGGCCTTTCCCGGAGGCTCCGTTGATCTGCTCAAACAGGATTCTGGCATCGCTGTGCTGACCGTCAACAACCCCTCCCGCATAAACGCCTTCTCTGGTACGGTGACAGTCAAAGTGAGGCTGAGGAGTGTTTCATTCTCAGTGAGTAAGTGCATGATGTTTTGCTCACCGGAGCTCTGCCTTCCTCCCAGGCGGCATGATGGTGGAGCTGGAGGAAAAGGTGAGCCAGCTGGAGAATTGGAGTGATGGCAAAGGCCTCATTGTCCGCGGTGCTGCTGGAACTTTCTGCTCTGGGTCGGACCTGAATGCTGTCAGAGCAATATCTAATCCACAGGTAGGAGAGAGACCACAAGAAATTGCCACAAGAAGAAATGTGACGTTCTGTCATTAGGAGTTTTTTAATACTGTGAGTGAGGCCGTTCAGAAATCAGAAATATAGTATGGATCAATCTGTTTGATTGCGCATACTGCACAAGTATGCACAATGAATGCAATCAACGCCGTAGTCAAGACAAGAGGCGGCGAATGCCTGCACGACAAGTTGGGAAGCATATTCAGAAAGGTGGGGAATCTTTTTCTGTTGCTGTAGAAGGCATGCCGGAGAGCTGCACGGAAGGACAGGTTGAAAGGACAGAATGTGTTTTTATGCTATTAGTTTCTTCTTGCTGAAGAGTTGAACACACTAAAGTATCTGCATGATGTGTCCTTTGTGTTGCAGGATGGAATAAAAATGTGTATGTTCATGCAGAATGCTCTGACCAGGCTACTCAGGTAGGAACTCACATGTTTCACTTATGTACCTCACTCCAGTACAATACACTGACAGAATAAGTCTCTTAGTGTAGGCTGCCTCTGATCTCCGTTGCCCTGGTGGAGGGGAAAGCGCTGGGAGGAGGTGCTGAACTCACCACTGCCTGTGATTTCAGGTAGTGATTTATTTTTCCCACTAGAAATTCCACCAAATAATTGCAAATAATCTAGCATGAGAGTCTTATCTATCTTGCTCAGGGTAATGGCGTCCGGCAGTGAGATCCAGTTTGTCCATAAACACATGGGTCTGGTTCCAGGCTGGGGCGGTGCGGCACGACTCGTCCGCATTGTTGGGAGCCAGAATGCACTGAAACTTTTTGCTGGTGCTGTAAAAGTGGACCTTGCATTTGGCCTGCAGATTGGACTGGCGGACGGAGTCCTGGAGAGCTCCCTGGCACAGGATGGTGCAGAGCCTCTCTTACAGCAGGCTGAAAACTGGCTCAGTCGCTATACTAAAGGACCTGCCCCTGTGATACGGGCTGTGAAGAAGGTGGTGCTGTCAGGAAGAGAGCTCCCTCTGTCTGAGGCTCTGAGGACTGAGAAGGATGTATTTGGGACGGTGTGGGGTGGTCCGGCTAACCTGCAGGCCCTAGCTAGCAAGTTCAAGCATAAGTGATGTGGTGGAAGTGTCTCTCTTTTATGATAATCCCGACCCTTACTTTTAAACGGACGCTGCAACAATAATTTTGATATTTATCTTGATTGACATTAGTTAATTGCTGAGATTCATTCAAATATTTTTGGATGTTGTGTCAAACACATGGTGTGATTTTCCTGTAAAGATAAGGAGCACAATAAAATTGTTTCTGTATTGCCTCTGGTATTGTTATGCAAAAAGATTGGTGTCTCTCAGCATTTTGCCTGCTCTTCATCCACTTTGGTCTAAACACTGATGGTGAAAATGTGCCCTTTTCGATCGTGTGTATTTTGGAGGCGGACCAGAACGTTTTATGAAAAGAATCTTGTTTCAGCATTAATGTGTAATTCTGAAGTATTTCAGTAAAGGATTACATTTCCTATCTTCTAAATCCACCGTGTATGTGGGTCAAATGCAAATTCAATTTTGTTGTAACATAAAAAATGTATCAATGACCAATAAAGTGGGTTCTTCTTCTATATATTAGCACTGATTTTTATTTCATTTTCTTTTAATTTAAAATGTATTTAGAAATGTTGGCATTGCACATTTACATGGTAGAAATAGGACAGCTCTCTGGAGAATGCCAGGCCTTTATCACAGGCTAGGTCACGTTTCCCATGGAGCTGCTGGGGGATCAAATTTCAATCATCTACAGGGTGACTGAAGGGAGATCCAGGGTTGGCCTCATAATGACAAACAGTCGTGGTCTCCGATTACATAAACTGAGAGCTGGTGTTGCATATTGTTGACATTTTAGATTATTTAATTGTATCTATAGCACAATTAGATGTGTTGTCATATGAAGAATAGATCCTGGCAGTGTGGAATCTTACATGCTTATGTAAGTAGAAAAAACTGACAATCACCCAATTGCACAGTATGAGGAGAAATCTAAAGTAGATCCGAAACAAAAGCACAGAAACCTTTAAGTATGATGAAATGACACAATTTATTTTTAATTTACAAACCATGTAACAAAAGAAAGTCGCCAAGCAAAAACTGTTACACAAACTTTATTCTTCAGAATGAAAAGTCTAAAATTCAGCAGATGATGTAAGCATTTAGGAAATATAAAAAAATAACAAACTGAAATCTCTGCAGGATGGCCAGAAGCGATGGCATGATCTTGTTCTCTTCCAGAGGATTCACAACCACAAGAAATGCAAATACGAACAAATTAAAAACATTTACTAAAACTGAAACCAAGAATATCACTTCTTAAAATCCTGCAAACCAGTAGTGTTTAAATAACTCTCTCTTCAAACACGCACAAATCACAAAACTTTAGAATCACACCAATCGGGGAAAAACTTTTATGAGGAACTGTTAGAATACAAATGAGGCCACAGAAGCCAAGAGCTTTGAAATGAAAACATTGATACTTCACGTTATAACGCCAATTGTTCAATGCTGGGAATAATTAAAATAACTTTCACAATAATTTCTACAATGCACATAATTTAAATTTGTATCGTTATTGTCTACAGATTTTCAAATTTCAGAAAGCTGCAGCCTAATTGAAATCAAATTAAAAACCATGTCTATGCAGGCAGCCAGATCAACCGTTGGGCTTACATGACTATACTTTAAAAATGAAACAACCAGACAGCTTAACAGAGTCATTAAACAATTCTGTGCTTCATCTGAACGAATGAAAGAAAGAGCGTCTTCAAACAGCAATCTACTTTGAAATGTCACACCTCCGGATGTCCATTTAAGCTGGGTGAATACAAGTTATCAAGGATTAAATTCTTTGCAACAGTGGTCTGATCGCTTGAGCTCCAGGAAGCCCACTTCGCTGTGCTATGTTAGCTGAGAGAGTTAGGAGTTAGAAGTGTGAGTGATAAGAATGCAGTCGTTCAAGAGTGTAATGACGTAGTTCCATTTCCAGGGGTAACATCCCCATTTATGCCTTCGTTCACTGCATGTCACACGTGGAGTGGCGTGTTGAGCGGCATTTTTTCAACTTTTTTGGAATTTACGAGAGCAGATTCAATATGCCTGCACCAAATGCCCTAAGACAAGACTGGTGGGAGCTGAATAGATTAAATCTAGCTCACACAATGTGACGTTCCATAGCTTGATGTGCCCAACTATACCTCGTGTCTTAGTACTAGAATGAAAACATTACTTTCATGGCATGTATGGATATACATACATACACACTAGTTAGCCGTTTATTAGGTACACCTCATTGAAATGAACAGTCCTGCTTTCATGAAGGTGATAATGTTGCATTTGTGTTTAAAGTGATTTAAATGTTTGATCACTGGTGTTTCTGTTACTTAGCCCAGTATAAATACAGTGGACAAAACAACAGAAACACCTGTCAGTATCAAATAATACGACTCAAAAGCTGCACCTGCACCTATCCTCCAATTTGCACCAAACTATCTGCCAGCTGAGTGCATAGAGATTGACAAATTATACACATACATCCAAATAGTTGTAAGCCAAACCGAGGCACCAAATCTGAGAGTACAAGTCAATTGTTTATCTAACAACACGGTTACGTTCTTGAATAAATGTAACTAATTTCTCATGTACCAAGCAATCCACCCACACCCAATCTGTGACCGAGTGAACGACAGCATAAAGTCAGGAATAAATTAGTGGAACGGAAAATAGCCATTTGGTGATGATATATCTGTGATGACTTCATACTTCAGTCACAGTACACTGGCCATCGGGCATTCTGGACCTTCCACTGCTACTGGATGAGGAAGGGGGAGAGGCGGACTCTGCACCGGGAGGGGCTCTGTCCTCTGGATTCAGTCTTTGCCTACTTGGCCGAGCCTCCCAGGGCTCCACCTGCTCGCCATCACCCCCCTCATCTTCTTCATTATCTTCATCCTCATCATCACTCCAGTCTCCAGAGCCAGATTCATCCACGGAAGTGTGAGGGTCAGATGACCTAGAGGGTGAGGCCGCCTCCTCCTCCTCCTCTTCTTCTTCTTCTTCTCCTTCCCCAGCCTCAGACCGCTCATGAGAAGGTGTGGGCCTGGGGCTGATTTGCAACTGGGAGAGAGCATCCTCAAGAGAAGGGCTAGTGCTGGTGCCAGGCTGACCACCAAGAGATGTGGGAGGTCTAGCCGTGGCTGGAGGAGCTGTAACAGTAGCAGAGATACCTGTAGCCGGTTGTTGAACACCTGCCACTGTGGTATCAGCCCCATCAGCAGAGTTTTCCCGACCTGCTGCCCCAATGGCCCCATTAGAACACTCAGTGTCCAAGCGCAGTCCTGCCACTCCCTTCTTGGGGATATTTAAAACGTCCCTCTTCATCTTGCGTCTGCGACCGTGCTCGTTGCGCCTATACTGCACCATGTTCTCCAAATCAGCTACATACAAAAAGCCAGCAATCAACATTTCAGCTGTTTTCTTGCCCTTGGAGAAAGCGTCCTCCAGCTCCCGGCTTGTTCGCTCATCATACTGCCACCAACCATTGCGACCCTCATAATACCAGGCGTGATCACTTGTTGCCCCACTCCTAACTCCCGCTGATGCTTTTAGCTCCTCTGGAGAGAGAAGCGTAGGCCTTTCCAGGAAGTCATCTGGTACTTCCTGTCTGCAGAGAGCGCAGCGTTTGCTCTGCCAGGATGCCCCCTTGACACATAAGAAACAGAAGACGTGATGGCATGGCAGTTGAACTGGGTGGACGCAGCTCTGCAGACAGATGGCACACTCTGGTACAGACAAGGCTGGGGATGAGTTGCTGGAGCCAGAGCACGATGATTCTGCACTGTTTCCACTTCCACTGTTGGTGCCTTTCTTTGAGGATGGAAGCGCGTTAACAGAGTGGTCTACCTCCCCACAACTAGCCATCCTTAGAAAGTACTAAAGAAAGAGGATAATTAAATAAAACATGGTTGTAATTGTCACATTGGAATTATTACCTTTTGTTGGTACCATTAAAAAAATAATAATTCAAGATTGTTGTTCTCTGTAATATGCAATGCATTTTATTTCAATCGTTGAAACAGTCCAAAATGAAAAAGTGAAGAGTTTCTCATTTCAAAATGATACTAATCTGTAATTTATGACCTCGAACAAAGCTGACGTGCTACTTGATACTTACTGAAAGTGCGCTTAATGCTGATGTATCATTAGGAGAGAGGTTTGCTTTTCAGACTTGTCACTAACAAAAGGAAACAAAGAACATATGTGATGCAGAGCAACACTTTTGGACAGTTAAACACAGACTCCAAACGGATTGGATACGAATAAGTGATTCACCTAGCAATGACGGAAATGCAGGTTAGTTACGACAAAGGGCTCCTCTGTTAACTGACTATCAGCCCTATGACAGCAAGGTTTGTACTACTCCAGCTGTCCTAAAAGTAAGTGATACACACATCTCATGTTACTACAGAAAAGTCAACAAACAGGTGTACGGCAATATAATGTAAATACTCAATCTACCTGATGACACTGTACCGCTATAGGCAAACTTGTTTAGTTATCTGTGGATACATGTTATCAGTTGTTCAATAGCAACGAGTTTGCTGTTACACTCACAAAACCAAACACGAACGAAAGCGCAATATAACAGACAGAAAAAATCCCCCGACAAAACGAGTTTATAACACTAAAACCTGTTGTGGCTAACGTTGGCTAGGCTAAGGGCATTACTCGGACTCCAGTAAATAGACGGAGTTCATCTGATGGCGCTAGCTTATTTTAGCAGGACGAAATAAACAGCAACGAGAAGCGTTTTCTCGCGACAGACAATGCAACGACAACCTACATACCGTACCGTAAGATTGTGCTGTGCTCGTCCGGTTTACAATCACAATTTGTTCGACGGCAGCGATTTCCCATGCAAATTCACCGAATTCTGCGTTAACTGGCTTTGTTTTCCTCCGTGAAAGAGGCTAAGATAAAGACGACGACGTTGTCAGTACGCGCTGACGCAATTTGACGTAGTATAGCGCGACGCATATCTTCGACGCATGTCAGTTCACGAGTCTTCCTGTTCGCTCGTGGCTAGAGGACGTTAGTGTCACAGAGGAGAGAGGGGCTCTGAAGAAAGTTGAAGTTTTGCTATCTTAAGTAACAGAAACAAAATGTTTTCCCGTGCCGTGAGACCTGCAGTTACCTTCGCCCGGAGCTTCTCCACCTCGTCGCAGAGGAACGCCAAAGTGGCGGTGCTGGGAGCGTCAGGCGGCATAGGCCAGCCGCTGTCTCTGCTGCTCAAGAATAGCCCCCTGGTGAGTCACCTCTCCCTGTACGACATTGCCCACACACCCGGGGTGGCCGCAGACCTCAGCCACATCGAAACAAGGGCCCATGTAACCGGCTACATCGGCCCCGACCAGCTGGGTGCTGCTCTCAAGGGCTGCGACGTCGTGGTTATCCCCGCCGGTGTGCCCAGAAAACCTGGCATGACCCGTGACGACCTCTTCAACACAAACGCCACGATCGTAGCCACCTTGGCCGATGCTTGCGCTCGTAATTGCCCCGAGGCTATGATCTGTATTATCGCCAACCCCGTCAACTCCACTATCCCTATTACAGCAGAGGTCATGAAGAAGCACGGGGTGTACAACCCCAACAGAGTGTTTGGAGTCACATCACTGGATATTGTCAGAGCAAACACCTTTGTGGCAGAGCTCAAAGGCCTTGACCCAGCTCGTGTCAACGTGCCAGTGATTGGAGGTCATGCTGGGAAGACCATCATCCCCCTCATTTCTCAGTGCACACCCAAAGTAGATTTCCCCGCTGATGAGCTGTCTACCTTGACCGTCAGGATCCAGGAAGCTGGCACAGAGGTGGTGAAGGCCAAGGCCGGAGCCGGATCCGCTACCCTCTCCATGGCTTACGCTGGTGCTCGTTTCACCTTCTCGGTCCTGGATGCCATGAATGGAAAGGAAGGTGTGGTGGAGTGTGCATTTGTCAGGTCAGAGGAGACGGAGTGCAAATATTTCTCTACACCTCTCCTGCTGGGGAAGAACGGCATTGAGAAGAACCTGGGAATGGGCAAGCTGTCTGCCTTCGAGGAGAAGCTGGTGGCTGATGCTATTGGTGAGCTGAAGGCTTCAATCAAGAAGGGCGAGGATTTTGTGGCCAACATGAAGTGAATAGAGACTTTAGGTTGAAAACAAACAGCTGTGATACTTGTTAATTTGTCCATCGTGACTTAAAAGGCGTCTGGGTAATTCTCATGATCTGCCAGTGTTTCCTCTTTTGTTTATTGTTTTAGCAGTGGGATTACCTTGATTCAGACATCCTGATTTTGACCTTAATTCTTGTTCCAGTGTGTTTCATTCCCTTACCTCTCTAAACATGGCTTAACTTTTTGAACCTATGATTTGTGTACATACTGTCTTTTGACATATATCTATATTTTGCGCACACCAAATTTAAAAATCATATATTCACGTAGAATTCAGTCTGTATTAGTGTGGATTTCTCTGCTGTTTTAATGAGGAGGAAATACTGTCATGCCTGTTGATGCATAAAGATGTTACTGATGAACAAAATCTGCACTCCATCAATAAACAGTTTAGCTTTAAAGATATCTAATTTCTTTCATGTTCATGTTCTGTTTCCATTAGTCTGAACAAGTAATTTACATTTAACTGTCTGACATATAAAATGTGGTTTATTGAGAAGCTGCAGAATTAAATGTTATGGAAGTGAATTATATTGTACATAAGTTAATTCAGCTGAAGAAACTCGCATTGCAGTTGAATCAAAATTGAAAAATCAAACCCTGCTTCCCTTTGTACCCAGATAAGATCATGGCAACCTTTGAACAATTATTTAGTATCACTTCACATTACTCTTAGTAGCTCATTGAAGTGGTTACACAAGACATTAGTCAGATGATAAATAGATGACAGACACGGGTACAAAGCCAATATAGTTTTATTTGACATACAGGTGCCTTTGGTTCCTAGTCAATTAGCTTTGCTGAGAGCACAGATTCCATTTACACACAGAAAAAAAACAGTGGTAGATTTGGTCTGTCACCTATCTGGATAAAGCTTTTGTCCAAGACCTACAGAAGACAAGTCACTCTGTTTGACTGCACCTTTTTTATTCACAGCATGTAGGTTCGCCTACATCTGCCTATAGTTATTATGAAGATGCCGCAGGATGGCAAGATTGTTTTCTTCACAAATTATGTGCCAAAAAAAATGATCTAAAGGATGGGAACAACAATAATAAACAGCTGTTCTACGTAGTGTTGCAAAATCTACATTCAAACACCAAGACTCACAATGTTGTACCAGGGCACCCATTAAATAACCATATCAACAAGCACATAGAGTAATGTCTTTCTCTCCAGGTCCGTCCGCCTGGCAGTCCTCCACACAGTCACTTGGTAATTTGTTCTTCCGATCTAAACAGCAGTCTCAACAGTGTCTCCTGTATATTTCAACAGAGATGTTCTGTCAGTGGTGGAAGTGAAGGAGGCGAGGCGAGGCTACGGGATAGAAAACATACTTTTTAAAGTCTGTAGTGGCCCAAGCCTTGTGGCTGAACATGCCCCATCCCATTTGTGCACAAACAGTTTATTCAAATCATACAGGTAGCAGCAACACCCCTGCAGAGAGGGGTAGAGGGGGAGCGAACAGTGGGTGAGGGTGGTAAGATTTGGAGGAGGAAACTTGGGGAGACATCAGAGCACTACTGAACAAGACCGTCATCGGGGGAGACTGGTTCTGTCTCGTGGCCTCTGCGCTGTCTGTGCTCTGTTTTGTTCGTGTTACCAGGGTTGTCACGTTCACCTGTGTCTCTCTCCCTCTCTCGCTCCCTTTCCCTCTTCCTCTCCCTTCGACCCTCCGCGTTCTCCTTATCTTTGCGATTGTTGCGATTTCTCCGCTCTCTTCGCTCATTCTTTCTTTCTTTCCGTGCTCCTGGAAATGAAAGAAATAGGTCAATTAGTAAAACAGGGTATTTTAAAAAAGCATTGTCAGAATACTTTCACACCACAATACTGTCAATAGTTTAGTTAATGCAACCAGAGATTCAGCTCATTTTCCCTGGCAAAGCATCTGCTGCTTGAGCATGTGATTTAGGGACCAAGCAACTTCGCTAACATTCATGTATCAACCTCAACTTATGGACAATGCCTCAGGACACCGAGGACACTGAAAGCCCATCGCAGGCTCAAGTCTCCCTTTTGAAGTGTGACTGGTTATTGTAGTACTTTGTACATGCCACTAGATGCCAGACTTCACACGCACAGACAGTCACACACAGCAGTCCCATTGCAGCTGTTGCACCACTCAGTACACCTTTGTTCATGAAGGAAACCTTTAAATAAACTCCAGTATATCTGTTCTTGCAACACCATCTCATAAACACAGCTAAGCATTCAGGAATAGAGACGGTTTATCTCTGCGCAAGCAACAGTTAATAATGATAACAAGATTCACCCCAGGGATGTTGGAGACGGGACTTGCAAGTGAAAGCGGAGGAGGCCCTTTTGCGTTGCTGTACTGCTGCTGTTGATGTGTGAGTGGAACAGTGCGGCGCAGGCTGCTTGGCTGGCTGACGGGTCAGGGATTGTGAAACTGCTGAAGTAGGCAGTAGGCTCAGACACAGGGAGAGAGGAAGGATCTCTGTCGCCCTCTCATACGCTCATCATTGTTTATTAATTCAGCCAGGGCTCTAGCTGTGACCAGAAACCATTTCTGATCCACACACTGTGCTCTGCGATACCTATCTCTACATGTCCACTGTATTTAATCTTCTAGAATTAATGGAAGGACAAGAGCACAGGAGAAAAGTGCATATATGTGAACATGTGCACTATTACACAACATGCAGCACAGTGTGCGCATGAGGCAAATAATCAAAATCTGAGATAGCGAACATAGCTGGGTGCATGGACGGATGTATGGATGGATGGATGGAGTAATCTTGTCCACTGACTCATTCAGGGATCTGCCCCCTGTCCTCTATAAACACAGGAAGTCCCCTTCGCTCTCATTGTTTTCTCTGTCCTGACACCATAACTATTTACAAGTTCAGTGGATTAGTCGTACTGTAGCCCCTGTGCTTTTGTCAAGCCAGAGGAGAAACCTAATCCATGCCAGTGTTGAGATAATTAGCAGAGTGTTTATCAAACCAACCTGCACTTAGTTAGTTGGAACCGTTTCTGATGGGCTTTTGTAAACTGTGTGTCGACGTGTGTAACGGAGCCCAAATGAGACACCTTTGGAGGTTTTGGAACAAATATTTAAGCCAAGCTTTAATGGAAAATGTCATCAAACTTTCAAACTGACAGTGAAGGAGTGTTGGCGTTTGGGCCACCACACGATAATAATTTTATTTTGCCTAAAAACATGCTTGAAACTGTGATCATTTTATGAATTTTACGAGCTCAGTTATGTACATTTTGTGCACAGACTGTGTGAGACTGTAAAGAAATCAGTTAGTCAGTATCCTCCACTGAAATTTAAACTGAACCATATGAAATAAGGAAACACTGTTATTCAAGTGAAGATAGTTAGTTTAGAGTATTAATCACATGCAGTAAGAGCCCCCTTGATAGTTCAATTATGGTATGAGGGAATTAATGAACAGCTAATAAGAGCTGTGGAAATTTCTAATGTCATAATTGTTTGCTTATTGTGATCACTGCTAGGTTTTCTATGTACGTAGGGAAGAGTACGTAGGGGAGGGGCGGCGGAGCGACACAGTTTTCTGACCGTGTTATACGGAGAGATGTAGGTGGACTAATTTGTGGACATAGGATATTTATTTGGATGTGGAAATAGTTTCTTTTTTTACGTTTTGTTTGCATGTTTTGATCAAGAAAAATAAAGTATCGGACAAGGACAGTAAGGACAACACGCGTTAACTTACGTATTACACTCTGCTCCAAGATTTGGACCTTACAAGAGCTTTATGAAGCTAGTCACTTTCTTTACAAGAATGAAATGAAAAGATCACCACTCAAATGTTTGTTATGTATTAAGCAAACACCTTGAATACAATAAGTCTCACTTAACATAATGATGGATGCAGGGGAGCTAGGGTTAGGGTTAGGGTTAGGGGTTAAGAGCTGGCCTGTTATGGCTACGTCCGCAATTAAATACCAACTACCAACACCCATTCCTGTGCTATAACTGTCGTACAATTGTTAGAGTAGGAAACTACAGCTACTCCACAAACTAGTTGTTTACGGTTCTGGTTATGTTTATATGAAAAACATTGGTACAGCGTGTTAGCGAGTGAGTTTAGAAAGTGCTGGCAGGTGGATTTTCTGGCTTTCTCCCTGTTTCTAGTCTTTTTGCACTGGCATCCTACACATACAGAGATGAGGGTCCATTTCATTTTCTCAAAAATATAAATGTTGCAAACAGACAACAATAATGTATCTGTCAATCTAGAGTTTAAATAAAAAGGATGTCTGCCTCATATCAAAAGCTTAACTATAACCACCTTCAAGCTCCAAATACAATCAGTGCCACATTCAGTACACAGATTAGTTTTTGTGTTGAGTAGTAAAGTATGCACAAATGTGTTACCTTATTCATGCAGTGTATTGCTCTGGATTCTCTGCCCGCACACTGTAAAAACTGTCACTAGAGTAGACCAGTTAAATTGCCCGTGGCTGTAACTCCTAGAAACCCTTGACGGTGCATTCACAAGGCATAGAGTCGCTAAACTGTACACGATAAGTGCACGCACTGGTGAAAGTGACAAGAGTAGTGGGAGAGTACAAAAGGAAAAAAAGAACAAAGTGGGAGTAAGAAACAAAGAGCAATCAAATGAGACACCAGAGGAGAACTAATGACACGCTGAGTTGTGTGTAAGCGTGTGTGTCGTCACCTGCACATTTTGGATTTTATAGTGGGAAGTGCTCCGCAGCAGGCGGCCTGTCGTCCGGGTAGCTTTTGGCGGGAGCCAGGCTAGGATTAAAGGCTATGGGCTGTCCGACAAGAGGAATGCTTGCCGTGTGTGTTTCTGTGTGTTGGGACAGCCCCCCTTGACCGACTAGCTAATATAGCTTGCTTAACTGTATGTTTCTGTGTGTGGGCTTTAAAGGGGGTTCAAGTTTGCAGAGGGCACATAGTCTATCTGGTTGCAGAGATATTAAAATGAACTACAGATTGATCACACTTGTGTTTCTGATTCTGTGAAGCGGTGTTACTAAGGTTCTACAAAACTGGGGGCAAAAATCACAAAAACAAAAGATTGTGCTAGCACATAACTTCCCACTGAGCTAGAGCTTAACATTTCTGTGTTTATTTTCAGTATGCGTTAAAGGGATGTAAAACTATTTCTTCAGGAAAATGGGGCTATGGGTTAGAGCTGCCATGATAAGTAGGGTGGTGAAAGAGAATGCGATGAAGAAAGACTCATGTGGACGAGAAAGCGGAGCAAGGAGATCGAGAGGAAAAGAAGAGGCAGGAAGGGGGTGGGGGGCTGTAAACCAAAGGGAGAAAGTGCAAAAGATGAGGAAAGAAAAAGAAGGAGGAGGAAGACGTATCAGTGTCTGAGGGCTGCTGGAGGATTACTGGGGGCTCTCTGAGGTCGGATCATTGACCCCGTAGCGTGTGCAGAACGTAAACAACAAAGAGAGGATGCTCCAAACCAGATAATTAGCTCTCATTCGCTGCAACTGGGTAATTCATAGTTGATAAACAGGGTCTGTCGTCTCTCTCTCTGTCTCTTTCCTCCTCCACTCACCCTGTCTCTCTATAACCCCCCTCTCTTCACTAGGCTCTGGCTAGATCAACAGAACTGGTAACTCCACGTTAATGTCTCGGCCCCGACCTGACTGACTGGGAGCACCAACAGGGGGCTTATATTAGGGTCTATGTTTTCTTTGTGTGAGGATGGGGGAATGGATCAGTACAGATAGTACAGAGATACAGAAAGAAAGTGAGAGAGAGGACGAGCCAGGGTGACAGAGGACATAGTCTGCCTTATAACCCAGTTGCCTCTCTTTACAAATTAACACCCAGGCCGATAGCTGTGTAGTTATTTTAGTGAGACCATGTTGGTATGTGTTTGTTTTGCTGTGTCCAAGTGAGTGTGCAAGTGTGAAAATGTGCATTTGTCTGACTTGTTTGAAATTTAGAGCATGTGTCTGTATCTGGATTTGTGTGCCCATGTGTTGGTTTGTGTGTGAGTGAGAGGAAGACAGAGTGTGTGAGAGTGGGTGTGTGTGTGTATATATGTGTGGTGTGTGTGTGTGTGTGTAGGCAGCTGTGAGGATAAACCAATACTGATCCCCTGGTTGCCGCGTGCCTCCCAGGGGGAGGATGTTGATGTTGAACTGGCTGTTTCTGCTCCAGAGTCAACTGCTTTCCTGCTGCATCACACACACATACACACACACACACACACACACACACACACACACACACACACACACACACACACACACACACACACGCACACACTGTTTGTTCTGTAAGTGTGAGGCCTCAGGGGGCTGGATCTCAGCCTTCCACCCTGTCTGCTATCTGTCATTTAACACTACAGAGCCCAGGCTAAAAAACAACCAGCTGAAACCTCCATCCACCTCACGCAGAACACACCAAACACAAAGTAGCTGTAAAGGCAGCCCGGTAATGAATTCTATAAAGACATAGGCTCATCTAGATATTGTGATATGATCACGCTATTCCATGTTTTCACGGCGCAAGAGAAAGCTGCCTATCTACTTAAAAATCTAAAGAGGTCTCGCAGGAAAACGCACAACTTGCCCATTGCAACATCACACGTGTGTTCACCCACTGTCCTCACTCCAACCACAATGACAATCCTCCGAGTAAACAGTCGAAGTCCTGAGTGGAAGAAAGACTAGCTCTGATTGTACAAGCTGAAGCAGCAAGGGCTGGAATTCATAGAGAGTGGAAATCCTGCCATGTGTCACAAATACAATGTTAGCAGAGGGTGTGATGGGTCAGTAGCAACTACTGGTGAAGGTCAGACACAAAGCATTTAGGGCAATGGGGGTGGCTCAGAAGGATCGCAGCTTCATAATATTGCAACTTTGCTGCAGTAGTGAAGGATGTTTTCTTTACCTGGACATTTCCTCCTTTTAACCAGGCACTCTTTGATCTCTGAGATGTCAGGGCAGGGTTTACCAAAGGGCGATGGGTACTGGAGGACCTGCCGCGTGCGTGTCTCCTGGCCCCGCTTGAAGCCACAGGTTCTCCCCGACCGAGAGCAGGGGCTCCACTCACTCCACTCACCCACCTCGCAGTGCACTGACGGGGAAAACGATGAAAAAGGAAGTTTTTTCGTGCTTATTTGTCACTCGTAGCAATTCTACATCAAGGGTCAAAAAATGTGGCCACTACCAACAGTCCAGGCATCTTCTGACAGACAGTATCTGTGCGCGTACATATTGGACTGACCTTGTGGCGTGCACTGCATGAGTCTGTCATTGGGCTCATAGACTTCTGGACAGACATGGTGGCAACTCCCATTGAGCTGGTACAGGCCTGACTGACACCGCGTGCACGTCTCGCTGTTCACACACGACTCACAGTCTGCAGGACAGCCTGCAAAGACATAAGCACATGTATCTGTGAATACGGTAACTATGTTTAACACAACAAGTTATCCAGTGAGTGTAATTTGTTAAATTCTAGATGGGTAAAGGGGAGATAAATACGAGGTAAGATTAAGTTAAATAAAGTTTTATAACTACCCGTGATGAATGTGAATACTGGCCACTCACCGGGAACACATTCCCTTTGTGTGTCGCTGCGCACAAGCCCCTCAGGACAGCTCTCCTGGCACTTGCCCAGGTGTAGGTAGAATCCTGCTCGGCAGCGAGTGCAGAAGTTCTTGTTGAAGCAGGAGTCGCACTCGACTCTGCACTCTGACAGAGAAACGCAGACCCACCACCAATGTTTATTTCACTGAACAAGTTATTGTGCGTGTCCTGTGTCTTAAATATACAGGGTGTAAGTGTGTGTGTGTGTGTGTGTGTGTGTGCGCATGTCTGCCTGGAAATACACTCGGAGATATACAGCTACTGCAGATGCAGGTTGATGCACAGGGTGACCTCATTACTTTGCAAATGCAATTTAATGTCACCAAAAAGAAACATACTAACTTAACATTCTTCAGTTGGTTTATTTATATTGTATATATGGTGTTGTATTTCACCAGAAGGTCTTGAAACTGTTAAATCACTGCATAAGGAGAGAGGACATCGTATATTTTGACAGTGTTTTGCAGTCAGCTAGGCTGTGCTTGTCTTGTGTAGGTAAAATACTTTTTTGTTTTTTAAGACAGAAGATTAGACGACATTTATTTAGACACAAGTCTTATATCACGCATACGGGCTTACGTGTTGGGAGCATGCAAGGACTTACTTGTGCAGGTGTTTCGTTCTGGGGAGCGCGTGCCATAAAAACCCAGAGGACAAGACGTCAAGCACACCCCAATCTGCTTCATTCCAATCCTCTCCAAATGCATGAAGAAGCGCGGCTTGCAGGACAGGCAGCCATTGTAGTCAGAGCAGGTCAGACAGCCCCCCTGCTGGCACCCTGAGCTCACACCAGAGATCACTGTTGACAGGAGCAGAGGGAACTTTAAGTATGAATTGCAAATGTGGCATAAATGAAAGACTAATAAAAAAATAAAGACATTGGGGAAAATCGCTTTTTGGGGCATCTTATTCTATTGATGTAAAATTGTGCCTGGTGCTCCAGTTTAGTGGAGCTAAACTCAGCGTACTTGTTTCCTGTCAGTGTTAATAACACCAGCATCCCACGTGTAAAAAGCTCATAGCAGGAATTCTTTTTTGTTGCTGCCAGGGAAGAACTCCAGTAGATTCACAGCATTTTTCTGCCAGGCAGCCAATTACTGAACCAATTTAGGCCTCAGTCAATTAGACACAGGTGAAAAAATGAATAACCTCATAACTCTAGCTTTTCATTCTATTCATATGAACCTTAGATTCCACTGGACTCTAAAGAATGTATGCCATTTAGAATGAATATTATTTATTATTTTTAAGTTTTATGTGTCTGTACTATGCAGGTTCAGGCTGATAAATTAACCTCAGAAGTTTAGCCTACAATTAAAACTACATTCGAACAGTGTAGTTACTGTGTACGCGTTACAAACTCTAACATGTGTTGAGCTGCTGGAACACGAGTATTTGCTTCAGTGGACTAACAATGTGACATTTCACCTATTTCTCTGCCAAATAGTAAATTTTCCTGGTCAATTTGGGTTAAGAAAACTTAACTGAAAAACAAAATAGCTTCACAGGGCCTTGACAATAGACTAATCTAAAAATGGTGACCTGGTAGCTCAATGGGTTAAGCGTCAGACTGGAATGCAGAAGGTTGTGAGTTCAAAGCCCATCTGACTCCTAATCCATCCCCTACCAGGTGTGTCCCTGAGCCAGACACCCAGCGCTAGCTCCTTGTAAGTAATCACCTGTGGCGGTACATCGAGTGATAGCACAGCTAATGACAGTTCAGTGTTTACATCTCTGTTTATGCACAGTACATTAGTACTGAAGTGTTTTGGTGACAATACTGTATATTAAAGTAAGGTTATAATCCCCCACTCTTGACTAATTTGTGGCATGATTCACCGGATTTTTTCTCTCATTAAAAGCCCGGGCTGAGCCTTTAATCATTTTAATTGTGCATTGTGTCACATACATTTTAATGTCAGTCAAGGGTTGCAGCAATTATGTTTTAACTCAATAACATACATTTTGATGCACTTGGTAAACAACCACATTAACATAAATGCTTTAACTGGCTATATATAGTGAATTGTGCAATACATAGTACACATGAAAGGATGATTTTAACTCCTGACGGTGTCTGTGTCTTTTTTGCTTCAGGTAAATAAGGCTACTGAGTTTGAGCTATTCTCAAACACTCAGAGACAATATTAATATGTAGAGTCCCATGCGTTACCTATTTGTGCTTTTATACTGCATTGATCAGTTTCCACAGACATTGTTTGGAAAGTCTTGCAGTAGCTACAAGTGGCAGGGAAATTAAAAGCAAGTCCTGTAAGCAGCCAAGGGATTGGTTTTCCTCTGCAGTCTTGGCATTTCATGCCAATGGCTTAAGCTGGCCATCTTTTTCACTCCAAAGTTTAGCTGCCAGTTTACCATAGATCACAGATACTTTGTTTGAAATATCTCGACAATCTTTACAACGGCTGTCCATTTGCCCACATGTGTTCCTGCCAAGCTGCCCTGATTCACATAAGTCTTAAGATGCAGGAATTTGGCCTTGCCTTCGCACTTGTACTGACAAAACCTCAGTTGGACAGTGGTATCTTGCATAACATACCAGAAATCGCATATGAATAAACACATTCACATGTCGACATAAAAACAATATTAAATGAACAAAAAAAACCTCAAATTTGGGATTAATAAGATTTAGGACATATATAACATGTTCAGATTTTAAATCCAGCTTCATTCTCCAAGGAGCTGACCTGTCATATGCTGCATAGAAAGACCTGTCCAGGATATACCCTGCCTCTCGCCCGATGACAGCAGGGATAGGCTCCAGCTCCCCCCCCACACCGCGACCCTTACGAGGACAAGCAGTTAGGAAAATGGATGGATGGATTATCCAAGCCTTCGCTTGCAAATGAATCATCACAGACAGGAAGCTCCAAGCTCCGGGTTCTGTCTCTGCGTGGTAATTTTGGCCTGTTAACTGCCTGGTCATTGACTCCCGACTCACACTTGCCTCTGAAGTCTGTACTCATTCACCCCTTCACTAACTAATCCCTCCATCCTGCTTCATATCACGGGAAGTATTAGATATCTGCCTGTCTTTGAGGAAGTTTGGATTCTGAGATGCACTTGTCAATTAATGGGCACTGAGTCAGTCTAAAAGGCGAACTACTTCTCACTGTCGAACATGAACCAAAGGACTTCTGTAAACAGCAATGAATTAGGCTTAGGCTCTGCCATATCAGCACGCACATATGCTTTAGTAAAAGAAATTCACATTTATTTCAAATATTGTGAGTTTTTTAAAAAGTGCTCAATCAAAGAGCTGCAATGGGAAAGGCTGTGTAATATTGTTTAGGAGAAGAAAAGCATATAAAAGAGAAAACACGTGGCAGAAATTGAAATATCTTAATATTTTATAATATATTATCCGGCAAAAAAAGGTATTACCTGCTTCTGAGAGTAGTCAACATATTACACACAGTAGTTGAAATTTATTTTTAGTACTAGGTCTTTTTTAGTAGTAGGACTCATGTAGGACGTATTTCAGCTTGATGTCCTCATGTCTATGTGGGATTTTTCACACTCCTGAACTACAAAATGATTCCATTTTAGAGGTTATATGGAGAAAAGGAGGCACCAGAAACACAAAGATTATAGTTTCAGGTTCATGTGGCATGGATTGAAATTTTATACCATGAAGAAATTTAGATATTCCTGCTCTCACTGCTCCAGTGCACATCTGAATAATCTGATACATCAGATCAAATGTTTCAAAGTGCTGAAAAGTAGAAAAGGCCAATAGCTCAAGATATGAAACATAATGTTGATCCGGTGATATTTAAAAGATGGAATAAATCCAGACTTAACTATTTTAGCACGGATGTAAAAAAAAAAATAATTAAACCGACTCCATTAGTTACTATAAATTACAAAATGTTTCAATGAAAGGAAATAAACTAACAATAAAAGCCACATCACCAAATATGGGAACTAAAACTGGAACATCCTTTTGGATCAGTCATGATACCCGAGAAGCGCACACTCCGTGCCTGAAACCTGCTGCTGCGACCACTAGAGAGCGACGGGATCCAGGGGACTGAGCGCAAACGGAGGCAGCTGCAGGCTTCAGGAGACACCCAGGACAACCAACTGATCCAAATACGGGTTCAGGGGATCATATCAAAAGTGGACTAATAATGGGCACATTGCATTGGAGGCCTGCTAGATAGATAATAGAGCTAATACGCTGGTGCACGTGAATTTTGTCCATAACAATCAATAGAAATTTATTTCCACTTGTAAAAATGCAATTAAGCAAACTAAACAGCTGGAGTGCAGAAACTTAATTTTGCACTATAAGTTGGTAAAAATGTATTATCCCTACTACTATTTATTAGTATACAGGACTTCTTGGTTGTCTATGAGTTTTAAAATCTATTAAAAGTGAGTTCGGATTTCATTTTATCTCATTCGGATTAGTTTATATCACTGGTTGGTTACGCGTGAACCAGTTTATAAAGCTGACCACACAGTCATGTTAGAGTCTCTGTTTTGGTAGCAAAAAGCTGTGGAATGGGAAGATTTGTGAGTTGAGCCATCTCTCAGTGTAACAGGTTAAAATAAGCACAGGACTGCTGAGTGAAAAAGAAAAGCGTACTGTTCTATCTATGGATGCGCGCACCAAACACCGGTGCCGCGCTCCAACCTACTCACGTTTGTGTTGCCGGTGCCTGGAGCTGCTGTGCTGCTGACACCCAGTGTAATCCATGCAATGCAAGATGATCAAAACAAAGGAGATCAGTTGTAATTGCATAGTAGCCCAGAGACGAGACTCGTTCAGCCAATGTCAATGTTCATCAAAACACTTATTGGATATGTTCCGTTTTCTTCTCCCAGACAGAGGCACTGGCTGCAGGGTAGATAATTCCTAGACAGAGCAGGACCCCCAGCTATGTGGTGATATGTGGTATTGGTTGTTTACGGTGGCCCAATGATGCCTGGGCCGCTTACACTGTAACATCCTGGGTAGGGTCCTCATATGTGCCAAGAAAGCCAGACTGAGTCAGGGATGGGTTATCCGCGCTGTTATAAAAAGCATTCCCCCCCAAAAAGCGCACACCAAATCAAACACACCAAAAGCTTCTGTGTTCATCTGCTGCGCGCAGAAGAAAAGTAGATTCGATCATTTAGAAAGATCAAAAAGTGTGTTAATCATCACTGACAGGACTGAAAAAAGTGCGACATGTTATCTCCATTTGTAGAACTCCACACTGACACTTCTCCACCTCTCCCGGTGCTTCTCCGTTGCTGTGCGTCCCCGTGTGTGGATACCCTAACGTGTGAGGCGCACCGAAGGTCTCGGTTTCATCTCCCCATCATCAGATAAAGAACAACACACAGCACAGAGCCGGCACGAATAACCACAGAATCTTTTTCGGAGTTGAATGTTTCGTAGTTCTGGTCTGTCAAACACACCTCTCCCTCCTCGCGCTCGCTGTCTGCTCCAGGGATCGGAACCAACTTAAATCTCAGATTCTGCTTCGCGTGCAGGACCCATTCACTCCCTCCAGTCGGCCTGGTGATGACTTCAGCCTTCTGCTGTGTCTCTGTCTCTTTCTGCCCCTATAAACTCCAAAGTTTATTTAGAGGGCAAGCCCCCGCGTCAGCGAGAGAGAGAGAGTGAGAGAGAGAGAGAGAGAGAGAGAGAGAGAGAGAGAGTGAGAGAGAGAGAGAGAGAGAGAGAGAGAGAGAGAAAGAGAGAGAAAGAGAGAGGGGAGGTGGTGGTGATGGTGGAGTGGTTCTGAAGTTACTTCTGTGAAGGTTTATAGTAGCTTATGATGCTTTAAACGCACATGAAACAGGATCAGAATGAAACAGCTAATGATGCAATTTACTTTTTTGTGTTAAATGAAAATTTGAAAATTAATTTGATAAATATATATAAAAATATTTAATAACTATATAAGTTTTATATTTTATACCCAGTAGATTATTGCCATTATTATTGTTCTCAGTGCTTTTACCCAAAGTGAAATGTGAATAATGAAAAGCGAGACAGAAGTGGTTTTAAAACTTTTAAAAGTTTTTCCTTTGGTAACAGCAGTACATAAAGTCAGATTAATATTTTTGTTAATACTACTGCACTATGGATTGTCATTGATATATTTGAATATGTCTATAGTATCTATTATCTCTAATAATTACTTTAATAAAGGGTTAGTTCATGTACGAATTGTCAGCCTGTTAACCTGTGCAACCTCTGTATATTTATTTAAGGACTATTCAACTTTTTTTTAGTGTAGTTGGGGTAAAATATTGAAGATCAATATTTCCACCCAGTCATTTTATTTATTAAAATATAGCCTCATGCAGAGAGGGCAAAATGCCATCACATCAGCTGAACAGCATCTCACCTTGTTACCTCTAGAGGGAGGTAGTTCCATGAAAGCTTGAGGCACATTGTCCTGGTCAAGAGATGTAGGTATCAGCAAGTTATGATAAACTTGACCTTTCTCTGTTTTTCTCTGTGACTGCTTGTGAAGTTACTATGTGAAGGACACGTGAAGAGAAACACAGTGTAAAAACAGCTGATTTAACAAAAATAAATATTTAATCATGTTGACATAGTTGCTTCATTTGTCACTTGAGCCTAATAATTGTTATTAAATGCAGAAATCTTACTTTTCTGGTTGTGTGAACTGTGGCTGCCGGAGATCAGAACAGAGCAGTTTAAAGCGAGAAAAACCTAATTCTTCTAATGATTCAGTGATGATGTTGACGAGAAAGAAGTATGCACAAGTTTCTCCTTGTTGTAGCTTCTGGTCTTCAATCAGCCACTGTGCTGAGGAAACCAAAGCAAACTTACACGGGCTGTTGTTTAATGGGAATGCTTCTCTGTTTGTCATGGATCAGGCCAGTGAGTAATAACAGAAACTGATGCATTGTTTTAAATCCAATAACCTTCATTAAGCTGACTGTTCAACCCAAACCGTCAAAAAGGAGAAAATACAAAATCACATACCAGCTGATTTGTGTTCAATAAATATGTTTTTGCACAAAATAGAAAAAAACCTTAAAAGGCTATGTTGAAATGTTGCCAAAAATTATGAAATCTCCCTCCCCCATTGTCCTACCAAGCAGTTTGGTGTAAGGATGTAGAAGTATAATGCTTGTCTTTGTGTTCCAGTCTGAACCAGCCCCACCAACCCTTAGGGGTACGAGCATGTGTGTGTGTTTGTGTCTGTGTGTGTGTGTGTGTGTGTGTGTGGTACTGGGGTGCAGAAGGTTAAGGTCACTTGGTCAGTCCTTGTGACCGACCAGTGAGAGAATCACTCGACACCTGTAAATGAAGTCGGGCAGGTGCATAAACCCTTCCTGTGAACACTACACTTTTTTTCCTAATAACTCATCTAGTCCCTTTTTAATCTTAATCTAATTTAGGCTCTTGTTCTCAGGGGGTATGCAAGTGCCATCGTTCTTGCTGACACAAATTAATGTTGCACTAATATATTTTTCTCATTGCATCAGTTTTTCTTTTGCACTTTGGTCACATGGCCCAACAGAGCATGTCACCAGTCACCAAAGAAGTATTTTTTCCAATTCTCAGTACAAAGGTATTGTACTTTGTTAGATCTCTGTCTTTATAATTTTGCAATGACTAGTTTCTTGTAAATATTAATTGCAAAGTTTGGTTAATCAATCTTGCAATGTGCTTGTTAATTTCTGTAAATGTATGCTGCACAGCTTTAGGTAGAGTTTAAGTAAAAATATTCAACAGGCAAGCACAAAGATTTAACATCTATAGAATTATTAAGCAGGCGTAGAACATCAACCCAGTTAATTAACCTAGTGCCATGAATGTGTAAAGTAAAGTTTAATAATGATGTGTTCACTACAAGTTGCTATTGCACTGCAAGAATGAATACTTTGCTAGAGCTGAAATCCAGCCTAGTTTGTATTAAAATAGGCTGATTTCAGAGAGAGCACAGTTAAAAACAAACCACTTCTAAACAGTGTGTGAAAAATGTAATTTTTTTTCTCCTTGCAGCTACTTTAGGGAATGTGATACTGGACACAGTTATATTTTGTGGTCTCTTAGCTGTAAATATATGGATATTATGTTAAGACACATGCTGTACACCAGACAATAGAGTGACAGTACCATTTATTCTGAATATTTTTCCTGGCAACAGGACAAAGATGTTGTAAAAATACCTCTGTTCTGACTCTGTGGCTGCTAAATTCTCAGCTAGTTCACTAAAGCTACTAACTTTAGGTACAAAGTTTAGAGCATCTAAGAGTGAAAAAACGTAAAGTCACAGGGTGACTTTACGTTTACGAGAGTAGTTGATAGTTGTGACACTGCATGTGACAAAGGTATTTTTTTCATAACCACAATATTAAAATGTAAAGGTTGATACAATTCAAAGAACAAAGCTAATTATGGTGATTATTCCACAGCGTAGGCTAGTAATGTCATCCAGTGAGATGCCCAGTCATTACACTGACATGACATTGAACAAATCCATGTATCACAACCTTATCAAGAAAATCACGCGCTTAATCTTCAACCACATCAGAGTAACAAACATACTGCTACACCACAAAGCCCATGTCTATGAACTCCAAAGTAATAATTCTCTGGCCTATGACTCAGAAAATTCCCAGATGACAGTGACAGTGTTGATCCACTGTCCTGTCATCAGCTTATGAATTAGGCAGCACAATGACAAAGACAATGACATGGGGCAGCATTGAGAGTGTACAATGTTATGAAAATAGACATGCATGAATATGCACGCATAACTAAATACAGGTCTGAAAAATCACTATAAAAATCATTGATTCTAAAAATGAAGTTTATACACAAACAGATTTAGATCAATATAAATTAGCTGAAAGGGAGGAAACCTTAACTGAAATGTCTGCGTGTGTGTCTGTGCTAGTGATTAAGGGGATCTTTTCATAGTAAGAGGGATTGAGAAAGCAGTGAAGGACAGATAATCACTCTGAAGCAGAGCTGTCAGCTGTACACACATAGGGAAAGCAGGTCAGATTTTGTATAAAGGTCAAAAGAGAAGGATAATGTGTGTTCGTGTGTGCGATGTGACAGGAGGAAAACCACGACTGATCGCCCCTTCAGACCTGAATTTCTTTAGCTTATTCACTTTGTGCCACTAAATATGGATTTCACTGTATATGTGTTTTATAAATATCTTTTTCCATAGAAGTGACCACAAGGAATCGAGTAAATTTGGCCATTTTCTGAAGCATTCCCTTTATTTTCCTTCTTGATTGGTGTCTCCACTGCCCTTTAAATAACCTCAGCACAGTATTGCTAAGAAATGCCAGCTTTTTTGTACCTACAATCTCAAATTATGTATTTCCACTTCTTTTTAGCCTCCCTGTGAAAACTGTGCCTGCCCAGTGTATTGTCAACGTGACTAGTATGATGCGAGGGAGGAAAAGTAAGGAGAGTCCTGAGTTCACTTGAAGGAAGGGTGAAGTGAGGGAGGGGGGGGGGTTTCTTTATTCTAGAAAAATCAAGTCAGTGAGCAAAGCCAGCCCCCGCTTGACAAGAGTGAGAAAGTTTATATATGCTCTTCCCTCTCTCACTACCCTAGTGTTTAGTTTCTTATGAAGCTGCGTAGAGACAATGACAGCGTACTGGGGATCAAACACTGCTACCCAGGAAATTTTAATCATCGGAGCACCACCAGCTTTTTTCCCATCAGCTGTTGCCAGGCAACAGGTGGGGCAGACCCCAGGTATTCCCTGTGTGTGTGTGTGTGTGTGTGTGTGTTTGGGGCATTTCTGGTAGGGAAAGTGCAGGGTGTGTTTAGAAAGAGCCTCTGGGTTATTTTATTAATCTGCATGGGGAGTCTTTTCTTTTTCTACCTGATAACCCCTTTTCTGCTCTTCCTTCATAACAGGCGGCCTGTCTGCCCTCAACATTTGTCCTGTGATCATTCAGCTCTGCAGGACCCGTGTCAGGCATCCCTCCCCAAAGGAAGCCTGTGCGAGGGTAGGTGTGGGTATGTGTGAGAGATGCAGAACACTGTGATCATTATGGGAATTTTGGAAAGCTGCATCTGTCAGGAAAATCTAGTTTATTATGCAAATACTGTAAATCACTTTTGTTGACTTTTACCAAAACAAAATGTCCAAGAACAGCCCGCGAGAAAATTACTCGCAATAGAAAGTTGAAAGATGGCAGATGGCCTGAGCTTTATTTTTCTAGTGAACAATTTCCTCTCAATCTACGGGGTTCTAATGGAAGGACCCTGAATTAAAACATGTGTGAAAGTACAATTCACCCCTTCGTTTCTCACCCAGCCAGAACAACCATAGCAAATTACAATGAAACGAGAATCTGTCTTTTTTTTATGAAGAAAATTAAAGCAGACATTTTTCCATTCAGTGAGAAAATTAGGACTCTTTCCCTCTTCCAGCTCAACTCATTGTTGGCCACATCTGTTCTGCTGGAGTTACCAGTGGCTAATGTTGGGTTGTTGTTTTCAGAAACAGTTGAGACAGTGCGGTTTTCACAGTCAACAAACTGCTTCTCAGATGTTCCAAACATCAGGACTTTGGAGTGATGCCTTGCTTTTCTCAAACGCACCACACTCGGTACACTTCTGACCAATAAGCACGTTTTCAGAGTGTCGGACATATTTTTTTGTATTTCAAACTGTATGTGTAACTGAATACACACACTTGCTGCCCCATTTTGGCCAAGAGCAGTTA
The DNA here is from genome assembly GCA_032359275.1 of Microctenopoma steveboyesi. Taxonomy (NCBI): domain Eukaryota; kingdom Metazoa; phylum Chordata; class Actinopteri; order Anabantiformes; family Anabantidae; genus Microctenopoma; species Microctenopoma steveboyesi. Next base: position 14,865,202 of record JAUMHF010000008.1, read on the forward strand.
TCTAACCTAATTTGAGCAAGAGTAAGTTTCAAATGCCAGCCAACTGGCTCTGTGACACCTTACTAAATGCTAATGTCACAAAAATAACATGCTCACAAGGACAATATAATAGTGATTGAGATGAAAGTATTACAGTTACAGCTGACTTGTTCTGACATCATGCATTGCAACGATAACCAGATTCCGGAGCAGGGCTCCGCATTTGGTTTCCACTAACTGTAAAACCCCTGCGCCTGATAGGAAACACCTGCTCTCACCTGATCTAAGATCTGATTGGTTCAGGTGTTATCCGAAAATAACGTCTGCACAGATGTTTCAGTCCTGACAGTCTAAATATGTGACATATCAATAATCACAATGTCTGTCTTGTATTTCTATTGACTAGTTAATGTTTGTATTTACAGTTTAATCAGCAAACTGACACGTGGCTATAGGCTAAGTACAACTACTGCATGCACACTGCACCCCTGCAATAAAAAATATAGGAGACCCTGGGGCACAAAATTTTGCACCCAAAGCTTGTCCACAAGACTGGCGTCATAGCTCCAGACAGGGAAATTCAAACGTAAATTCATTACTGTGCTTATTCTTGTTTACAGGAGAGGAGCGTGTTTTATTGTCATGGAAAAAACAATTTCAGCTGCTAAAAAGTGAACCATTCCACAGAAGAACCCCACAGGAAAAGCTCAAAGAGCTTAGACCATAATGACTGGACATCAAAATCAAACAACTAACAAACGACTAAGAAGAAATTACACTGGTGTGAGAAGTCCTGGCTAACTGTCTGTCCTGAGATTTGACCTTTGTTTTGTTTCACTCTGTCTCCTCTGGCAGCTGCTAGATCAGAAAGAGCCTGGATTCAGAGCTGTGTTGCAATGTTTGACAATGTGCATATCATTACGCAGCTTAATGAAAACTACAGGATAGAATATAATAAAACAACATAATGATTTGAGCTTGCATTCCTGCCATTTTCTAGGAGCTGGAGGACTTTGTTGGATCTCTGGATGCAGCAGTACCTGCAGACTCTTACTGTGTATGTGGGGACATCTGAGATAGTTCAGAATGATCTGCTTGACTGTATGTAAATGAAAATACAGTGTATTTATACATTAAGTTAATCTTTGAATGTAGCATGGTGAATAAGAAAGTATAAAATACATCTGTACATACATACAATACAACAACATCTGTAAAAATCAGAAACCCAAACACAATTAGGCTGTGATGTTTATGAAAACATTAACATATATTTTTGCCAAAGCTCTGTTTAACATTAGTCAGTCATTTTTATAGTGATAAATATAAGAAAAATAACTCATTTGAGGCCAGAGGTGCTAAAAATTATCACTAATAAAGTGTTGATGATTTCCACGCAAGCATTTCAGCATTTCATGTTAGAAAATCATTCATATAAAAATACCCCCCACCCATAAAACAGCAGGATTCAAGAGCTGGTGTTTTTATAATTACAGCCAAAGCTCATTCCTGCTAATGACCAGGGTGGGAGTGTTTAGCAGGGACAATACATGTGTGCTGCACACACGGAATAAATCTAAATGATCTGCAGCAGCTGCACAAAATACAATAAAGTACAATACAATAATAGAATCATCAACAACTGGAAGGTTCAAACATGAGCACGAGAGAAGGTTCAGAGTCTCTGCGTCTCCAACGCTGTAAGTGCAGAACTGATCTGATTTGATTGTAATTTGGTATTCTCTACGGTTTGACCTCACAGACCAACTCAAACAGGCTTTACAAGAACTGGAATAAACTGGACGTTTTTGAGCACATACCACAAAAGAAATGGTATATGTCCCATATAGGCTACATTACCTCAATGTTGAACTACAGTAAAGACTCATGGAGAGGTGCGTCTGTGATGCCTTTGATTATGTAATTGTTTGTCAAATCATAATTAGTGCTGACATAGGAGATATTTCTTCGTTTCCAAAGTCAGTGTAATATACTGTATATTATATACATATATATATATATAGGGTTACAGTTTATATCTACAGATAACTTACGTGTATCTGTAAAGCACACGTGTTCAACGCATGTCGAGCACATAAAGCCAGTAAAACATGACCAGTCCTGCGTCTGACCAAAAGAGAGGGTCGACTCACTACAGTGGCTGTTTATAGCCAGTGATAATGGCCTCCTTATAAAAGAAACAGTAGGGTAATTATTCTAGACACTGGGCATTTATTTTGTCTAACAAGGGCGCAGCTGAGTACAACAGATTTTTATCATGCATACCTAACATACTGTATTAAGAGGGTTAATATACATATCTTGAGAAATGATGCTAGGGAAGGTTAGTATAGTCCTCATAGTTTAGTATAGCAGTCGTTACTGTGCACTTATTTGCACTTTTATGGAAGCTCACTCCACCGTTGTGGGATCACTGAGTTGAAGAGCTTTGGTTGGGGTCGGCGCCTGAATTAACTTGTCATAAAACCATTCTGTGCACTGGTGGCTGGTGAAATGATTTAAGGGAGGGAGGGTTCACTTTTTCATTCTGCACTGTCTCAGATGTCCCTTTAAGCACAGAAACAGTCGGCAGGTACTACTGCATCCAAAGATTCAACCAGTCCACACAACACGAGCTCAAACACACCACAGAATATAATGCAGTCTATTATCTTAAACAACGAGTGTCTGTTTGCCCCCTCCTCATCTTATCATCTCATTATACTCTATCCTGTAGCTTTCATTGAGCTGCGTAGCGATATTCACATTGCTAATCTCTGAAAGACACAGAGCAGTTCGCCTTTATCATGTAGCTGCTAGTCTGTTCATGTTTTCCCATTTTATCAGGAAAATGTATTAAATACATACTACCTGTCTCAATCCAGACTCGTTTTTTTCCTGACAGTTGACAGAGGAGATAGGAAAAACAAACCAAAGCTCCGGTCTCAGCACAGACTGTTAGCATGGACCTCTTCTCAGACCGGTTTCTGGAGAAAGATTGAGTTTAATTTCTCCCTCTTTCTTGTGTTAGTTGTGTCATTTTGATGTCCAGCTGGTGAGGTCCACAATCTAATCTTTTACGGTGGGGTTCTTCTGTGGAACAGTTCAGTATTTAGCATCGGAATTTGTTTTTCTCCTTTACAAAAAAAACTGCTCCTCCGACTGACTGTAACCAAAACACCAGCATCGCAGTGAGTTTCTGGTTGAATTTCCTGTTTTGAAGCTGTAACCCTGTTGGGCAGGCTTTGAGCCACTGATTCTGTGTTTCATTGTGTTGTGAACGACCTGAGAGTTTGTCATTTTTCCAAAAAATTTGTATAATTCTAAGCTAGTTGAACTCTGTCCACATAAATTGTAAATGTACTTTTCTTTCATAGTTACTTTCTTACAAAGTTTCAATGTTGTTCTCATGTTTTGATGAAAACATAAGAAAGAAAGTCTCCCAGAATATAATAATTACCTTACTTATTGCCTTTAAACCTGGTTTGACCGTCCTGACACATGACTGTTTTGAACATGTGGACAACAATGTCTTGAATTTTGGGTCAGAGCCCAAACATCCTAATACATTTTAATAACCAAACATGAGGCTGATTTTACTTTGATTGGACCTTGAGCTAAGAGTTTATGAATACTTGGCACCAACCATACTTTGAGTGAGTGGAATTTTTTCAAATCACAGAACATGTCCTCAGAGGAACTCTCCTCCAGGTTAAAGGGTGAACTCTGGACACAGACACGCGACGTGGGATCGACTGTTCAGAAAGGCTAATGCATCACAGATTGGAGAGCAATGAGAGACTGTGGTTGGACGTGAGTTATATGGGCAGGCTTGTTGTACTTGGATGATTTACTTGGCAGTAGAAACTGGAGTCCCATCCTTGATTGTGTCTGAAACGAGTTGGCTTTAACAGTTCACGCCATGAAATAGCACTTACACCTTACATTACTGTGAGTACGTTTATATGTGATCCATAATCACGCATCTTGGTGCTTACCTTGGAAAACACACAGACACACAGGATATGGTGGACAGATCTTCATAATAGATTACTCACTCTCATTTGAATGCAGACTTTGCCTGAGTTTTTGAATTATCTTTTTTTTTTTTTTGGCCTGTCAGTAACACAGATGACACAGGAGTACGTCATGTATGTATAGCTGTGTAGTCATCATTCACGGCCCTTTATTTTATTGTTTTATATCTATTTATTTAT
>JAUMHF010000008.1:14869497-14900401 GCA_032359275.1 Microctenopoma steveboyesi
CAGATTAGGTGAAATATTAATACCTAAATATTTAATATTTCCACATTGAAGTGCAATGGTAGAAGAGTTCTGGAAGGTCAATGACAGATTCTTTAATTTTTTTATTTTCTTCATTTAAATGAGAAACGTTCTCGGTCAGAGACTTGACCGAGTCCCGTAGTGCGTTGTTTTCTCCGGCGTCTGACGTCACCTACAGCATTTCCGTTTCCGTTTCCGAGTTTTTGAATTATCAACAGCTGGCAAACTGTGTGTGTGCGTGTATATTGGGTGACCTCCTGAGCCAAATATAAAGATGTAGTTTATCAAACAGAGGCACATGCACATGGCCATGCATTGTAAGTTAAAGCTAATTTCATAACGGAAGGTTTAAAGACATCATATTTGTTTTATATGTCTTACACTGCCTCTGAAAACACAGTGTTGGTGTTGTTTTTTTTTTAGTGCAGTAGTCGTGGTTAACAACTGCTCCTTCAATCTCATATGTATCACAGTCAGCACAGTTTAAACCAAGCTGAACTTACTGTACACTCTGCTGTGCGAATCATTTTTTCTAAGTCCTTCTCCATTCAACATTTACAACACCCTATAACTTTTCTCAGGGCTGAATAGTAGTCTGCAGTATTTTTTTTATGAAACAATCAATCATTCAAAAAAATAATTGCTAAACAAATAGTCATCTGCAGCTGTGGAGTAAATGAGTTGATTTGTGTGTTTCTCATAAGGTGTTACATAAAAGACATTAGACTATTATACATTTTAACAAGATGACACTAGCAGTTGTGCAAGATAAAAACATTTCCTCCATCTTTGCTCTGAGCCAAGAAGAATTTCTCCTTCTTTGCCTTCACTGTAGCTTCTGAACCAGTTTAAAACAATGCGTGGAAGTATTTACAGGAAGAGTCACTGGGATGACTAGCCCTTCTGTGTAAAGGTGAAACACTTAAAAATGTTGTGTGTAATGTGTTATTTTAGTTGTGAAATACTTTCACAGTTGACTGTTGGAATTTTTAAACACTAAACCATTTGGGGCATTCGCACGTCATATAAAGTAGTTATCTTGCATTAATATCCATTCTGTTTACATTACTCCGCAAATTGTGAATCATTCTGAGCAACCACAACTTCACAATGTTTAATTGAAGACACAAGCAGAGAGAGAAAGGGAGAGCGAGAGTGCAGGAGACTGACCAGAAAGCTGAGAAAAAGAAGAGGAATGCAAGAAGAGACAAAACAGCGTGTGTCTGTGAATAAATCAAACACCCACAACATCCATGTGTGCCAAAGTGAGTGATGACAATAAAGTGAAAGTCACACAGCAACTGGCTTAAGTTCAGTTGTTGTGCTGTAGAGCAGACACGTCTGAGAAATGGACTTGCATGCATCTGTAGACCAAGTCCCAGAAATCCCAACCAGACAAACATCTGCGAGGAGACTCAACCATGATGATGAATCTTCTCTCCGCAGCGCTCAGGCTCTTCTAGCTATTTATTCAGAGACGTTTTAGTGCTGGTAGTTAGCTAGTGGAGATTTATGGGTGGTTAGAGAGGTGTTGCATGAGCAAGGAAAAACACAGTCTTGCTGAATCTAGCACAAAGCAGATCAGTGTGGTTGGGATTGACAGGTTCAAGCTGACTTTATTCTCTCCTGTCATTTACTGTTGTGGGATAACAACTCCAAACAGGAATACTATCCCATAGATTTCACCCTGAACAACGCAGGGCCATGTAGACAGGTCTGTGTGTGCAGTGGGAACACGCACAGAAAATGTATGCTTTCTTGGAGGAGTACCCGCTGCAATAAATATGTCTGGAGTTATAACACAGCCACACATCAACGCCATGGTTTTATCAGCGACAGTATAAACAAATACACGAAGAGAAGAACAGGTGGCCTGGTTGGAACGTAAAGTATTTATTTAGATTGAATACTAACAAGAACAACAACAACAACAACAGCATTCTGTACAACGCTTAGAATATAAACATAAAATACTAGAACTAAATAACTCAGTTTAGTTGGCCTTGCTACTAAAATATCCAAAGCAAGCGAGGCTCCGCTTTTATGGTCGGAGACTGAGGAAACGTCTGAGTGGTGAGGACTGGGAGAACATTGACACATTGAGTCATGGCCAAAGCTGCTTGTCTACTCCTGCAAATCATCCCCAGTAAAATTGGCACAATCTTTTTCAACGATACATGAAAAGTGCTCGAGCAATTTAAGTTTGACGTGCACAGCACAGATTTAAAAAATAAAGAATCTAACATTTTGTCCCTACTATATAACCAGCTTCAAAACTGAAAGACAGGATACATCAGCATAATGACGTCTTTAATAATGAGTCACTTTACAGCGTCTGTTTCAGGAAATGATTTTGGTTTAAAATACATTTTCTCCAGTTGATATATTTTATTTCAGTTGTTTTAACAAATACCAAGAGAAATGATGAATTTGCCTTTTTGTCCATTTGTAAGTCTTACTGTGTGGCAATTATTTCAAGGCTCTTTCCACACGTCACACTTTGTTATGTTTAGGTAAACATGATGTAGATGATTAGTGACTTCTTAAAGTCAGTTTTTGTGGGTTTAGAAGGAGAAAGTTAACTGTGTGTGTCTAATAATAGGACTGGAATGACATTGCTTTCAGGGGACAAAGGGAATCTCCACGCTCAGGACCTATAAACACCTCAGCGCAGGCCAGTGTGTGTTTGTGTTTCTACACGTCCGTCTCTGTTTACACACCTACATTGACACACTCCCTTCGCCCTGTGTGTGAGAAACATGCACGCCACACATACATTCACCATATGTGCATGTGGACACGCATTTCATGAGCCATCCAGAAAAACAAATAAACTATCTCTACAATCTAACTGCAATGGGAAACTCACAGGCACAGGCAATTTATCCCCTGCTGTTTATTTATCTGTCTGTGAATCAGCTGTTTTGCCCCTTACGTTAAAAAAACAGACACGGTAAAGGATTTTTGGACTAACGAATGACAAAAATTAAAGAGTAATACGTATTAAGCACATACACACTCATTTTAAATTGATACTCCTCCTGCGTGGTCAATGACGTTGCTGTGACACTCACTGGTAATCTTGCTCCTTCCATCTCTTCTCACCCTCCTTTCCTCTCTCATCCCACTCTCTTCTCTCAGAGTCACGGCTCATTTGAAGACAAACATCCTGACCCTCCACGCACCCCCACCACTCCCCCAGCCCCGTGTATAAATGATCCTTCCCCCTATTCCTCCCTCATCTACTGCTCCCTCCTTCTCAGCTTAGCTTGTAACCATATCCTACCTGCAGCGTATCCTTTACATGCATTCATCAACATCAGCCATTTAGACAACTTCTTAGAGGGCAAGAAGCACCCCCCCTCCCCGCACCTCCCCACCCCCACAAAAAAACACAACATTAAATTATTGTGTGTGAGAGAGAGGGAGAGAGTTGTTGTGTGCCTGCTGATGCGATGTGAAAAGGAGATATCCTGGAGAGAAGGCATGCGTGGAATCAGTAGTATGGCCCCCTTGCTGCGCTTGAGAGTCACTGATTCAGGACACGTCGGTGTCAGTGTTATTTTTCATTGACTATTGGATCCTCGTTTATATTGCAGTTCGCCAAGGGACAGTACAACTCTGTAGGACAACACAACCACGACATGTGCATGCAGTAATGGAGATGATGTTGGGTTCAGTTGGTATTTATATAGATTTACAAAAAAGCTTTTGACACAAAAGATTGCAAACTTTTTTAATATAGAGAAAACTGGAAAAGAAGGTGACAAGGCGGCAGCTTATTCCCCATTGGGGATCAATAAAGTATTAATTATTATTATTATTATTATATTGGAAGATTTTATGGAAAATAGGCAACAAAATGTGCAAATGAATAACACAGCGTGAAGTTTTGGTACACCTTTGGTTTTCCCCAGGTGTCAGAAATTGGACCAAAACCCTTTTACCTTGTATTAATAATGTTTATAACACTGCTGACAATTAAAATGTATTATTTTACCAATTATGCAAATTAGTTTTGTTATTGAAAATAAGGAGCTTTTGAGCGTTACTGAAAGGAGTTGGTAAAATGTTGATGTTGACTCATACATACATGTTAGTTATCTGTTAATATCAAGAAAACTATGAAATCGTAGGTAAAGAAAGTGCACATTTTCTCGCACCATAAGGTTTCAAATAGAACTAAAATTAATCTAAAGATGTGTAGTTTGCCAATGGCTTTTAAAAGCATGTTTAAAAAAAATAATAGAAATATTATATTATAAAAATAAAACAAGTGTGAATGCTTTCTTTCTTTTCTTGTCATTTTCAGTCACCATCACATAATACCTGTTATTACTTGTTAATGGCTTCGGTTTTGAAATAGATGGAGATGGAAATGGGTCACGTGGTTTGAATTTTAATATGGGTGAAAATGTTTCTTACTGAAAATGTTTTTAATATACAGCATTAGTTTGGGTTTGAGATTGCTGAGGTTGATTTAGGTTACTGTTGGCAGACATAATGCCCAAGGGCTCCATTATAAGTGTTAAAACCCCCACCACCCAACCACCATGTCTTCCTGCTTCCTGAATCAATTCCGCACTGACACACCGAGCGCAGCACCAGGAGCAACCTTGCATGCTGGCTGATGGGCTGATTCTCACCTTGTGGAAGAATGACAATCAGAAGGAGATAACGCAGACGAAACGCTCACCTGAACTCTGTGTTTGGGTGCAACCTAAAACGGTTCCTAGGCTTGTTTTCAAGTTTGCTTTAGTACTGGTTGTTGAATTGAATCTGGACAGTGGAAAATGTGAGTACAGATAAGCAGAGCAGCCAGGGAATGGCAAGATTCACAAGAACATTAAAATAAACTTTTGGTGAGCAAGCAGACAGTCTAAATTGCTCTTGTCTGCGGGGAAGTTTGTCTAAGTGAAAGTAATCCTGTCCAAATTGTTTTTCTCCTCCGTGATTAAAAACAGCAGTTTCTTTACAAATAGAACAACTGTTCACATCATCTCTTTTCACTCATGTTGGATTTTGACTAAAGCAACGTTAATGCTAGTTCTGCTGCAGAAAAGAGGCACGAGTTGGACAAAAAACAACTAAAACAATGCAAAAGCATTCATAGAGTGATAATCGAGTGCTCAATCAAAAGTTTTAAAAAGAAACATTTTTCAGGCTATTGTCAGATGAATTGGACGGACTGTCAGGATCAAACGTCCCTGAGTTGTGCTTTGTTTTCCTCTGTGTCTTTCTCTGGCTGAACTGTGACTGTTTGAAGTCAAAGCCATTCATTGACGAGCAGAGTGCGTTGCAGAGCAAAGAGAGGCTCTCTGGAGTGATGTGTCACGCTTTCATCTTTTCTCTTCTTTCTATCAGACGTTCATAGGTTTGCCCATGACAGGAGGGCTTGAGACCTCCTAAGTCACTGAATGAAGGCAGTGTGGAGGTGGTGGGAATGCTTTTGAGGCTAGAGGGAACAATGCGAGGCTGACAGAGGATGGAGAAGTAACTAGTTGGAGATGGTGTGTTGCAACAGATTATTCTAAGTTCTCATTTATACATAAAGCATAAAGTTATTTGAACTATAAAAAACTGTGAAGTCATTTTGACTCACATGTGCAAATATCATCCAAGCCGACCAGTATACTACAAAAGTTTTTAATCATTACCCCGATGTCTCCACTTATTGTCTCCAATGACAAATCTTCTTAATTTGTATAAATTTGTAGACCATGCAGACAGTAGTTAAAACACAGGACAACATCAATCACTCAAACCTGCTGTTGCTCTGGTGGAAATCTACTGAAATTAAAGTAATGAAAGTAAAACGTTATTGTGTGTAAGTTACTGTTCTGTGCTGTGATATGTGGTGCACTGAGGTTGGGTCCTTTTGCATATAATGCATATTCAAAAATAGATAATAATTAAAATATATGGCAGTTTCGTCTGATAGTTATCTTAACTTAGTATTTCCTGTCAAACAACGGGAATTTGAATTGTACAAAAATATGTACTCAAAATCTTCTACAATGCAGTAAAAAGAGGGGAAATATTATTGAGTACTTCCATCCCTGTCTTAAACTCAGTATCTTTCTTTGACATTTTCTCTGTGACTTTTACTGTTGTAGCTCTGAGCTTGGGGAAATTAACAAGGAAATAAAATGCCTTTCTAATTATAACTCTGATTCAATGCATTTGTCTCAGTAATGCACTGCATAGTAGTGTGGTTCCTCATTACCCAGCAACAGCAAACATTAGATCAACATTAACACAAACAAAACACACTCCCCTACCACATGCAATCTATCAAACATGGCAGACTTTCTGGGTGGGAAACCAGTGAAAGATCGACTGTTGATTACAACTTGAATTGAAGTTAAACTATTATCAATATCAATATTAATATCAGGTATTTTGCCAAAATCAAAACAAAAAAACAAAACCATTAAAATAATTCTTAAACCCCCAAATCCTAATTGGGCATTTCTTTACGATGTTGCATCTTTTGGCATAAGAAAATGTAAATGTAGAAAATGTAATTTTTGCAAGATTTTCTATCGTCTCTTATGGGTATTTATACTTTATTTTATACCAACATGGGCACAAATACAGCCCTCATTTGACTGATTTGATTTATTCATGATTTATTAAAACCCCCCTACAAAATATATATTTTGTGTGTGTGTGTGTGTGTGTGTGTGTGTGTGTGTGTGTGTGTGTGTGTGTGTGTGTGTGTGTGTGTGTGTGTGTGTGCCTGCTACACTATATAACAACACTCTACTCTGATGTTTGAGATATTTTCTTTATTTCTGTATCTCCATATTTGGGACACAGTTTGTTTTTTTTATCATTTTGGATCAACACTGTGCTTGAAATGTGTCAAAAAAATCCACAAGTACCATCAATAAAGATCAAAGATCTAAAGTCTTGTACATCCAGGTAACATAAGATGATTGAAACAAGGTCCCAAGCACCCTCTGAGTAACAACTAACATCCTTGCATCAACCCTGTCCATGCTTGACTGATGATCTGGAGGACTCCCCTATGACTGATGGAAAGACAGCATGTAGGAGAGGACAAGAGAGCAGGGAGAAGTGGAGAGAGAGTAGAGAGAGGAGGGTGTTTGCTTGGGCTCCTGAGCCTGTTTGTTTCCGTTCAGTGCTGAAAGACTATCCTTTCATCTCTACTCATATACTGGTGTCTGTCGTCACACAAAGGGAAACTCGCAGAGCTTTATCTTGTAGAGATTTACAGAGACATTATGAGAAGACCCAGTGGTCCCGGGGCCCAAGTGTTTAAGTGGTCTAGCTGATAACACCTTCAGAGATCTCTGTCTGCAGCGAGATGTGTAGAGAGATAGTACAGTACAGTATCTCCTGTCGGAGACCAGATATATAAAAAACACAATATACACCAGGTCTAAATTTAAATTAAACCATATATATAAGAACCCTTAACAACATGTAAACTTAAAAAAATAATCATTAACATATATAACTTTCACACATTTGCTATTGAAGCTGATCTTTCAACACTCAGCAGCTCATCCTTCGCGTGGACATGGTTGACTCAGCAGTTCCTGCAATAAGGCTTACCAGACCACGACCACCAGATCTTATGCTAAATAAGCCTCTTTAATATGTTGCATGTGTTATTTCATTATCGCTGTCCAGGGTGCTGAATAAAGGTTTATTAGATCATACTGAATATAAGATCTTAGACCGAGAGGCGTTGAGAATTGTCGTGTGACTGGCAGAGTGTCCTCGTGTAAATGTTATATACCTTTTATGCAACTTGTGTGATGCACATCTGTTGTAGTGAAACACTGCTTCTATTCAGCTTTTTTCATTTGCAGAATATTCCAATTAAAGGCTTAATCATCAACCAGGATAACTTTAGCCCTGCAGTGCAGAGGTTTTTATTAGAGAGACACTTTGAGTGTCACATCACAAAGTGAAAGAGGAATGCATAAGTAAACCTAAAAAGTTGTTTGTTTTCATAGTTCCAAAAGTCTGGATGTGTGCGTATCTGCTTGGCTCCTCAGTCACCCCTCCGAACACACACATTTGGAAGCATTGTTCTGGAAGAGTCTTCTTATCAGGCGAAGAAAGGCTAAACTTTAGTGCTGTGGCAAAAAAAAACAGCCCTGCTGCAGGTTGTGGTCCACCTCCAGAGAAATGTACACTAAGTGCAGTCACCATGAAAGCTTTGCACATAGTTCACCAAGTGGAAGGTGGAGGATTTGTGTGTGTAATGTGTTTATGTCTGACAGTTGTGCAAGTGTTTGTGTGTACGTGCATGCACGCGTGCTGTAGAGTGTTTGTGTATCAGCGTGGTAAACACAAGCGCCGCTGGGTAATAAACAAGGTGAGATGTTGGCTTCTGCATCGCTGTGTGTGGAGTCTGGGCTTAATCACAAGTGTTAAAACACAACAGTGGCTTTATCAATTGCCAAATTGTAATTGAAAGATCATCTGTTGGCTTTGCTGGACAAAACTGAATTAGAGAAGAGAAGACGAGAGGGGCAGCAAAATATAAAACTCAGTACAAAAGAAAAACCCCTCACCCAGTCTTTACGTACTCACAGCCCAATCAATCCACTACCACTCCAGGTGTACTTGGGGTAATTCTACCTTCTAAAATAAAAGAACTGTATTGAACCAGCTTCACTGAATTTCTGTAAACCTGTGTGTCTCATGAAAAGGGGGCCTACTACAACTTACATGGGACTTCTCATTAACTAATCCTCTCACACTACCACCTGTTTCACCTTCCTCCCTTCATCTCCACTTTGGACTCTCCGAAAATCCTGGATCCTTAAGTTCCACACACTCCATGTGAAATGTTTTAAACTCACCTCATGTTTTCTAGTGTGAATTAAAACTGTAAACATTTTTAAAGAGTTGTCAGGACACTGTCTCGACATGTTTTTCTTATACCATATAACAGCTGACATATATTTTCTGTGAATGCGTAAAAAAGCAAGACTTTGCAAATGATTTACAAAGTATCTCAACATGACATGTACATGACAATTGTCAATTCCTCTGTTATATGGAAAAAACATTTCCCGGGGAATAGCTCAAAGGATACACAAATCACAACTATCTGCTGTGTTGTGAAACAGAATCAGAGGTAGAGAAGCAGACCGAGACAGTTACAGAGGGACCAGAGTGAACCAGATGGTCGTCCTTTGATATCTTCTTTCTTGCAGAGGCCATAAAGTCAGAACACAGTCTGAGACAAACAGTGCAGATTTAGAGTCGGGAATGTGGTTTGGAATCATTCAAATCTTTACATCTACTGCAGCTCGAGTAAACAGATGCAGGCACACATTTAGAACAATACATACACAGACGCATAGGTCCACCCACAAGTGTTACACTGTGCACATACACATAAATGCAGACAGAAACTCAACCGCATGCAGCTAAAAAATCAGTGGTCTTCAGAGTTTATTAGAAGGGGACGATAGTAATTCAATGTGGTAATCCACTGACCTCTTTGGTATCTTTAGTGGCTGTATATCTATAAATCAAAATTTCCCTAAATTAATATAATAAAGAATAAAAAAAATTTACTTTTACAGCTATTTTGAACAACTAATTTAAATAAATATCCTACTTGAATTAAGCTGTGGCGACTAGTGGTAATTACGGAATTCTCATCCTTTGTGTCTTGGTGTCATCGTCCCCAGAAAGACTCAGCCTGTCTCAACATGTCTGGGAAAAGTTCCCTAAAAAGTGCAGCTAAATCATGTGGATACAGAGAAGGCTCTTTTCTTTTTTAACTTCTAACAGGTTAAATTGATGGGCGATGTACTAAGTGGCTATCTAACTCATCCGTCAACCTTTTTCTCAGTTATTAGGATGAGATAAACAGAAACGGGTTGTCTAAGTGCTGGTCTGCATGGTCAACGATGCTGCTTCAGCTGATTAAATAGCATTTAAGAGGAATTCTCACTCATCTTCGCCACGAAACATAATTCTGACCGGTACATACATTTTGTTTCAGAGAGCTTCAGGACTTTGGGGGTCTTAGCATGAAGTCTAAAGTCATCCTTTGTTGAAGAACTCATGTTGCATCTCAGTCTCTGGATGAATTGCTCATCACATTGTGCCTGTAAGGGGAATAATGTAGGACTGTGTCTGCCCATTTCCCCTACGTTAAATATTGTCCTGGCAAACTGGGCATTTAAGAAATAATTCTATTTTATTAGTAGTATCCTAACCTAAACAGCATCACAGGGCAACAATATTGACTTCTGTGTTTGAAACAGGGAAGCTAGTTGTACGTAGAAAATGGTTACAGCAGGCTCATTGATGGGCATGAATTACTGTTAATGGATAATACCACAGGGATTTGGGCTCATTGCAGTCAGCAAAACGTAAATATAGATAGATAGATTCACATCACACACCATGCAAGCTCATAATAAGAACGATTTTCTTCGATTTGGTATGGATGTTATACCTGTGTTACTGTTAAACACAAAGCCCTGACTTCACACAAACTTCAGCCATAAAGTGACTGCAGAGGCGAGGCAGCAAGAGACTCAATCATCAGAAATCCCTTCTAAAACCTTTTTTATTTCTGTTAAAACATGGTAAAGTTTAAAAAACAGAGCTTAATAGGCCATACATTTAAAGTTTCACAACACTTAACTGGTATAACTTCACCAAACCTGGTGGCAATTCATTTCTGAATTTCCTAATTGAAACTGCATGCATCTAAATGTTTGCTTGATTTATTCAGTTTCCTAAATATTATATGAGCACATATAATATTAACGGCATACAAACACACATTTCTCTGGTATTAGCGAGCGGTTTTCATGTGCTTCCTGTGGGCTGCTCACAGTACGTCACACCACAGCAATGTATGGATGTTATTCAATTTCTACAGATGTGTGCTTTTAGTGCTATCTTGCTTTTATTTATTATATGTACGCACACGCACATGCACACACACGCACACGCCTACATAAATAGCAGTATCAGTTCCATCTGCCTCTCATATTGACAGCAGCTCAGTCTAATTAAGGGGTAGTCCCTTCAATTTTCTCTGGAGTAACCAAAGCTCAAGCTTCTACTGTCTGACCAGGAAATTCAGAGGGACATTTTTCTCCCAAGCTCTGCCAGCAGGGATATCTGCCTTTTTAGCCACTTCCTCAAAAATGTGAAAACACACATACAGTATTTCTTGGGTTTCCTAATTAGAAGTGCTGTGTGTTTGACAGTTTTCTTGCTGTCTGAAAACGCTTTTTGGTTTTCTAGTTTCATGTTTTCTATAGGACATCATCTTCTGCTGCGGAATGAGCTTTTTTACTTTTTTAAAATATAGGTGAAAAAAAAAAAAAAAAGAAACATAATTATAATTGGTTATGTTCATCAGTTTCCATAAGCAGATGCATGATGTATATTCGGCCACAGTCATCGCACACAGACACGCGCATTGACTTCCGGTTTCTGAACCGAATGCATTGGTCTCTCACAGACGCATGTGTTTCCTAAACTCTCATCAAGTCGTCACAGTGACGGAGAGAGACTTTAGAGAACATCTACATGTGTTGCCTCTTAGGATATAAATCTCTGTCCTCCTGCTGTGAAAGTGAAACGCTTATCTCTGGTAACACGCTCACATGACAACAAGTCAAGTCTGAGTTTTGTTTTTTAAGCTGTCCCATGGATAGAGAAGCGACATAAATGGTGTTGCGACGCACATAACGTTACGCACACCCCGACACATCAGGAACCCCAGTGCCATTTCAAACAGGCATGGCAGCATTGCTGAGCGCTTGTCCAGAGCCAACTGGTCCGTCACCCTTTTACACCACAATCACCGACACATGTAGAGATTTAACTTCAGTGCGTAGGCCTGAAAACCACTTCCTCTGTCAGAATTATGCCCCTGAGCTGTTGTCGTCCACGATAGGTACATTCAGGACTGTATATGTGTGAAGCTTTGCAACACTGATAATCTGGAACTTTTTACAGTAAATGGTCTCAGTCATTCATGTGTTTCTTCCTAAAGGTCCGTCCAAACTCTGTTTTGTCTGTGATGAGACGTAACTATTGCCAGCCGTCATCGGTTTCCTGATAATTGTAACAGGAAGTGTTAGCGAAATGTGGGTTTCTAATCAATAAATGGTGCAACATTGTGATGGAAGGTTTGACTCAGGCCCTCGCTATGTAGGACATATTGTACATATTAGATATAGCTTACACTGCAACTGCATTGCACTCAAAGGGTAAACTTCTTCTGTCGGACTTTGTATCAGGTTGTATTTGTTTGACATAGCAATCCCAACTCACTGTACAGCTAACCCCAAAGGTTTATATACAGTAGACATGTAAGGGAAACAGAGTGTGTGTGGGTTTTTTTTCTTTTGAACAAATGTTGCAGACATCGTTCGCTCTGACAGCAGACTCGGGTCGCTACAGTCAGATTCTGCGTCCCCTTTTCCTCGCCCCCAATCCTCCAGTGGCTCAGACGAAAGTCGTAGAAAGTTATACGACCACAAGACAGATTAATGAGAACAATGGATTCAAGCAAAGGACAAACGAGTGTAACCAACAACCACGAGTTAAAAAACAGAAAATATTTTGTCAATCGAGAATTAACATCAGGTTGTTTTTGCAGTGGGACGATCCAATCATTGTTGTTGTGGGTTTTCCTCAACATTCATAGAAACCACAGGCTAATAAAGACTAACTTCGTGTGTTCACTACAAATGAGCAGGCTTCACTTCAAAATACAATACAGTAGTCACACGACATTTCCACATTACAATACAACTGTTTTAAATGCCTGCATGACATGAGATGGCGACTGTAAGATCTTTCCAGGCTACCAAACGGTTTTGCTTTGAACTAAATATTGTATTTTGTTTAATATTCAAAGTTTTGCTAAGAGCAAAAGCAGCTTTGATGACGGCCTAAACATTTTTTCCCAGCTACAAAAAACTGAATTTTTCTCGCCACTGCAGCTCTAAGTGATCACATATTAAAAAGGGTGGTTTTCCTAACACTGTTAAAACGGTTTGTGTGATAATTACATAATTTCAAACTGAATCAGTCAGTCAAAGAAAATTACAGAGGACATCATCATTATTAGTGCCATGCGGGGAACGTGATGTGGATCATTAGTGAAGTGTTTGGACAGACATCTTTCTGGAGGTGTGATTGCATAGAACTCATAAAAAAAACACATAACTTCACTGTATGTCTGAGTCTCATTGAAGCCTGAAATGAAGAGACAAGAATGTAAGAAGTGGTTAGTGAGTATGTAATTGATGTTAAGTGGGAAACTGTTCAAATATGTGGCAGATTATATGCCAGAATCAAAATACCTGCCTTTCTTTGTTTAATTTTGTGGGGAAAAATTCTAGGGGTTTTCCCTGGTTCTTATAACTCTTAGAAAGCCGATGGATATTTGGAATTCTCTCTCATCAGTCTTGTAATTGAAAATTCTTTATACACACACTTTTCCATGGCATCAAAAATATCCTTTGCTGGATTTTATTCTATTTCATTCAGTGCATTTCATAACACAGTGGATCTGTATTTGCTGTAGCAGCATCAAATCCACACATTTTCAGTTTTGAAGGAGATGACTGATGATGACAGTTTGTCATTTTTAAATTAGGAAGCCACCAGAGTCAAAATAAAAAGTACATATTTTACTAAAAAAATTTATGTAATGAGTGTAATTGTGAATGTAAACAGATAAAGCAAGAAAACAACGACATTTTATCTAATATGTTATTTCACCTTGAATTAGAAACATTTTTCTAGCATCTAATTTGATATATCTGGCTTCAATCAGGCATAATTCAAGCAAACACAAATGGTTTTGTTTCCTAACATCTAAGATAAACAGCTCATTGGTGTACAAGGTCAGCCAGAATCTTCAAAAAAAAAAAAAAAAAAAATCCTTGGCTTGGTGATTTTCACTCAGGTTGAGTCCTTCATTGTTACTGTGTGTTGCCAGTGACTTCTTTTGGGGTTTGCCTAATAAATTATGAACATTTGCATTCCAAATCAAGATCATTTAGTCCTCAGACAAAACAGAGCGCAGCAGCTAAGCGCAGCCAAACACTCCAGAGACGATATGTTTGATTTTTTACCACATGAGACACTTCATCTTGGATTAATATTAAACAATGCATGCCGTGGCTGTACATTTCTACACACAATTGTCTCCAAATATTCCACAATGTTCAATTTTTCTGTGTGCAAGTAGCTGTAAAAGAAACACAATACAGTACGTGGTATACGATTGCAAATTAAAATCAGGTTTAAAAAACATGCAGTCTGTGTTTGTGATAGCTGTATCAAACAAATCAGAGGCAATCAGCATGATGGAAATCCCTCATCTTCAGGTGATAAAAATCTGCTACACAGATTAATCATTGGGAATGCTTTGACAAAGCTTTGTTTGTAGATGCATCTGTCAGTATCTTGAAATTTGTTTCATTTTTGAGTTTTTCCACGGTTTTATTTATATTTCAGATTCAAAGGGCCTAATGTTGTAAAAAATGTATTGCCTTTTTGTATACAAATGCATCCACTGCCCCCAAAATCCAAAGCACATCCAACTAAGCAACGACTCAGAATGTTAAGACGTAACAATATTCAAAGCTATGAAAAGTAAATGTTTCAACCACAAATGACGCATGCATGTCAGGTTTCCATGTGAATCACATTAAAGCTGGAGATGTTTTCATAACCTTCTGGACTAAGATCTGGACTAGAAAAGGTTGAGGGCCTAATTCTGTTAGCTGCCCACAAGCCAAGAGTTTGGCAGAATTGAGAAGTAAGAGGTTTTCATAACCTTGTGTCCCCGTCTTCCTTTGGTTGGTTCTCTACAAGTTTACAACTGTGAAGTAAAGGTGGGTGATGCCAGGCTGAACTGCTGCTGTTATTTCTAACACCAGGCAGCTCGGCTGTGCAAACACAGTCTTATTTCCTTTGAAAATATTAACTTGGACTAAAAAGCATAGGCAAATAATTAGTGCCAAAGGAAATTACAGGAATTATTACTCAATTTTAGGAGGTTTATCAGAAGATAGGGAAAGGTTGTTGCGTATGCAAAGGTTTGTGGTAGTTTTTAGCCATTCAGTCTTTATCTGCATTTTGAACTTATGTTTACATACAGTATACAGTAGCCTGCATGGTCACTCATATGGTAAAGTGACAGTGCGGTCCAATAGTCCAAACTGTGTTTTTGGCTAGATTAACAAAGTGACATGATAAAATGCAGCAGGCCAGCTGACCTTAGTTTTATGACAATGTTTTGTGCGTAAGGGTTGTTTGATACATATAAGCAGCTGATCTTTAACACTATAGCCAGGAGACACCAGCAGGGACTCAGTCCACAACATGGGACTGTACATATTGGCTGGTCCCTGCTCGAAGTCCCTAAAGAAGCTTGACAAAATGTACCATAGCTAATTAAATATTAAGGCTTCACAGTCTGCTGATCTTGACTTGAGTAAAAGGGACCAGATGGAGAAATAGAATATGACACTTCCAGGACAATTTCAGCATAATAGGGAGATAATAAGGGGTTAATCAAGTAACGAGCAGTTTATATAGTATAAAGTAGAGATTGTGCACAATACTGTGGCTTTTTTATTATTTTTATAACATATTTGATCAATAAAGTATACTGTCCAAACATACTAGTACCTCTGAGCAGTGTAGGGAATGCAGAGATCAGAGTCTAGTATTAATCAGAGTGATAAACATAGAGACAAATCCAACTCCTCCATCTCTCACTATCACAGAAAACTGATAAGAGAAAAGGGAGAGGGACGTTTTGTATCATCAACCACTCAGAAATAAACTCAACCAAAGAAGCTGGGATACAGATGTAGTTCTAGTGTTTCATTAGGAGTACGGAGTGTAGTTAATAATCCACCACAAAATCAAAACAATGACACTAAATAATCATACCAGTTAATTCCATGGTGGTCTTTGATGAAGAGATGTGCTCTGCAAGAAGAAGCGAGTGTCCAGGTGATAGAAGCCAGAGTCTTAACCTTCAATGTAAGAAGTATCACAAGTATCACACATTGATGCTACAGTTTTACAAGAAGAATTGCAAAAAGTTTATGATTAAGGTTGTGGTCTGTGCTGGTTATATTTTCATGAACGTTAGCTTCAGCTAGGTAGTTTCATTTTCTAACAGCAGTTAATTTGAGAAAGCTGTGTATTGCTGTGCATATAGATCAATAAGGACAGTCTGCTTTCTACCTAGAAAGAAAAGGTTGATATTCTAGACCTATTACATCCTGACATTTAAGTAACCAGATGGCTGAAGGAAATGTTTTGCTTACCAGCTGCTGTAAGTGTGTCTGTGAGGGACCCAGTGCAAGGTAGCAAGAACTACAGGTGGTTTTTCAAAAAATAAGGGGGTTATTTACCCAAAAGGTCAAAACTGAGGTCAAAGGAATAGAACTAGACTTAAGTTATAAGTAAACTGAACAAAACCATACCACAAACTAAACTGACCTAACAAACTAAACAAAATGGTGGGTATATATGCTGACCGACCAAACCATTGGAAACAAAAAGGGGACAGAAACTACTATAAAACAAACAATAAATACAAATGAAAATAAATGTACAAACAGTTTACAAACCTAAATCTAATTTAAAAGACAAAACTAGAATAGACACATAATATAACCAAAAGAAATAACCAAACAGACAAACAGACAGGTCCCGTTCCCCCCTGAGGCTGAGCTGGTGGTTAGTCCCATTTTTCTTCACCTTTAAGGTGGCTCCACCCTCTGCCACCTCCTTTGCCACACCAGAACCGGACTCAAAACCAGGTAACACAAAAGAAAGAAATGAACACAACTGAACAAGGGACAGTAACGTTAACTAAATGCGCGCGCTCTCATAGAGATAACCATGACTGATAAAGTAAATTAGAAACCAAACCCAAACTGTATATGTGTTTAAAAAACTAAACATGAGCTGTGGGTGAGTGTAGTGGCTGTGGAGACGGCCATCACAGTGACAATGATGCAAAGAAAAAAAACAACTAAAAAGTCAGAAAGGGGGCATTTACTTTTTCACAGCACTGCAAATTACAGATGTTTGTTTACACCAG
Organism: Microctenopoma steveboyesi; assembly: GCA_032359275.1. Classification (NCBI taxonomy): domain Eukaryota; kingdom Metazoa; phylum Chordata; class Actinopteri; order Anabantiformes; family Anabantidae; genus Microctenopoma; species Microctenopoma steveboyesi. Next base: position 14,886,629 of record JAUMHF010000008.1, read on the forward strand.
CTGTTAGACCAGTGAGGACAGAAATTTTGCCTCCTTAGCCAAACATGGATGAGTAGGCTGATTATCTCCATTTCTATCAGGGTAGTCATCCGTGGAATTCGTCCCACGCTGGAGGAGGTCTGAGGCATGTCTGGATTTGGGATTGTGTTAATTGAGCAGGTTTTATAAACCGATAAAGAATTGTGTACATTTGCAATGAGAAAAAAAAGCTTAGATGACAAAGTGCTGTATGTGAAACTGTTTAAGTCAGACATTGTTGAAACACACAGGACTATACAAAGGAAAAGAAGAATATCAGTGGTAGAAAGTGTGTATAAACCTCTGGGAGGGTCACGGGAATGCTGGAGCTGTGAGACGTAGGGTCCACCCGAAACAGAGAACCAGTCCACACAGTGCTGACATACAGAGGCAAGCTACCAGTTGTACTTTCACACCTAATTCACACCTTTTTAAAGCAATTTAGGGTCACAAATTAAACATGTAACTCCATGTTTTTGTACTAAGGGAAGAAGGTGCAGGATCAGAGGTAACTCGCACAGACAGTGCATGTCTTTGTTGGTGTGAGGCGCCCGTATTAACCACTACGTCCTGCCCTCTAAACGCGTCCTTCAATTTCCAATTCATTTTCATTCCCAAGGTGGAAAATGGTGAAGTTTTCTCAACCGCCTTTTATGTGTTATACTGACACTTCAGGTACTTTTGATCAGCGCTGGAGACACCTGGAGGGGCAATATGGGTATATGTGTTGGAGCATCATAAACGCTTGGTCACAGTTAGGGAAACATCACAGTGTGGCTGACTTAAGGCACGAAGAAAAACTCGGTTAGTGATGGGCACAAAAAATCAGGGTTGAACATCTGTCTCTGGTGGAAAAGTCCTGCTTGTTGTTTATGTTGACTTTTGGCCTAATGTGTTACATGTGTGCTCGAGGCATATCATATCTCATATTGACACGAGTGAGTTAACATTGCAGTCAACTGATATGGCTGTGCATCAGGTTGCATCAGTATAAGATGCCACTATTGCCCTGGGAATAAGGTCTAGAGTTTACAACTGGGTCTATCTATTACCTCTAACACTAGCACTACAAAATATTTGAATGTTATTAGTGAAGGCAAAAAACTGGGCTTTAATTGCACGGGTGACATCTTGTTTATATGTGGTTTACGCACCAGCGGTTTATGAGCTGGGTGAACACTGACCCACCTCTTCATCAATCATTCTTTGCCTCCATCCATCCATCTATCCATCCATCCATCTATGAGCTTTGGAAAAACACTCACACTTGTCGGGTTCTGGGGTTGCACACATATGTAAAACAACAACATGATGCCGCAGGAATGAATACATTCCTGACATTCCCCTAAATGTGTTTTTGTTGAGACAGAGGAGATGATAAAAACAAACTGCAAAGGAGAAAGGGGTGAAAAAGGAAAGGGGGGAGCAATGTAGAAAAAGTTAAATGCTTCAAAAACCTATTCACACCTGTGAATTACACACACCTGCAGCGCTATCTCTTAAAAATTACATTTGTATAAGACTAAACTGCCATCCCGACTGCATTTTTGTAGAGAACATAGTCAGCATCACGTTTCACTATAGGGAGTTTTGTCTTGTTGTTGCAGAGAATAGTTTTCCCCCTGGTCTTCGGGCAGTCTCTCATATGCCTTTTGTCCGTCCATCCATTTTACATACTGCTTAAAAACCGGTTAGTGCAGGTTTCAGCCATCATTGGACTAATAGTGCGGTACACCATTTACCAGGCCCCCTTCGTGCCACCATATATGCCTTTAACTCAAATCTAATTCTGTTTAAACTATTACCTCTATACCCTCAATTCTTTTCACTGAGGACCACGGGAAGTTTGTTGGACTTTTGTCCTGACATGAAATGTGGGACTTTATATACACGAGTGTGTAGACTCAATTTCTAGATGGATATCGTGGAAAATTAAAGCAAACAGGATACACCTGGTGCCAGGTTCCACAGTAAACGATCTAGACTTAGACTGTAAATGAATATTTTCTTTTTTTGTACAGTTAATCACAGTTATACCAAATGCTAAAGCCATGTGTACAAAGGTGTATCCACACAGTCAAATCTACCAAGTAATAAACAGAGACTGTAGTTGAAAACTATACTGTATGTTAGACTTTGAGTTTAACACTTACTCTTAATCATCCATTTGAATGCCAGCAGTAATATCTCTGTGTCTATGTGGGCGAATGTGCAGTCAGTTACTGTGCAAACTCAGAGCCAACAGCAACAGCTGACGCTGCCACATGCTCCACCCTGTTCCGTCTCCTGTCCCTCCAAGAAGAAGGATCGCTGACGGATCAACAAACAGTCAACTGGAGTGGTTCAGCCACCTCTTGATGGTACAGCATGTGTTTTGCTAAAGGACAGAAAGAGAAATGATCATTTGTCAGAGCATTATGAGAATAAGTTTATGTAGACCTGAAACACAGTGCATACAACCACTCAACGACTCAACTCTCTACAGTATGTAAATATATATTTGAACATGGTTGAGGAATGATGTGTGCCTTTCTAACAATCTGAAAAACCTGTGTTACTTTTAACAAACTACAGGCCTCACTGCTGATTTTCTTCAGTGTCTTTCACAAGAATATTTTAAGGTAGTGTTGGTTTTACTTTGCCAGTGACTGTAATTGTAGGTGAAATGTAGCTAAACAGAAATTGAGCCAGGTGTTGAATATTTCAAAAATACTGATCAATGGTCAGATAGATTGTGCAGAAGGACAGATCAGGAGCGGCCAGACATGTGCATGTGCGTGCTTGGGAAATGCTGTGAGAGAATACAATCTTTGGCAGAAGTGAGAGGTTGTTAGAAAGAAAAATAAATGAATTGGGTTTGGTTTTTTTATCTTTCTGTGCACCTGTCAATCCGTCATATGTGATTTAACAAGTGTCTGAAAAGGTTTGGTTTTTTGTGTGTCTACATTACAGTAACAGATAGTTGAAGCTTTGCCGGGACCATTTATAAACAACTGTATTTGCAATTAAGCTCTAGAAATGAGCTTTATCTTTTATCTATTCAAAAAACCAAGTTTTTATTGGATAGAAAATGGGTGATATCATTCATAAAAGATGTGAGTAGAGCTGGGTTAGAAGTTCATACTTTGAATTTAATTAGTCATCAGGTGGAATCACAGCCATCAGTGAAGTGAGATTCTGGGTATGGTGTAGAGAGAGGAGAATGTAGTTTTCTCAATGTCTCAGATATACGGATTTGATTTGGAAACCTCAATGGTTTCCAGCCGTAAAGAAATGTCTTGCTGCTTCCATTGAAAGGGAAATCGTATCCATCTCTGTTCAAGCATGTGTGTCTGCACTGTCATACACTTCTCACACAGCCTTCTCTCTATAACTCTGTCCAATTGTTTCTCTTTTCTTTTGTCTTTTTTGACTAATCATTTGCCTATTTTAGTTCAGGGGATCCAGGAGACTAAAACCAATTTAATTTCTTTTTACTCAAATCACTACTTTTTTTCCTTTTTTCAATCTGCAAACAAAACACGAACTAGAAGCAGATGTAGTGGTTTGTTTTAGACATGCAAAGCAGCTGAAACTAACCCAGAAGGGTGGGTGTGATATCCCATGAGTCTGTGGGAGCCATGCACATTCCTTTGGCCAAGCTCAGATACCAGCACTCACCTTCAATTAAGCTCTCGGCTTAAGTGCACTGTATGTTTTTTCCCACATAAGACAAACATAATATAGGTTATTATGTTGTCCATTATGATTATTATAGATTGTGTGTAACACTTATCTTCGAGAGACTTAAGAAGATAATAGAATAAAAAAAAGCACAAGGTAATATGAGAGCAGGAAAAAGAAAAGGTTTGAGTAGAACAAACATAAGAGCACTAGCAGCTGAGGAGTTAGTGAATATTCAGCCAACACGTTAACAGCGCGTTGCTTGTAAAACACTTTATGCCTTTATGACATGACCATTGTCGTAGAGGAGGCAGGTGTACCATCCTTTCAGGTAATGCGAAAGGTGTGCCTTACAAAACTAAATCTAAATTTTGTAACCCTTAATTTAATGTCAAGCTAATTGAAATCATAGTGAACAAGAACACCAGAATCGAAATTTCTATAAATAAAGTGAATTTCCAAATTTAGAACGTCATTTTTAACTTTACTTCAAGAATTAAACAATATGTTGAATCATGGCAAGAACCTAAAAAATGATGGCCATTTTTCTGACCCTGTTGTGAAACTAAAATACCGCCAATCAACAAAGAAAGACAGAGGATTTTGGTGACAATAACAGTAATGTTTGGAAATGTCTGAGTCATCAACCGAAGAAAAATAATTATTTACAAAAGTTTGTACCGCAAATGGTCAACTTTTACTTACTAAGCGCTCGGGGAGCAGCTAAGGGGAAAACCTGTGTGAAATTACCAGTGCAAACTTTTTGGAAACAATAATTGTTGTTATTCTCATTTTCTACAGCTGTTATGAAATGATATTGTTTCATTGGTCATTTAACCATCAGTTGTGCAGCATCCCTGTCATTGACAATTGTTTTTCACCAATAGGGGAATTTCAGCCTGATTTCACTACTGTAATATTATATGGAAAGTATGGAAGAACTTTTTCTTTCCTTAGAAATCTATACTTTAATTTATGGTAAATTTAGGGCCAGAGTGTTAACAGAAAACTTAACTGGGTTCCAGTTAAGTTCCCTACAAAAACATTTACAGGAATAGGCTGAATATCAGTAAAGAGATGGCGGTGCCAGAAACACCAACCAATCCCAATTTCATTAAAGCTCTTTCTCTGAGATAAAGACAGGATCATTCCAATCCACTAACAGTTCAGGAATGTTGGGAAGAAAAGTATTTGCTCTACTGACATGATATTACAAGACAATAAACCAGATGAAAATTAATCTAGCCTTTGGAATATAAGCAAAAACATACAGTCCTTTTATCTCTCTGTGTTATTGAGTGATAATTGGCACTCGAGACATAATTTTAGTAATCAAAGCAACGGTATGTAAAAATAAAAAAAAGAAATACCTTCTCTGGCCACTTCATTAAGTAGTTCTGTTGTTTTGGTCAACATATTTACCTAAATGAGAGAACCAGAACATCAGAAACACCTCTTTTAGTAGAGTACAATTTGCCTGTCAAACTGTTTCAACCCAATACTGACAATTGGCAACCTTGTAAAAATAGAATTCATTGCAGAGCGGCTAAACTGGATTGCAATAAATTGTACAGGTGTACCTAATAAGGTGGCCACTGATGTATGTATACTCCAAAACTTATCTTGTTAAAGACGCATTGAAGAGAATTGGTAGCAGATGTGTTTGTTTGGTAGTTTTTGTGCAATGCATAAAGAAATTGATGAATGTTTCATTCATATTTTTTGCATTTTCAAAACGACTAATACAGCAAAGGCCGTGCTCGTGGTGAAACTCATACTCAGGAAGCTAAATGTGTCTTATAATCTTTTTCTATCACAACCTAAAGCAAAGGTAGTTCCCTTACAACTCTGAACACAAGATCAGTGAAAAACAATGGTCTGTCAATACATCATGACACAAAATATGAAAAGTTGAAATCCAAACAATGACTGATTTAGGTTTTCCAGAAGCAGCACCTTTTTTGCCAAGTTCATTTCTCCTAGCTGATCAATAGTACACCGAGCTGGACAGAGTGGGGAAGTTGTCATCTGGATCCAATGAGCTGCTTAGAGAAAGTCTGCTTGTTGAACTTATTGAAGGGTCTCCCTGACAGAGTTACACAAGCTCAGTTCTCTGTTTCTGCTCTTTGTTCTCGAGTCTCTCTCTCTCTCTCCCGTTTACCTTCTCGTGCCTTCTGATGTTGGGTTCTTTCAGTTCTCTTGTCCTTGTGTTCTCGCTTCCTCGTTTTCGTTCGTTTTCTGATTCACTTGATCTACCACTTAGCAGGAAAAATATGGTTCAAATCAGACACTTATCAAAAACTGAGCCAGTCTTTCTTGGCCAGATGCTTTTGAAAACACTTGGCTTTCATATCCTAGCTCGACATATCAGAGGCACTCTAATTTTTTATTGTAGATCGTTTGATATTGTTGCATGCCAGGGTGTTTGCATGTTACAGAGAAAATGTCCTTTAGTTTCTCAGAATATTGGTAGGTAACTTGTAATTCTTACTGTGAACAGCCCTTACAGCAACCTCCTCTCCTCTCACTTTGTCAAATTGTAAAGTAAATAAAATGCAGATATCTACTCCAGAGCTTGCCAACATCCAGCAATATACACAGTTTGCTCCTGTTTGAGTAATGCTTCCTCAAAACAACAACAACAAAAAGTCTTTTTTAAATAAAGGAATTCAGGACGAGTTAATGAGTTTGGAGAAGAAGAGAAAATAACAGGTTAGGAACATTGGCACATGGGCATAGTTGTCTTTTCATAAGGCTTGAATAGAATAATAAAATATTTTTTTTAAGACATCCACGTGAAGCTAAGCTACTTTATTTAGTAAAAAGTGTGTCCATGGTGTTGCAGGATGACATCATGGTTACATAATAAACAAGACTAGATGAAACATACAACTCTGCTCAGATTGTGTAACGTTTTTGAGTCTTAACACAAAAAGGCTTGATGACAAAAAATGTATGAGAACAAGGTTTTAGCATATTTCACATCTAGGCTGGTAATTCTACTAACACTACTAATTTCTAATAGTCCACAGTAACTTTTCTTTTAATTGTGTAATTGTTTAATTGCCTTTACAAACCTCACTTTCATTCCCTGGTGTCACTTACACCAAAGTTAAAAAACAAAGCAGAAAATGCAAAGCATTCAGTATCACAGCCATAAAAATGACTGAAGGGCATTCAGGGAAACCAATGCCACATGTGAGATCTATTAGAGAAAAAAAAGTTTAACACTTGACGTTTCCGCTGCTGCTGTTAAAAGCACGATCCATTTTCAAATGATTCTCACAGATCTGCTGAGGTCAGTTTGAGCACCGTGAGGAATAAGTGTGTGCACACGCGTGCGTTTCTATAACAGAGAGGGTTAGTGGTCAGGGTGGAACGAGGAGGGTCAGCTGTATCATGTAAGGCTCTCCAAACAATAAACTCACTGTTTTAATCTCGATCCCCCAAATCCTTATGAGATGGGCAGTCTCTCTCCCACCCCCATGTCTAAACACAGTGTGCTCAGTCATCACCTCATCCACTACTATGTAAACTCTGGCTTAATTAGAAAAAAATTCCACAATGGGCAGTAATTTTCCCAAAGTCTTGAAAAAAAGAGAGAAACATTTTGCTGACCAACTAAACCAAAACAGCCAAAAATGTCTAAATTATCTGAATAATAAATGAACCAAAATGCCTCAGTACCCTCTTAACTTCAGTGTGGGCAGAAGTCAACCCGTTAGTTGGCGTTCATTTAAATAAAGGTGGAAAATACCCTGTTTGTACCTCAAGCTTGACTTTGTTTTTCCCTCACTTCCTTCCAGTAAAAAACAAACCTTAATAAAAAAGAGAAAGTTTCAAATGTATCCTGCTGTTTGTGTGACCGCCACGTGACACAGACAGGGAGGAGTGACAGAAACAGGCCTTCAGACTCACGTTAACAGAGATTTTGTTATGGTCTGCTTTAGGTCATGGGTGAAGGTGGCTGCAGGGTTAAGGTGGCTGTCTCAGGGAAGGAAATTGCTCTGTGTGTGTGTGTGTGTGTGTGTGTCTGCACAAATGGGAGCTAGACGCATAGGAACCTCAGTAATGGTGAAAGAGCAAACTAACCTCCACCGTGCTTGGGTTTGATAAGGGCGTCATGTAAACATGCTGAGTGTAATTAATGGCAGAATTCTCTTGTGAATTCTCCTTCCCTCCCATCCCTCTACAGCCTCCACCCATCACTGTGCCTGTCTGGGGCAGCCACATTGCTGTTTTCTCTCTCTGCGGCTCGGCCTACCTTTTTTATCTGTCTGTCTGTCTGCGCAGGCCTCAGCACCCTTGTTCAAACCTAATCTGTCTGTCTGTCAGTGCCTGGTAATTGGAGCTGTTTAGGAGGTCATCTAGCCCAGGTGGGCGGGCTGGGGGAGTGTGTCTATGTGTGCCTGTGTGTGTATTTTTCTCTAGGTGCATGTTCATGTGTGCACTCAGGGACAGGAATGCGTGTCGGACCAGGAACCCTCGCTTCCCACGGCTGTGCCACCCGTGAGCCATGGTTGACAGGCATACTGAAGAGCAGGCGTCACACTGAAGGACTTTACAGGTGTACCACAAATTTAATACCATAGTTCAAGTAAACACTTCTTTGACCATGAGATTTCTCCTTCATAGATGTTGATATAAATGTAAAACCTTATTGTTGTGGTAGGAAACATTGCTGAAACACATCCTGTGCAGGTTAAGTGACTTTGATGTTGTTTAAACAAAATACAGGCAATCATGAATTTTCCGGATTTCTTGACTGATACCTCTATTTGTCACTCGTGATTAAAACCTCCAAATCAGATCAAGGGGTTTTATACTCGATGGGGCATGTCAGGTTTATCACAGTGGAAACTGGTGGGGGAATTTACAATGTGTAGACATGGTTTCAAAACTTGTTTTTGTCTAAAAAAACCTGTGCTGTGTTGAAATTGCAGATAGAAAGGCCTGATATTATTGTACACACATGCAGTTTCGAAAGCCATTCCCAGGGATTGCATGCCTCAGTTGAATCTAATTATATTGATAGGCTACATACGTATACTAGAGGAGTGCACACCAAAGAAGTGAAACAGTCCCAGAAATAAGAAGATACTAGAAATCAACATCAGACTGCAGGAAAAAGAAGAAAATTATTTTGATTGCCTGGAAGTAAAACAATGCCACTGACCGGTTCGAGGACTGTATCAATTATTGATGAATTTAGGACTAGACCATCCATCCCTCCATTATCTTCTGCTTGGAGCCTATCCCAGCTGTCCTCGGGCGAGAGGCGGGGTACACCCTGGACGGATCGCCAGGACCCGGGTCCTTCTAGCTGTGAGGCCACAGTGCTGCCCTAAGACTAGACCATATTTTCATATTTACTTAGAATCTCACCTTTTAAAGTGAGATAATAGATTTCAAAGCTCAGATTAACCTTGAACATATTTCTCCTTGTTTCATACCGTACAGGCTGGAACAGCTTCCTACACCTCTCCTGTGCACCTTAAAGTCAGGGCAGCCAGAAAAAGTTGAAGAATCTAGACTTTGATCTCCGTCTCCCCGCTGAACACACAACAACATCTCTGTTGCTGTACACTCTAGTGTGACAGATACCTCAGGTGTTTAGAGGAGAAAGCTGGGAGCGTACAGAGCCAGTTCCAGACAATGGTAGTTTGTTGTTCAGCTGTCTGTCTGTCTGTGTGAGCGAGGTCGAGCTGCGGGGTCAGGTGAAGCCACCCATACTTTGCTGGAAAGAAATGATCATTTATCACCTTGTGATTCACAGAGATTGAGTTACAGGAGCTCAGAGAAAACTGCAGAGTGGCGTGTGGAGAAAGCAGAAGGAAGTGTTACAAGAATGCATGGATAAACCGGCGTTTCTGTTTTTAAACTATTTGAAGTGTTGTTAGGACCCGGTGTTTGCATGACAATCAAATATACAAGCAATTTGCAATTTGAGCAAATTAAGCATTTCTGACTATAACTGAGTTGACTAACGTTGCCCAGGTGCACGTGGACACAACTGATACAGGTTTCTTTATCATTATTCCTGTCTGCCTTTTAATGTGAGGCCATTTTCAAACTGAAAACCAAGTTACTATGGCCACACCTACTGAAATCAGTAATCTCAGTGCCATTTCTATGAAAATCAGTCAGTTGTGCAGACAGGAACACCTCAGGTTCAGAACCACAATATGCCGCTTACTTCCAATAGTCTAAATTTCCAGTTTATGTAGAGTCGTGCCTTGTAGCATCTCGGACAGCTCGACTGTCAACACTCGTGATGTAACAGGCGCAGCACACCCAGCCTCTGCTCGGAAGAACAACAAAACAAACACCCACACAATAACAGCTACTGAGCAAAGGTCGAGATGGAAACAGTGTTGGAGCGAGGCCGGTGCATCTATTCCGCAGCAACGACAGCTGTTAATTGGTAGCAGGTAACATCTGTTCATGAGAAACTTTGGGTCAAACCTCAGCTCTGCCTAGTCATGTCTTCCAAACTCATTTCCTCTGTGTGCATGTGTGTATGTACTGTTGTGCTGCAGGTTGGTTGTGCTTGTGTGGCAAAACTGCAGGAGACCTAAAGTAAGTTTGTAGATGAGGAGAAGAAACAAAGCAAGTATGTGTGCCTTCATTCATGCATATTGTGTGCGTGTCAGCCTCTTCTCTTTAGTACCCAGCTGACAGTAACCAAATCCCTGTCAATGTGTCTAGCCAACAGATCAGTGAAGACTGCCTGTCAGAAGCAGTGACCTTGCCCTCCCATGCTCTTTAGCTGTGCATCCACCATGGAGACTGGAGGTCATTGACAAGGGTGGGGGTTTAGAAGCTGGTGGGAAATGGTGTAGTCACCAAGTAGACACCTTCAAAATGTAAGCACCAATGTGAACACCAAAACAAGATGGGATGTCAACTGTGGGAGTAACTGCAAAAACTATTTTATAATGGTGTGAATAACACATACTCTTTTCCCGAAGCTCCCGTGTAAATGTTTTAAAAATGTATTTACCCAATGACTTTGGTGATCCTTTGACATTTCCCCCAGTGCCATATTGAGGTTATCACGTGGTGTTTATGAGTTACATGTCTGAATGTGACCATGGAGGGGTACAGACATTCATGGACACTTCAACCCACCTGATGCCATCATCCGGCATGATTCAGGTACAGCCATTATCATGACTGTAGAGTCTGGGCTTTGTTTTTTATTGTTGTAGGATAGTTTGGGGTAGCACTAAGGACAATCTTATGTGTGTGTGTGTGTAAAGTGGGGTACCTCTGTGTAATTTTGACTTTCGTTTTAATAAAATTGTCTTCCCATTGGACACATTTATTTATCTGTTATAATGACACTACTTTGTTTAGTTACGGATGTGGCTTGCATAATACACTGTATTACCCTCCACAGCAGAATTCAGCAGACATTACGACTTATTTAGACATTTCCTAATCATGACAATCCTTTGAATGCTCAGATCCGATTTCTAAATCTTTGTCCAAACCCCTTTTCTCTGATTATTCTCTCTCCCTTGGCTTCCTCCCTTTCCCTGTTTCTCAATCCATCTGTTTTGTAATGTGATCCCTGCATCGTTATGAGTTATAGAAAGCAGTTGTTGTGGCTTCCCAGCTATGTGACTGTTTATCTCCTCTATACACCACAATGGGACCTTGTTATTGGGATAAAAGACCTTCCAGACAATAGAATTTGGCTAAACTTTCACATTTCCTGTGAGTTAAATCTACAGTGTGGCCAGTCCAGTGTGACTGGATAAACCTCACATAGAGATGTCACATTGTTAAACACTAATGAGATTTATTTTTTAGTGCTCAAAAAAGGAACACATCATGCTAGATGTCTATACTGATGTGGAATGTGTTAAGAACAAAAGGATGACAAATCATTGGGTGAAAATGAGGAGGGTTAACCTACATAGGGCTCAATGTAGGCTGACTAGTGGGCACATTCGGCCAATAGTCTGGAGGCATCTAGGCCTGCTGCAGTTGGGGTGGAACATTGGGGTGGATGATGCTGTCATCGACCTGCTGCATAGGGCCTTCTCTCAGCCGGAGAACACCAGGAGCACTGTGACAGTCATGTTTTTTGACTTCTCCAGTGCCTTCAACACAATCCAGCCCCCTGAGCCATCAGTTTTTCTTATGACTAGTAGAGCCCAGTATGTGAGGCTGTAGTACGGACTCCTGGACTGTCAGGTGAAGTCCATCGAGTAGGCTGCGGATGAGAGAATGGTGTCATGAGACTACATGACTACATGAGACTGTATGAGCCCCGAGCAGCACGTTCAGTAGCAGACTTTTACATCCACAGCAAAGGAAGTAGCGCTACTGCAGGTCACTCTCACCGGCAGCTGGTTGTTTTATGTTAACATTTTTTTGATTGATGTGTTCCTTTTTGAGCAGTGTATATTTCCATTAAATTAGAAATACAGACCATTTGAATCTTGTAAAGTTAATGTTGATTTACTATTATGTTCTAAAGGGTGATTGACTACATAGTTCAGTCTGAAAGTTAAGTTTGATTCAGTTGAATTGGACTGGAAATGTATAATATTTCAGTTGAGTTCAAATTTTCATTATACTGTGTCTAATTTGATCAGTCTTTGATATGTATGATAGTAAGTAGCATATTTTGTATTTCCTTATAGACATCACATCTATATTAACTAATTTAAATGGAAAAAATTCAACATATGGCTTGTGTCTATGCCTCAGTATTTTCAGATACACATTCTTTATGGTAGAACATCACTGAAGCAGCGTTGTGTTTCTTGGCTTACCCACTGTGATAGAAGTGTCCCATTGTGTTTTCCACAACCACAAGACAGCCACTGGGGAAAGAGAAACGTTGTACCCATAAAGATAACCTGTATTCTTGCCAACATATTCTCTGCAGCATGTGCTCTACAGGATCAGTTGCTCTTTTTAAATACGTGATTGTTGTTTGAGTGCTGGTGGTTAAAGTGCTGTTTAATTGATGGATTGTTAGGGTATATGTGTGTCCATGCCACATCCACCCACTCAGAATCGGCTCCCACATGATAATGATAACAGTGTGTACCAAATATGTCTCCAAATCCAACCATTTAAGTAAGCAGCCATCTATGTTGTTTGAATATTCAGTAACTTTGAGAAAACTCAGAAACAGGGTGGAATTGCTCCTTTCTTTATGTCAGTGGTTTGCTCGAGTGTTTGGAAATACACGTACAAAGAGCTTTAACGCGCTCTAGCAAACCACTACTCCTCTACTCATCTACCTAAGTCTAGTACACGGCTGGACTTGGAACCTACAGTGTACAACCACGAAGCACCAGGACACTATGCTTATAATTGAACATCACAGTGCAAAGTCAATCAATTAATGATGTGGGTTAAATACTCTTTGACCATGGCACACATGTCTGAGCCCTTTCCCAATGCACAGTATCAGTGTCACACAATACTAATGAAGACTTTATTGATCCCCTTGGGGAAATTGTTGTTTGGACAGCTGCTAGACCCGTGTCTGCGCTACTACAGTGTATCGGTGTCTCCTCGACGTGTAGCTTTGTGGACCACTGACGCTAATGTTAAAAGACGACTGCTCTACCCTCTGAGTTTTAATGCCGCCCCATAATAACTCTTCTCACTTGGTATCTGAGCATCTGTATTGTTATGGTATAAGATGCACAAGAGACGTTAAATAAACGTGTGAGTTTAAACATTGTGAGTTGTAGCAAAACTGTTCCAAGGAGTACTTATCCATCCAGCCATCTTATTCCGCTTATCCAAGATCGGGTCACAGGGGACCTTTTCTTTATTTATTTAGTTCTGTATATTTTTTGTATTTATTATGGGAAACCTTTTTGTCATTTCTACTTATAAATGTTCTTTGTTTTCTTAGAGGGGCAGCAGCTTGCTTCCATACAAACTTACTAGTTTTGTCTATTAACTTACGCCTGAATGTTTTGTGTCTAAGAACCTGCTGTTATTCCCAAGGCATCAATGACAAACACACCAGATCAGATCGGTTTCGACCCGTGTCTTAAATCAGCCATAAAATACCCTCAGACAAATATTCATCATGCAATTTGTTTCTGAGCT
>JAUMHF010000008.1:14900501-14936727 GCA_032359275.1 Microctenopoma steveboyesi
AACAAATGTATGTGGTACTTACATACATCTAAAACTTCAAAACGGGTCGGTTTCGACCCTAACACAAGAGGAGGGTTGAAACAGGTCTATTGTGCATTTTAAAAACATTTTAACTCGTTCAACATTTGCGAGATCGAAAAAACTGACAGTGGAGATTCTGCTCTTTTGAGCAATAATTGGGTTATGTAACACAAAGTATGTGTTCACAACAGCACTATGAAAACGAAAACAAGTTACTCACACACTTACTGCGGTCATGTGTGTTATAGTTCAGACTTCATATTGAACCTTCCAGATTTAGTATACATGTACCTTTTGTCTACTTTATTCAGTAATAATGTGTAAAATTTCAATTCTGTTTTTTGTTGCTGTCTGTTATTACACTCCATGCATTTATCCACTATTCGTCCTTCTCTCCTGATTGATATTCCACCATCACCAACGATTCGAGCTCGCTTTTTGTGCTAACGATACACAGGAGTACAGACGTGGCTGGACATGTCTTATAACAGCAACCTTAGAAAAAATAGAGGTGGCGGCAATAAACTGTAGATATGACGGCTCAGATATACCAAGGCTATATCTCACATTCACTCATCGTGTGTAACCTTTGAAGAACTGGCTACAATAGCAATCAGCAGGTACATCAAGTAAATTGAAACTGTTTGAGAAACAAATCTTTCATGCAATCTAGGAAAAAAAAAATCTCTTTATAACAGCAACATGAGTTTGAGTTTTAGTTATCTCACAACAGATTTTCTGTTTATTTTGTTTTCCTTCTGCTCTTCTCTGTTTTAAATTGGGAAGACCTCAGTCACACCTATCCACATATATAACACTAGTCAGCAATAACTGATGGTTTTTCTGAACTATAACTTTGATTGTTGCTTGTTTGGTCATGAATAATAGTTGTTATAGAGATATAATTAAGATGTGCAACCAAGTGAATTGGGGTCTTAAAGAAAACCACATGCTAAACAGGCTTTATGATAATACTGCCTGGTATTGCATGCATATAAAAAAAAAAGGATTTCAATCTGTTCAATCTGTTGACTGTTTTTTAGCCACAACAGTCTTTCTAGGATCAAGCCTACTAGTCACTGCCAAATCTGCAATTTTCTGGTTTGACAGACTGATACATTAGAAACAAAGGAGTTTTACTTCAGGAACGTAGCCCTAAGCCCTTACATATCCTGTATTTATTACACCTTCCCTGCTCGATTTACTGCAACTACTTTAATAAAAAGGGGTTTGATTACACAAAATCAAACATTTACATCAGTTCTTCCCATAATTTATCAATATGCGTGCCAGCTAAATTTCATGAATTGTGGTCCTCACTGTTTTCAGCCACTTCATAGTAACTTCTTTTATAAGAATATTATTTATTTATTATTTTGCCATGTGAATAACAGTTGTTAGAATCTCTACATGATAAAAAGAAAACGTTAGCTTGTCCAGATTTCATGAATCATTTCATTGCTTTAAATAACTCGTCTCTGATGGAGTCTCATCTCATCCATTTTGCCTTAAAGTCAGCCCCCAGCAGCCCATTTAGCTTTAACCATAAATCCTGCCCTTATACAAACACATTGTACCATATATAATACAGTATATACATTTGTTTAATGAGTGTGTACACCAAATCAAACACAAAATCACGAGCAGAAAAAGGAAAGGTCAAGTTGTCTCCACATGCGTGGAAGCACTGACCTCGATATATCAATGTTGTAATTAAAGCTACATTTCATGTCTCCGTGGCTTTCCGCATAATATTTACACTCCTGTTGCTGCAGTTCAAGAGAATTCCCCCCTGCATGTGATACAGCAGTGAGGAGAATTCAAATAAACATCCACTCAGAGGTAACAGGTTTAAGATGTCGCAGTCAGACAGTCATCCATCTTGTGGTTGAGGTCTTTGTCACCTGCACTGCAAGTGAACAAGACACCCTGTGTGTGTGTGAGTGGGTGTGCGTGTGTGCACGTGTGTGTGCAGCGGTGAGTGTACGTACACACTCAGGACTTTGCGTGTGTGACTGTGTCTATACATCAGGGAAATGGCAGCCCCCACCTCCTCCACCCCGACATCCCGCGAAAGATCAAACGTGGAAATCATTAGGCCGACAGTAAATAAAGTGGAGATGAAACAATAAACAGCGAGCAGCACTGAGACAGATGTAGCAGACGATCATCAGGCCTGGCTGTTTGATGTCTGATTTTACCAACTGGCTGTCAACAGTATATGCAACACAGAGCCAGTGCACTGAATACAAGCTGTAGCTGTACTGCAGCTACTGAAATCTCTCGTATGAGTTAAGTGGGTGTTACTCTATGACTTTAACTCAAAATATATTATGGTATTTATTTGAAAAGCTTTCTAAAAGGATCCTGTTTATAATGTATAGTATGAGGGAAATGTTGTTTGCTAAGTCACGTCACAGAAAAATGCACTGGATTTAATCCAGGTGTCTTTGTGCCCCCTGAGCATGTTGTGGGTTTGCTATGGGTGCTCCAGTTTCCTTCAACAGTCCAGAGACACGTGGGTAAAGTGTACAGGCAGGGTAAAATGTTCAGTGGCAATGTTTTTTTGAGTACTGACCTCTGCCTGACTACTTCACTATCACATGTACATCACGTAGTAATAAAGGCAACACTACTTCCTGCAGTGATATGTAGGATAGAACAGCAGTCTGCCTGAAGTGTGTCTCACCTCACAGCTGATTTGTCCTGGGACAAATAGGATTCCAGCCTCCGCTGATCTTCAGTAGAACAAAATGCAAAGCTACTGCTTAGGTTTGTTCTTTTTATAGACACAATACCACATTCTTGAAAGACATCCTTCGTGAATGACATCATCCAGCTTTTCTTCGTGCATTTCACTGAAGACACTCACAGACACGAATCCCAGCATTTCATCCGACAAGACAAATATATGGAAAATATTGAAGTTTCTCTGTTTTTAATTTTACGTTGAATCTCTGCAAGAAACTAAAAACAGACTGCTGGTTGAGGTTGTGAGTTGAGAAGTTCTGAGTTCTGGCAAATCTTCACGTGCATTGCATCACTTTGAATTATCACACTGATTAAAATGCTGCAGATCCAGCAGGCTTGTCAGATATTGTATTCTTTATGACCTGTTAGCAGACAGAGTACATTACAATAAGGACAGGCATTGTTACTGTGAGATGAACTAAATCATTTCTCTCAGTCTTTTCCTTAGCTCAACGTTACCTTCTGCTATTAGCTATTGTTAATCGTTGCCTTGTCTATGTATCTCGCTCCTTTCTTTCACTATGTAATGTTAATACTGTGTGTCCAAGTGCCCAGACTTCCGGTTTCTTGCTCTGATAAGTGATAATATGTGAACCAAGAATAAAAGTCCCTTACTATGTTGACACTGATACAAGGAGACTCAATTATAACAAAAAACACACAGGTTGACGATTCATGTATATTTTAGGCATAATAATGTGCTATAAAGACAAACACATGATCTAGAGTTCAAACACAGCTCTTTCACAGCTTAGAAGGGCCTTACACAAACACACACATGCTCTCAAAAAAGGCGGTGGGTCCTCTGCACTGGCCACGGATTGTGGTGATAATAGCAGCCACATGTTTCAAGACCTGTTTCACTGTAAACACACACACACACACACACACACACACTGAACACATGCAGGGGAGCATGAAAACTAGCACAGAGCCATGTGTAGACTTCCCCTTCATTTTTTTTTTCTTGTACCCCTTCACTTCCAATGTGTCACAATCTACCTTATCTTTATTTCCCATCATTTGTTTTGCTTTTTCATCTTCATCCCACATCCTTGTGCTCATGTCTCAGTGTCAAATGTAATTCCGGTAGTTTTCTAAATACAGACCCAGATCAAGTGAAAAGCCAAACTCTACACTGGGACATCCAAAAATGCCTTCCCTACCACGCAATCAATATATCCTCAATGTAAAATGTTAGTATAATGTGTAATGTACAGTCAGATATTAAATTGATACCATCCTGACCTACACTATCTAATAAAGGATCACTGATGTCTGCAGCTGTTGGCAAGATTTTCTTGAAATATGTGATGGCAGAGCGATGAAAGACATTTCATCATACCTGATACCTGCCATAAGATTAGCTGATAGATAAAAATGCTTTTCAGCTCATACGCATAAAAATCTATTTTACAATCTACTGGCAAAATAGTGGAAAAATAAAGAAGTCACATTGTCTGGCAAGAGTATGTAGGCTTTGGCTCAAAAATGGCTACAGTAGATGAATTTCCCACATGTTTTTACGTTGCAATGAAATCAAGATGCAAAGATTTGCAAGGTCAGTGCAAACAGAATAACACTTATGAGTAGAGAGATTCCTTCATGT
Source organism: Microctenopoma steveboyesi (assembly GCA_032359275.1). Lineage (NCBI taxonomy): Eukaryota > Metazoa > Chordata > Actinopteri > Anabantiformes > Anabantidae > Microctenopoma > Microctenopoma steveboyesi. The sequence goes on from JAUMHF010000008.1 coordinate 14,904,883, forward strand.
TAACTTTGTGAAGAAAGCAGTCAAAGCAGTAAAAGCAGACTCTCTGCTCCTCGTGATTTATAGTAGGCTGCCACAATGAGTGAAAGAACACAGTGACTGCATGTCAGTATCTCTCCCATTCAATAAATGAAGGTGAAAAATAGTATTACTGGGATTTACTGTATACAGTATGCCACCATATCGCATTATGACAGTGTAAAAGAAAGAATATAACACCTGTGCTTTCTGATTATTAAAGGACAATTCTGTAATTATTTTCTGCTTATGTTTGATCCTGTTGTCCTGCTATTAACATTTAAAAAACATGTTGTAACCTGACAGGATACACTCAGGGTGTGCTTTATAGCCGTTTGGTGACAGTGAACATATAGACACTGGTCCAGAACGGCACCCATCAATCTGAAGATAATTTAGTCTATTGTCTCTGAATGTCTATAAAATAAAAAAGTGTTTTTTATTTAGGAAGTCTCAGAATACTGAGACTGAGTGTAGGAAAAAAGACAAATAGAGCATATGGGAGATGGTAACTTGAAACATAGTGCAGTATTGACATTCCTTCACCAGTGATAGATGAGTCCATTCGTGATGAGGTGGAGAAAAATCAACAAACTAAAATCCCTATCAAGGATTTTGCAACCCTGGGCAGCACGGTACTGCTAAATGTATGTGTGTGTGTTTGAGGAAGAAAGGTATCAATAATTCCCATCAATCATCCACTTCCTGCCTCAGTCAGCAGCTGGTATGTAGGAGAGCTGTGAGAACCATTAATTACACACACACACACGCACGCACTACGCTCACACACTACATCATTACTGTCAACAGCTGTCAGGCAGGCTTTGTGAGTACCCAAATAACATCATTATCATTATTCTTCAACAGTGAACCCACCTCTCAGCCCCCTCAGACCTTTGCTCTACAAGGAACCAGAAAGAATATGACTTAACTCCCTGGTCTGATCCACCCAACCACACCACGGGGCTTCAACACCCCCATGCACCCCCCATGCTCTTCCACCACTGAGGTGGCCTTTGACCCTGGGGGACGTGTCAAAGAGAAGTTGGGGCGAGTGCTTGTGAGAGGATGCTGGCTGGGAATAAATAAGTGAATGTGTGTTTACGGATCAGGGACACTGCTGTTGTCTATTTTTTTGTGCATTTATGTGTACAGTATGTCTACAGTCGTCACGTGGGCTGTGCTTCTACTGTACGTAAATGTGATTGAGAGAGGGTGTGTGCTTGTGTGGTGGTGGTGGTGGTGGTGGGGTTTAGTTCATCTAGGGGTGAAAGTGTCTGACCCCCTCGTTCATCATTGGTGACAAAGTGTAAAAGTCCGCTAGAGATTTGAGAGACTAGAATTTGCTCTTAGCTTGTAAATCACAATGTTGGGCAAACACACACACACACACACACACACACACACACACACACACACACACACACACACACACACACACAGTTCTTCATTAAGTGAAATAAGTGGTTTTCCCTTTTTCTTTTATTCGTTAATTGCCCCTTAATTCTATCAATACGAGCCAGGAATACGAGCAATAAAAACGATTAAACATAAATATAAATACATAAAACATAAATGCTATGTAACAGAAAGAGATTGTACACAATAACTGTGATTATAACTAGAACTACGCGCAGTTATTAAAGGGGTCCGAGCGAATGTGGCACATCACCTACGCTCGTAAAAATTCCTCACAAAGCATATATCTTGAAGTCCCGCAGCCCCGCTGTACTGTTCTCCTACAGTGTTTAGAAATTCTGAGTTTGACCTTTCATTGTTTCTTGCATTGAAGCAATATTTATGTGTGCGTGTAGTAAAATCTGCTAATTAAACAATACAAAATGTTCTGTCTATTATAACTAAACATTGATTTCATTAGTATCAGAAATACTAAGGAAAATTGAAAGTCACGTTAAGGGTGGTCCGGTTTGCCAAATTTCAGAATTTCACTTGAGAAAGCCCTCTGGAATGGAAGGGTGAAACGTCGTCAAGGAACCTAACAAGTCCAGTTGCAGATACAGATACAACAATTGACTTGTTGTACTAACTTGCTAATTAGCCATGCCCGCTTTTTAAAATCATTACCAAATCACATGTGTGGACCTTGTGTGGTGCCCTACATATAATTTTCAGAGTTCAGTGAAAATCTATAAATAAATCTATAATATAAACTACTCCACTGTATGTCACCCTAGGAGGAGATATTAAAAGTGCATTTTCTGTTCCTTGGACCCCTAATAATAATAATAATAATAACAAAATTACACAGTATAGCAATGTCTGCACAGTGACAAAGACTGGCTGGGAAACATTTATATTTTGTTTACGTAATAAATCTGAGAGAGATTTTACAAAGAAATAATTTTTTGCTCCTGCTTTTTTAATTTAAAACCTCTGGGATCCTGGGATACAAGCAAACATACAACCACTGAAAGACACAACACAGCATCAACAAACTCTCACCCAGCCAGCACAGTCTCCCCAAACAGACACATACATACTGTAGTAATGCCCCTACTTAAAGAAGAGCCTGTGGAGGATGTGGCGGGTCAAAAATATTAGCGCAGCTCTCTGATTGTGAGGTGTTAGGATAGTGAGCTGAGAGAGTGAGGGGGGGAGAAAAAAAGATAAGAGCAAAATAGAAAAGATCCAGACAATAGCAATTGAGTAAAAGAGAACAAATGGAAATCCAATAAGTAATAAAGCCCTGAAGTATGGATGTAGTGAAAGTAAGGAATGGAAAACTGGATGACAAAACCAAGATATTATAAACAATGACATTTTTTTACATTTACTGATCCTTTAGTTCAGACTTCAGCATTTTCATAGGCAGAAATAAATCGGTGATGATATCTCATTTGCAACCTTCCAAGTGTAACCTTGTTAATGCCTGCTTTTATTCCGCCCTATGTTGTGGTAGACTGGTTAAATTGGTCTAAGCTGGAGAACTGGTTCTCAAGCAGAGTCACGCAAGGTCAAGAGTGCCAGTCTGATAGAGTTGCCCTGGCTGCTCTGTCACTTACAGCCGACAGAAGATAAATAGTTATTTATGACACTGACCTCATCTTTTTCTAAAAGACATGATACACAGACACCAGAGGTGGTCAGTTGTGCTATTAACTATACGTATTATGCTTGTCTTCATTGTTTATCCTCCTTGGCTGGCACAAATAGGCTAACAAATAGGCCTGCTGTACTTCAACTGTAATGTGAGATTTTTTTTATTTACGCTTCACATCGTCAAATGTTTGAATTACTTTTGTCTATGTGGCCAAAGCAGACGCTAAACAAAAAGTGAGTTTTGGTAAAAAGAATAAGTAGACTTAGCAGCAGAAAAGTGCAGTAATCACTCACTTCATGGTACAATTTATTCTAAAGTTCACATCTGGTATTTTAATAATAACTGACATGCTTAATCCCGGCTTGGGTGGGACAAGTTGAGCTAGACTTTAGCTTGACAAAATATGTCCAAATGTTATTGTGTACCATGCTTCTCACACTCATGCCCTCTATCAAATGACAAACCACTGGTATTATTTACTGGATCAAAGTACACAGTTCTGCTTTGTGGTAGTACCCAAGACTGAATGTCAACTTTGGTAAGGTATGTGAATGCAGCCATTTATGGCTTTCTCCTGGCAATCAAGGTTCTTTAATCTTGCCAAACATACCAAAGGACTGAAGTTTAGAGGGAGCAAACCAAAGATGAACAGCAGGAAGGCGCTTACTGTACAGTCATTTAAAGTTCAAGATAAGAAACAGTAATATTGGGAAACATTTAGCAAGCAAATTATGTCAAGTAAAAATTTCAAGGGAAGCATGGAACCGATGCTTCTAGTGAAGGGGTCCGGAGGATTCGCTGATGGAGCAGTAGAGAATAGCGTAAAGAGAAGGGGGTCAATAGACAAACAACTCTCAAAGCAGAACAGACTCAAAGGTTGTGACACAAACACAGAGCGTACAGTTTATTCACAGTCCTATATCCGAAATCCAAAATCCAGAATCCAAAACCCAACACCAGATGTGGATTGTTTGTGGTCAGTATAGCAGACAATCTCGCAGGGGAGAGGAGCTGGCAGAGCTGCTTATGACAGGAGGAAAACAGGTGAGAGGAGTTGAGATGATTGCTGGTAATTGGTGAGAGCAGAGGGAGAGTGGAGTGATGGGAGAGAGGGACAGGGTGTGACCATATAAGATAAAGACCAGAGAGCAGGACCTGAGGCTGTGACAGACACAAAGATGAGACAGATAATAGTTGAGGACCATAAGATGAAAAGAGACACTGAAAAGAGACAGACTGAGTGGTCAGACACACAAAAGATACACACACCTGCACAATATTAATGTATTCTTAGATATTCAAGTTGAGAAAATGTATAAGTGGACAAAAAAAACAAATGAAGAAAGAAACATGACATAAGGAAGCTGACAGAAAAAAGTTGAAAGGAGACTCATATGTAATAGTATGTAAAGTAAAAATATGTAAAGTATAAAAGAAGATTTGTTGAAAAGTAATAGCACACCATAACACACGTTTAGAAGTTTGAACAAAGTTTCTACAACTTGGCAACAGAAGTTACCAAGCAAATTAAAAAAAGTCATAAAGAGAAAAAAGATCTCTTTTTAGCCGCCCCATCAATAAAGATGAAAAGATGATCTCCATAATTGTGGTGGAGCTGTTTCCAGCTCAACCAATACAATTATAGTGTCAAATGCATCAGTCAGTTAAGGAGGAACTTGACCGTTGTTCTTATTGTTCTTTGGCCAGCTGTGGAAGCCACTGAGGGCAAAGGTCAAAGCTGTGGAAAAGAAAATCCGGTCATCAGCTGTGAAGTCAGTAAATTCTCATGAGATGCAAAGAAAAAAAACTCAACTGTGGAATGAGTCAGAGTATGCCTCAATGACTGAAACCTAGTAGAGGAACAGGAAACACGTGTCTTGTTTTTACTATTTGTTTAAATAGTGATCTACTGGCCAGCAGTAAGGAACCTTCTCCTTGTGTATTTCTACCTTTCAAACTGAATAATATATTTTACTTTTTATCTGTTAAATCCTCAGAAAGCTTGGTGTCGACTTTGGTTATATTTTGTCTCTGGAACATGTCAAGTGTTTGACTTGTCTAGATCACTGTAACTCTCTGTGTCTCGTGTCTGTAAGCTCTTGAGCAGCCCTTCATAAAGGTCTCATACAACACCAGTTGTCAGCTCTTTATCCTGGCTTCTCTATCAAATGCTCTTGTTTAATTTTACAACCCCGCACGATCTATTGTTTGTGATGTCTGAACTACGAAGGTGTTAAATAAAAATCACTTACTTGCTCTGTATTGTTTCCTCCACCTAATCTTCCTTCTCCCCTCTTATCTAACCTCTTTTTCTGGGTGTTATGAATCTTTAAAAAAATGCCATAAAAAGGGAAACACAAAACTCTCAGCTGTGGCAGCAATGCATCCCTGTGAAATCCTAGACAGCCAATAAGCTAATGGGGCTCTCTGGCTCAGCCGGTGGTATAACTCAGTTTTCAAGCTCTAGAGCTGGGACTAGCCACAAAGGGGCCCCGTGTTCCAGTATGTTGATGTAAATATTGCACAGTGTGTCAACTTCAGAAAGAATCAAATAGACTTGAATGGGCAACTCTCACGTAAATAGAATTAGAGACAGGTGCCAGGTTGTTTTTTTCCTCAGCGTTTCCAGAAAATCGTTCATTCAGAAACATAGATCTGTTTATTTCAAAGGAATCAATGCTTTCAAAACCATCCAGATCAGATGAGAACATCCCATCCTGGAGACCTGAGATAGAGCTCCTCGTGAGAAAAGTCAGCCGAACCTAAGCTTTTACAGTCAAAAACATTCACTGTGTTTACTCTGTGTTAGCAGACCAGCACGCGCGCACACACACACACACACACACACACACAGACCTCAGGTGGTACCGGAGCGCTCAGTCACCCCCTCCCTCCTCTTGCTAACCCTGTCTGCTTGCTCAAATTTTTTTTAACAGGAGGGGAAGGGATGATACCATCCTCAATTAGAGGGGAAGTGCTTTTTTATGAGCCTCTCTGGAAATACACACAGACGCACATTGTGAGTGTAAACTAATGAATACAGAACAATGAACATTTCTTTACAGAAGAATTTATAGGGGTCACTGAAAGTGCCCTCCCAAGCACCTCTTGTGACCCCTGTATGCTGCAGTTTATTGCAGCCATTGATGGAGCTCAATTCATTTTTAATTTTCACAACATGTTAATGCTATAATGGGTGTAATGTGGGTTGTTTAATGAGGGAACATTGTCAGAGTTGGGGGTCATAATGTTTGTGGTGCAATTTTGTGAAAGTGCAATATTAAGTAATAAGAAGACAAAAGAATGCAGAAAACCAACAATAAAAAAGAGCAAAGGGTTAAACTTTGAATATGACTGTTTACTGAAAAAAAGAAAAATGTGCAGAATGAAATGAGAGCGTTCAGAACCCCTGAGAGGCGTGAACACAGCATTGCCCCCCCCGTAACAAGGGAGATCAGTTCAGTTCTCGCGCTCCTCCTCCTGTACGTAGGCGTACTTCTCCCATCCTCCTTCGCAACAATGGGAGAGTGGAGGAGTGTGGATCCTGTCCATTCTCAGGGCCCAGAGTGTAAATTCCAGTGAAGCCCCATGGCTCCGGATAGAAGGGGAGACTGAGCTCTGTCTGCCCCCACCTCCTGGTGGCCCTCAGGGGGCTGGAAGGTAATGAAGACTAGGCGGCAGGGGCTCTTCGAGGTGGAGACACCACAAGATAGTGTGTGTGTGTGTATGTGTAAGGGTTTTTTGTTATTTCTTTGCAGACCTAAGGGAGGGGATTCCAGGGCCTGATCTTCTCATCACCTCTAGTGACCATGGGCTAATTACACAGCATGATACATACACACACACACACACACACACACACACACAATGTCTCATGTTTTAGACTTGTGGTGTGTTCACTTTTGTCATGTTTTTGCAGTTCTTGCAGTTCACGTTGCATTTTATCTCAGCCCATGCTAGTGTGTCTCATGACTCTCAGTAAAAATTCTTCAAGGACCATGTTATAGATATCCACAAAATGACAATCCACTTTCTAACTCTATCATGATGTTGGCATCTGGGGCTTTGAGTGAAATGTCCTGATAACTATTGGAAAATCTGCCATGACATTGTATACAGAAATGTATACCCCCTTTGGGATGTCTTTAAATACAGGCATGTGGATGGTAGTGTATGTTTAAACCTTTGCTAAACTGCAGGTTCTACAGACTTACAGCTTTTAACATTTGTTTTACATAGAAACGTAAAATTGGAAGTTTTGTGTGAAAAATCCCAACTATGCTAGTCTAAATCAGGTCTATTCTCCTCACACACAGACACAAATTAACATTCCTGATTCTATAAAACCACATTAACACACTAATATTGTGCTAACATGCTAGTCTCCAGGGGTGGGCCATGCTTTGTTAGGTGGTGGCAGAGCAGAACCAACAGATTTAACTGTATTTAATTACTACTCACACTACTGTTTACTAGCCGTCTAGAGCATGAACCCAGGCCTCCCCAACATGCACACAGACATAGGTTAGGTAGGTGAGACAGCGCTGCTGCACATTTACACATTGATTCATTCCAATAAAAAAAACATACATAAACACACATAGCTACGGTTCGGCTATGGTATACCTTTAATTTCAGAAGCAGCTTAGGCGTCCATGTGCAGACAATACCCCACACACAGCCCTCACAGGTTTGGCCTACAGAGCAACAAAACAGCAGGAAGTGCACTTTTACATCTGATTAGCCCACGAGGCTCTTTGTGGCCTGGGAACGCCTACAGACTTTATGGAAAACTTACACGACCATATTGCACTGATACAGCTGTGGTTCCACCATCCTGAGATGACTTATAGTAAAAGTAACTGATGTACTACTGCAGAACAGTGAGTCAAAACGTTTGCACTCTCAAAAACAATGTTCTTCCACAAGGGGATGAATTCTACATTTGTGTCGTCTCTAAAAGTTATTTGTTTGTAATAATAATGGAGAACAGCTGACTAGATTAAAAATTGCCATCTACACAAACAACATTATTGAAATAATTCTAATTTGTCCCTGAGGAGAAGCAACTAAAGCTGAGCTGATTAGTTCATTTATTAATCGGGTGGCAGAAGGGTAATTAATAAAAATAATAATTTAAAATGCGATAATTTACTTAGATGTTTTGTCAAGCAATACTTTCCCAATACCAGCTTCATAAAATGTGGTTTTGCTGATTTTCTTGGTTTTATGTAATGGCAGATTAATAGATACTTTTCTAATGATATGAATGCGTTATTAAATTAATGTTGATAGTTATTTAAATGCATTTAACACAGTTTTATTTTTATTATGTCCTAATAATAAAGCGTTAAAGCACCCATCTCTAAAAACATACACACATAAATTATATTTTTACTAAAACATATACCTTTAAATAGCAAAATCAGAGAAACCGATCATTTTGCAGTGGAGCGTCATATATGTGTGACATTTTATAGACCAAAAGATTAGTACCGTGCTGCACTGCATTGAAAGGTAGGATTTTAATTAAAGGAAACTACATCTGTAAACGAGATTCATTTCTGAGCAGGGTAGTCATCCTCCTGTGTGGTGCGGCTGCCCAATAAGAACAGGATGAAGGCAAAGTGATAGGGAGGAAGCACTGGCTCTGCGGTTAGAACCACAATGTTACCTCATTTGTCCCTCACAGTTTAGAGATTTGAAGGGAATGCAGCTCTTCTTTCATGTTGTCATGCATGAACATGCTATATAATGAAATCAAACCTTCTATTTATAAACATGCGTGATCATTAGCGTGTTCGAGTATCTAAAAGGTCGAGTACTAAACCGTTGTCTATAAGATTTGTTCTGCTGTGAGTGGTAGGTGTCTTTCCTCACAGAGGGGGGGGTGGCAGTTTTACACACACTGGAGTAATAGCATTCTGTTGTTGGAGTGTGCGGTATACCAAGGAACGTGCGTGTGGCCGTCACGTATATACATTCACAGGCCTTACAGCTGACAGGCATAAACAATCAGACGTAATTCTGAAACTGAGATCCTGACTTTGCAACCTAGAAAATATGACTGATCTTGGTTGAATTTTCCTTTAATATCTCCACATGTATGTAAGAACTGAGACTTGCTATGTGACAGGGGTGAGTTGTCTGCCAGTATCTTACTACCAGGTATTTTAAATAGATTACGCTTAAAGTGAAGTCATCATTCGAAATGAAACGATTTATGGTTTATTTTTGAGTAAACTCTCCAAAATATCTTTCACATTTCCACCCTACTGTGAAGTGATGTGTGAGTAATTTGTGGTTGTATATCTGGAATATGTTCAAGTGAGATTGGTGACCTCCTGTCTGTTTCCTTTCCCTGCTTTTCTAGAAGAAAACTTACTGTGACACGATGAACTCTGTTGATGCATTAGTGTTATATTTATGACTTTTCCACTGGGAAGATGATGCTGTTGAATGATTGCAGTTGAGTCATAAAACAAGTGCAGTAACTTAGTGGATATCCTCAAGAGAACGGGTGTGTTAAGTTAGTTACAAACCGGCAGCATACACGGAGTAGACATGTGACATGTAATCAGACTGAACAAAAAGTGGACAGGACAACCTCAAAGACATGCACATGACAGAAACAAATGATACAAATACAGTAATTAAAATCTAGACTCCTTGATCAAAAATGGCGCCATCGTAGTGGAATAAGCGTAGAAAAGGCTAAAATACAAGTGAAAGGGAGGACAGAGAGAAGTGGTAACAAGCTTTGAATTAGAGCTGAATAAACGGTGCTGTCTTTCGCAAACTAAACAAACAAACCTTGCTTACCCCGAGGGGGTAAGCAAGCTAAGCACCTGCTTAGAGCCCTGGTTACCACTAGGGGCCCCCCAGGAGGATATTAAAATATTATCCTATTCGTTTTTTGTTTATTTCATGTGTGGGTGTTGGTTGTTATATTATTAAAGGTATGTTATTGTACAAAAACACAGTCTGATGTGAACAGAGCTCTGCTGGTGCTGCTGTATGTTTATAGTGACACTGCGCATCCAAAGAGCAGGTTGAAGACAAAACAGAGTCGCAAAAAGGAACAAATCCTGCAGCAGCAAGAAAAAAGGAGGAAGAGGAAAAAAAAGGTCTGAGATTTAGTTACTGTCATCAGCTCAGGTCATGGACCCAAACCATCTGTGTAACTTTGTTTTATCTACATCATTGTTTAAGTATTTGTTTGTTCACTGCTTTGTTTCTCAATCATAGATGAGACTAAAATTTTTCCATTTGACGTTGTAGACAGTTTTTTTCCTCCATCTCATATGTGTGATATTAATTGACTTGACTCCATTTTAATATTCGACAATCTCATGTCCATTTGGTTAGTTTAACCTAAACTTCAGCTTTAAAGAGTTGGTGCTGGCTGATAACGAAACCCACCAATAGTTGCCTCTCACTAATTACCATGTTTCAGCTTGTTTATTTAACTGCGCGGAAGCACAAACTATCAAATATCAGTATTACTTTCTAGTATTTTCTTCCTGCTGCTATGTTTACTAATGCAACCTTTTGTAATCATGGTAACACAACTGAAGACACCACTTCATGACCAACACGATACTTTCTGTTTGTGCTCGCAGGCAACCGTGTGACTGAACAATCAGTTTTGAGGATGATGTGGACCAGAGACCCTGACTGATGTCACCGACGCCAGCGGAGAAATCCCCTGTCTTCCCACTCAGGTGTTTATTTAGCTGCAAACATGTGAGGAGCAAACCAGGTGTTTTCTGAAAACCTCTGTTTGCTGTGGCGTAGAGGGACCAGACAGTCACAGTGTTCAATCCATCTTCCCGTGATGCTGACACTGATACTTTTAGTTCCACTCATACACACTGGATGCCCACAAACACTGCCGCAGACCAGATGAAACAGTGTGTGCCAGACACAAACACACCGTCTGGTATGCAAAGTGGACAAACGTGTATGTAGATTCTTGGACAAACAAGTGCACGCTGAGAACCAGATGTACTGATAGATGTATGCAAGACCCTGCAAAAGCATTAGGCTTCGCATTTACTGCTCCACTAACACAATATGCACATACGCTGTATATTATTAGAGATTAAAATATCAATTGCAATACACATATCATCTTCTTTTATTCTGAGAACGCTTAATTAGGAAAAATGTCAATCCTGATTTATTCAGCAGCACTACCTGGAACCTGAAAGGAAAAAAAAAATGGACAAGACAGGATATTATCAAAGTGCAAGTAATTAATGTAGCATAAAGAGATGGTGAGGAAAGGAATTTGAGGTAAGCAGCAGCTGCTGCCCCCTTCCCTGTCACCATGAAAGCCACCGATGACAAGGCCAAGATGGCATCTGCTGATAAGGGCTGCTCATCAGCACGTTTATTTCATGGGCCACAGATAGGGGGGAGAAGAGGGTGTTGGGAATGTGTGGATGTCTATGTGCTTCCAGTTTTCAGGAAAGCAGGGCAAAATCTTACTTTCATCATCATTCACTGCCAGGCTTATGACACGTGCAGGGCGTCTTGGTAACATCATGTGGCACCAATAGTAAACATCGACTTCTATGACTTTATTCCTACAGGCGTATCATCCAGCTCTGAAAAATAAACCAATCGTCCCCCATGTCGATGCTAAGGAACTGTGATTGTGTTGGCTGATTTCGCAACTTATATCCAAAGTAATTGTGGATGTTGGTGACAGACAATGTTATGTGTGTCTTTCATGCATTAGGCAACTGGTGTATTATTAAGAATAATTAAACAAGATGAGGCTAGTAATTTCCCTTTGTTTTCAGTCTTTGTGCTACGCCAGCTTCTGGCTGTAGGTTCACCTTTACCTCACCCACACGATCTTTATCCATATTTAGTCGCCAACCTTATCCATACGTTAACTCCTAACTGTTTTTGGCGGTCCGAATAATAACCTTAATTTCCTCTGGCAGGGATGTTGCACTATTTTTTCTTGAACTACATGCAAGGAACATGTTAACCTGAAAGAGGAGATGTAGTGAGTAACTCTGACTTGATGTGCATTAATTCCCTCCAGCTGATCCTTTTGCCTTTAATATTCTGTTAGGACACCACCTTACATAAACTAGACACATTTGTTACAGGGGTAAATAAACCCTAGGGACTGAGCACAGAGGTAATAAATAACACCAGGATGATAGATATGGGAGGTGGGGGTGGATACACATACAGCACACGCAGAGGGGGAGAGAGAAGGAAAACAGGTTTTAGCCTGGATCACATTTTCTTTGATCTGTTTTCCTCCACATTAAGATGAAGTCAAAAAACTTACATTTCATCACAAAAACATGATGTTTGTCAAATAAGTTGAGTTACAAAACTTTAAGCCATACATACCTGCTATAGAAAGGGCATAATACACCCTCTGAAACATGATGTGGAAATGTCGTTAGCCATGATGGATGCTGTTAAAACTTTTATTCACATTCATTTTGTGAGGACACTGTATGAAATAACTATTTTATCAAATCACCAGCCCTCAGTCTTTCGCTGACTCTATCCCACAGCTGTGATGTCTGATCCCAACCAGAAAACACTTTAACACCACTACTCACATGTCTGGATGTTGAAATGTAATGTTGGACAAAAATACGTTACATGTGAACATATGATCATTTGTTACCTGTATGTTTTTGTACATCTACAAAAGCTTAATCTGAAATGCAGGTTAGTTGTGTAGGGACTAAATCTTTAGAAATCAGGGCTTTCGTTTAGTCTTTAGTTTGCTCATGAACATTTAAAACATGGGGATGAGTTTTAAATTCTCTCCTTTGGTCTGGTGAGCTGTTTGAGGAGGGGCATGCTGATGTTGTTTGTTGTTGTGGAGCATAATGTTATGGGGCTGTTTCAATGCTTCAGGCACAGGGAACCTTGTTTGGGTACATGGGATACAAAAAAATAGAAAACTATTTAGTACATCCAAGTTGGTCCAAAATCAGAGCCCAGATCTCAGGCCTATTGAGAATATCTGGCAGCGGCCCAAAGCTGGGCATCAACAGCATTTTCAAACACTGCATGTAAAGTGACGTGACAGTTGCATCACAGTTGTATCTGTGAGTTTAGAGTGTGTCCCTGTTTGTTGGTGTGCTACTGCAGCTTCGCTTTAAACTCTCTTATTTGATTATTTAGTCTGTCTTTTTTCACATTCATTCACTGACTCATTTTCATATTTGTCACTTGGTTTTCCATCCACCCAGTCACTCACTGACTTTGTTGTTGTGTGTGTGTGTGTGTGTGTGTGTGTGTGTGTGACTCCCTCCTGGCAGACCTCCCCTCCATTTATCTGTGTGTTTTGCAGTCTGTCTAAATATCTGTGTGTCTGCTTGTCTTCCCGGTTGTCTCTTTGTCCATCTGACAATTTATCTGCATGTTGGTCAACAGCTGCTTCTCTTTTGAGTCATTTCAACACCATTTCCACCCCCTTTCTCTCTCTCTCCCTTAACACCATTTTCCAAAACCAAGGATCCATTCACTGTTTTCAGAAAGCGGTGCTGTGTGGACGAGAACACGAGATTGAAATTATTCAGTGCAGTATCTACTACATAGGCTGCAACTTTAAAATGTTTTCCGATTAATCATCATTAAACAAGTGCATCTCTCTCCTTTCTCTATGCCATGCACCTTCCATCTCCCATCTCTTTAACCTGGTCATCTCTATATGATCAGTTTCTTTACCTTTGCTTTAAGCATCTTGTGCAACCAGCAGTTATGTACCCTAAAAACTGCATTCCTATGCAAGTAAACAGCAACTGTGATTACATTTGTAACCACTTAGTAAATTATGTTCTGATTTAACAAATGTTTGAATTAATGAAGGGCACCAACAAAGTTGCTTGGGGTGAATGAAAAGAAAAGAAAGACCACAGATGACAAGCTAGGTTGTTATTTTATTGATATATTAACTATCAACATGTTTGGGACTCGGTATTTCACTAAATTAACAACACATTCTCATTAATCAGAATTACATGTTCTTTGCAAAACCTATTTTAGTTTAGTTAAAAATGTGACTTTAAGACACATGTTTGGGAACCAGCACTGTGTGTCAACCAGGTGAGGGTTATAATACATCTGAAAAACTCTTAGATAGCTTTTTTTTTGGGGGGGGGGGGGGGACTGGGAGGGAGTTGGGAAATGCCTGCCCTCGGAAATCTGGTTGGTATAACAAGTTATCTGCAACAAACAACGAGCAATAGAAAATATGACTTATGTTTAACAAAAACAAAAATGCCCTGTTGTGTTCTATGTGTTAACGTCCTTACTGTGGGCTTTGCTGTTGCATATAGAAAACTGGAATCAACTGGCATGCTGCTAGAAGGCTGCTTTCCACACATGGTTTAAACAAACATGACTAGTGGTTGTTTAAATGGAAGGCAACCAAAAGCATCTCTCATAGCTCTTCTGTAGGTGTAGTCCAGACTAGTGTGTTTTCCAAATGCCGGCAAAGTGTGTGACACACACACACACACACACACACACACCGAATCTCGTGTTAAGCACCAGATTCAGAAGTTGTGTGTGCAGCAGCGTGATGGAAATCTGCCCCACTGACTCCAAGAACAGCACTTCTACCACAGTTCGAGCTTTAACTGACGTCATCGTCTTCAATTACTTTACAGTCTTCTTTTTATATATCTCCCAGCTGGCTTGGGAACGCCTTGGGGTCCCCCCAGGTGAGCTGGAGGAGGTGGCCGGGGATAGGGAGGTCTGGGTTTCCCTACTTAGGCTACTGCCCCCGCGACCCGATCCCGGACCAAGCGGAAGATAATGGATGGATGGATGGATGGATGGTCTTCTTTTTATGCAAATAAAAGACAGTTTTTAGTCTATGTAGTCTTATAATTTGGATTTGTAATACATCATGTATCTGCCTTTTTATGAAATCACACGTCATTTCGCTGTCTTTTTATTTGGCCCCCTCTCTGTGTGCGCCTCCTTCTCTCTCTCTCTCTCTTTTCCCTTTTTCCTCAAAAATAGTTTTTTTAAACAAGTGGTTCTCCCACACGGCCAACATCAACATCTAATAAAGCCCAAAGATAAACATGGACCTCGGTCTACGGCAGAGTTGATTTCATCCCCAGGGAGCATCAGCCAACTCCTGTCCATCTGCCCAAACACAAACCTGCTGCTTTTTACAGAGGAAAAAAGGAGAACATCAAAACAATGCTGTCAGATCAGCAGTTCTTGGGTTTTTAAGTATACGATTATGCAGTGGTTTGTGAATATCAACTACCATGGCTTGTTCTCAGTGTTTTACCTCTGTTCTGAAGGGTCATTACGTCTGGTTTGTGGACAGGATATGTTTAACTGCAGCCAGAAAGAGAGAGTAACAGAGGACAGTGGCCAAGAAAAGAAAAAGTATTTTATTGTGGTAAAATCATCATCGTGAGTGGTGGGTCTTTCAATGTCCTTGGCTCTTTAACATTGACAAAAAGAACCATCTTTATGTTGGAATGGAGTTCAGCACAGTGCATGGGCAGCAGGTGTTCCATATCATCCTGAACAGTGGAAAATAGTTTCAGTCACAGACATACAACGTTCATAAAAGAAAAGCATGGTTTGAAAAGAAAAACACGAGGGGGAGAGGCTTAATAACATATTTAGTCCTGAGAACAGAGGCCAACTGGAACAGTATCACAGCTAAAACAATCACATCTGCGTCCTGGAAATTACACGATAACCTTTTGCTTGATTTGTGGTCTTTTTAACCTAGTTTTGCTTTCACATTTTGATATTGTAGTTCCAGAGAAATAGTAGCTTTGTAACCGTATTTGTTGTGTTTGGATTTATTGTTTGGTTTCTGGCTGTTTCAATCTGAGTCATGATTGGAGGTGTGCGTGAATCTCAGCACATGGTTTTCTAGCTTACATCTCATCATGTCTGTGCTGAAAGCTGACTCATCTAGTACCTGTGACATACATATACAGTGATACATTTGTTTCTGGGTCTGATTATTTTTACTGAATATGACCATGCACACCTGTGTGCATGAGTCCGTGTGACTGAAGAGTACGTACGTACGTACGCACGTAAGTGTGCCCGCATGTTTTTCCATGCACCAATCTGCAGCAGACCCATTGCTGCTCTGTGCCAGCGCACACATGTGCGGCCGCTGTCCTTTCAGCAAGAGTTTGTCTGGAATCTGCAAAGATAAACAGAGGGAAGCATTCACACAGAACAACAAGTCTGCGATGTCTGACAGGAGAAAAGCGGTGTCTTATGTAGAGGCCTGAGAGACAACTACTCTTAAAAATACAACTAAATGCTTTAGCTTAAATTTAGAAACAATACATGCAGCTCTGTGTTAGTGCTGACTCTTCGCCTCACCTGAAATAAAGACAGCTTCTGCCTATTATTGCCTTGTGTTAAAGTTAGTTTAGACTTGCAATCGACCTGCTGGTTTTGTTCACTCGGTTTCTCTCAGGAAACTGGTTCTTTTTACAGATCACAACACGAAAGCCATACATTATTTTCATTGTCAGGGAAAGACAGTACATTTGATAAATGCTACAGTAAAGTCAAGTAAGGTATATGGTTGGCTAAGTTATAATATGAAACTAAAAACTGATGAGGGCCCCTTAGAGTCTGCTTGATGGATGGATCAACACGGAGGCATCTCTAGAGATAAAATGCAAAAAAAAAGGAAAAAGAAATTGGGGTTAAGAGTGGAAGGACCAACAGGGAGACTTTCTCAACAGGAAAGAAAGATAAAACAGATTGTAACATACACTGACCTGAGAGGCTTTGTGGCAGAACTAGTACACCCTGTTTTAGACAACAAGGCACAGGATGCTTGACAATTATCACAGAGCTTGTAGTGCAGTTGTCTCTTGTTAAGTCAAAACCACTGTAATTCACCGTTAAGCCTGGGAGGGGTTGAGCAGATAGGAGCAAATCATGTTGTGTCACATCACAACAGCTACACTGATACTGAGAGTTCAGTACATTGGTTAACTGAGGGGGATCGTTCTGCAGACATGCCTGAAACTATGTGTGCAGCCAGTAATTCTTTAAAGAGGGACCTTGATCTAATTTAGCCCATGACATTCACATTATGAGGTCACTGTAAAATTCCACGTTCTTCGATGTCAGCAGCGTGCAACTGCAATTGAGTGGCACACTATGTAGTAAAGCAGGTCTGTAAAGGAAAGTCTTCACAATATAAAAGAGAAAACCAGCAATGTCAAAACATCCTCCACCTGCAATCTTAATAACGATCTGCCATCACAGTGTATGTGTAGATGATATTTCTGCTTCAATATTTGGTTTTTCATGTGCCCATCCTGTCATCCTCTTCACATGCACCTAAACACATTTTTATGATAGTGTCCATCACGTAGTGACATGTTGATGTTAGTTAGACATAAATGTGAATCTGCGATGACTGGCAGAAAAGCGAGGACCCCTAACTGTGAATGCAGGTTTTCCAAAAATAAGTTGGAGACTGACACATGCTAGTGTTGTCTTAGTGTCAGCCTGGAAGAAAGAAGGCCAAGGAAAACAAACGGAAACCGAAACACTGTCAAAATATTTTGAAATCTTATAAAGCAAATTTTATGAGGTGGTAACCTCAGAGAACACAGTACTCACAAATCAAGTTTTACTAAAACATCTTAATTGTTGTAGTTCACAATATTGTAATTGACAATAGTCAGCAATTGAAAAAATGGTTTTAATTGGCTTCAATGCATTTTTAGCAGTTGATTTAAAAAGATGTATTTTTGTGATATATGGCAAAAATATATTAGCAAAACAATGGAAGCAAAATAAGGAAAAAAAACTTGTAACACTACTTTTAACTAAACACTCTCAGACTCAGCCATGTACTACACCACTGTAGGCCATGTTTTACCTTTTGAAAGACAAGCTTGTACCTGATTAAGTGGCACATAATAAAGACTTTTTGACAGAGAATCTGGTTGAAAATATTCTCATTCTGATGTTTCACAATTTATCAAATTGCCTTAATGAATGTTGTTTACTGATAACTGTCCTAAGTAAATATTGAGTAGCTATATGTACTATAAGTACGTATAAGTACTCTTCACATCAGTTATACACAGTCCGTATTTTTAGTTTTATCAGACTGTTTAAGTTTACATGCTCAGTGGAATGAGAAGACATGGCACCAGCAGCTTATAGACTAGGAGCACAATAGCCACACACACCCTTAGTGACTACCAGGGTAGAGTTAAGTATGCCATCTCCATTCTTCATTCTCATTCCCCCTTCCTTTCCACTTTCTCATTGCCCCTCTCAGTGTGACGTGTATTGTTGCGTCGAGCTCATGCAGTGCCAAGGACCAACCGGCCCTCCTTGTAAAACCCCATGTCCAATTTCAATTCTCCAGCTCCTTCCACCTTTTGCCTTATCTAATTAAATCTGCACTCAGTGGGTCCTGGGCACTGGAAACTGCATTGTGGGGTCCCTGGACAAGCCAAACAAATGGAGACCCCAGCATGTGGAGATTAGAAGCAGACCCTCCATGTGGCTTTTGTATGTATGGAGAAAAAGCAAGTCTGAGTGTGAAGGAGGAGAAGTGAGGGGTACAGAAGGTGGAAAAACTCAGAAAGATAAGGAAAAAGAAGGAATAGATGACGGTAGAGAATGAGGAGTCCATGTGAAAGTGGTTTCTCAAAGAAAGAAAGAATTGTCAAACCTCCTTTCAGCCTCGCTTTTACCATTAACATTAAACTGCTTCACCACATGCATTTCCCTGTCAGTTCATATCCAGATGTGTAAATATGTGGATATGTTAAATGAGCCGCAGGCAAAGTGCCCTGCATAAGGGTATCTGTTAAGCAAACAAATAAACACAGGCACTTCAATCTCACAAACTGCTGTTATGTTATGGTGAACGCACACAGGCACACACACACACATACGACTTTCACACACACACAAATACGGGAGCTGCGTGAACAATCATACCAACGCTTGCACACGTTCACAAAATAACATGCATGGATCTATTGGTGCTCATACTCAGAGGCAGATGCACATATACACACAAACATACACGTGGGGCTATGTGTGTGTAACCAGATCAGGCGTAACGGTGGTTTCTGTGGTCGTGTTTCTCTCAGCCCATTACCTGTCTAAACAACAGCTCTCTGTAAGGACTCACGGCAGCATGTCATCCAAGAAATCTTCACAGAGAGGTTTGTATGAACTTTTTAATCTCAGAATAATGTAAATAAGAGTATTTGGATGTTATTCCAGTGGGAAGATCTGCTTGGACTATTAACCATAAATAAGGTTATGTATATTATTAGATCATGTACATAACAAATACCATTAGCTGCAGACAATCTGAAGAAGAGTCTACTTTGTGGTAACTTGTTTATGTTGTTGTGAGCAACTTGGATGCATCTTGATGCAAAATGTTATATATAGTTTTGTGTTAAGGATATATAGCTTTGTTTAGGTTTTGATTCTTTTTGTTGGTGACTAAGTAGACAAGGGGAACAGAAATCTGCGATGCACTGTGTGTTCTGGCACCTGTTGATCATGGCCAGCATTCAATTTCTCCTGTGTTGACCCCTATTGACCACAACATTAAAATCACTAGATGGTGATGATGGTATTACATATCGGTGTATGGCTCATCTTTCCCTGTCACCGTGGTAACGCAAACAGGACTCAAATAGCCAGTGAAAATGTTTAATTGTACCCATGATGTCATGAAAAAGTGGACTTTTAGCGTGGTTTCCACTTAATCCAACTTAACTTGAGCAGCAATCAAATAAAAAAGGAAATAAATGAAATGTATTAACAAGAGAATAATTAAACAAACCAACATGAAGTGGGGGTATCCTGTGGAAAGCGCAGTCTTCCTGGAGTTTATTGCATGACTAAAGTTACTGTTCTCTGTCCAGACAGTGAAGAAAAAAAATAAAACCTTACAAATGGCAAAAGGGGAGAAAGAAAAGCAGTAAAAACATATGTGCTGGAATTTGCAGTTTTTGATGGATGTCTTTGGCGATTTCCAGTGCCAAGTCTGGTTAGTTTCACCCAGCTGGTCACTTTTTCATTCATTTTTCTTTTTTGCTTCTTGTACTGTCCTGCTTTAAGCTCCTCACCTCTAATGATACATAATTCAGGCTGAAATACAGACACTTCCTTGTCAAAGTAAAGAGCACACAGATGAATGGCAGTTCACGGGTGGTTTTTTTGTGTGTGATCATAGCTGCAGTTTTGAATTCCTTGAATGCACTGATGGTTCATTTGTGTCATGATTTACAGGCACCTCCTCAGCTTCTCCCTGCTGTTACAAGACACATTACATCATCATTTGTTATGGTTTTACAAATTTATGTCTTCCCTGCAAAATACAGTCCAAATATCAGATAATGAATGTGATATGTCTGCTGGAGAGGGAGATGAGAGGGCATTGCTCTGTGTTTTAGCAGTATTGCCCTCTGCTGGTCAAACGGAATTTGTTTTTTGTGTTTGTGTTGAGTTGTATGTACTGTATGAAGTTTTACAGACAGCACAAAGTAGTGCTACACATACATATATGTGCCTGTAAGGCTTACGTGATATGTCACACACTGTCCTGACCACTGTCCTAGAGAGTGGATAGAAAGTGATACATTAATTTATTAATGACTACTATTAACATTAATTGATCTAAAATAATAAAAAAGAGTAATGTCTTACTAATATTCCTCTCCAGCCTCTCTTCCTTTTCACTGTGGAGTTGGAATCAGCAAATTAACTACAGTTAGTGCGCACGCACGCACACACAGAGGGCATATTAGATCAATCCCCTACAGCCCAATTAGGCCTGACGCTGGGATTAAGGAAGACTGACTCCCCAGGTCACATGAACTGTTGTCTGATACAGTTTCACTCTGGAGACACACACCGTACTGATAGAGACATGCGTGTGTGCTGACTTGTGAGTGTGTGTGTGTGTGTGGAAGGGGAGTGCGAGGAGAATCATTTGTTATCCCTGTGATATGTGAGTTCTGGATGAGGTATGCATGCGCACAAGTCTGAGTGGATCTGCAGTCATACTTGTTCATACATGTGCACTGGTGCAAGAAGAAAACATGCATATGTTACCCCCTCTACTAAATCCTGTGGACCCCTTCAGTGTATTAAATTACTATATAATCCATCATGATATCATTACAATATACCAGTATAACAACGTTGCGTGATCTAAAATTTCATCCAGATATGTCCTTACATACAAGTTATGTCTATTTCATAAAGCCACAGTGATGCTCAGTTACACTGTTTACACTGTTTGTTTACAGATGATCGAGATCTACACTAAATCAGTGTAATTGCTGGAAAGTCTGTTACAGAGCTACACAATGTGTTGGTAATTGTACCTGCAGTTTCACTGAACCGCAGCAGTATCCACATTTCATTGGTAACACACTATCCATATTTTATTACCATGCTGGTCAAGTTATCCAATACCTAATATCTGGTCAGCACGAGAGGCCTCAGTGGATTTGCCTTATTTCAAAGCTGCCTTAGTAAGCATGCAAAAGATAATAGACCTCAGTGTTTTCTGTGGCTTAGTGCCAAGTATTTTGTTTTCCATAACTGGTAGAGGAGGGAGAGAGAAAGTCAAAGTGGTTACTCAACCATGTGCCAAAATGTAAAGTATTAGCCCAGTTAAGTGGCACAAATTGTTTATTCGAAGCTACTAAGTAAAAGCAAAATCTAAATACATAGAGAGGCCTGATACACAAATCTGATAATGTCTGTTAGGAGGTAAGAGCGTGTACACATGTACATGTACTAACATTTCTTACACGACGAGAGAGGGGAGAATACAGATGTTCAGACTCTGAACTTGGTTTGATTTTGTGGTAGCATCACTTTCAAACATGTTCATAATAATCAAAATCACAGAATACTCCTGTGACTTTGAAGTCGATCATCAAGAAAAAAACCAGGCCAACTCACACATCTGCAGCAGACAGAGTTTGAATCAGAGAGGTCACATAGTAGAAGTCCATGTGTATAAGGTCCAAAAGGAGAAGGCATTCAATCAAACAACTTTCAACAGAGATAAAAGGATTTAGTGAACCGCTGATCACACTGAGATAAGAAACAGCAATACAGAGTGTCAGGTGCACAGACTCATAGGGTGATGAAATATGTGTTTTCATCAGTAACACGTAGCAGATCATAAATAAAATTCTTTCAGAAAACTACATTCTCCAAAAAGCTAATGTATGCATAATAAAACCAATATTTCTACTAGGAAAAGAATAACTTATCACATGTATGGGCATCAGCATGTTGGTGAATGTGCGCTATACTGTATGTGTTCAATATGTATGAATTTATAGCATTTATACCAAAACACCACCCATATCAAGCTTTAGCAAACTGCAAGAATGTTCATCATATGTGTGTTTTGTATATTTAGGAGGAAGTTCCGTTACATGTGTGTCTATGGGTCTCTGTGGGGTATTCCTTGACCTCAGGATTCACGGGAGACTTCATTACAATCAGCCACAGAATGGGCGTACACACATTTCATCTCTCAAATCTTACAACAAATGTGAAATCATGTTTCTTATTTTGGTATTAAATCTAATATGTGATGTGAAACATCCCCAGAGCTGACTGAAAATCAGCCAACATCAAAGTTGGACAGCAACTCAGTGCTATCACTGTAATTGAACATGAACAAGGCCTAGTCTCTAAGCATTTCTTTGGCCCTGACAGTTCACTAATGAGGGTATTGACTGACTGGATCGATGGACCAGGCGCTGTACAATGACATCTGTTAACAATGCTACATGATTAAATTAATATGCGGCTTAAAAATTCAATCTCTCTTTCTCTCGCTTTAACCATGTCACTGTGGAGGTAGCTCCCACAGAAAGAAGATGAACGTTTGACGAGATGCAATTCGTTCAACTTGAGCACTGGTGAAACGGAGAATGAGAAATTAGTATTTAATAACTTCACATTTAAGGCCACTTGCTTTTGCAATAAAGTGAAAGACATCAAGCTCGTAAAAGTGTGATGCATGTTCTGTAATATGCCTGCAAAGTTACCACTCTATGTGTTGTTGGTAACTTTAATAGTTTAATAATTACATTTTTAAAAATAATGTATTACTTTGTAAAAATATATATTTTAAGGTGTTTTAAACATTTGCTGTGGGTCTCACATAGCATTTTTCCACCATGTTGTAATGGCTCTACAAACTGAGGTCTCCGATTCCACACATAAACGTATACTTAGAAACACACACGCAATGTTGGCTTCCCTCTTGTCTCGCCATTAAATACCTCTGCCTTGGATTAGACCAGGAAATTGTCTTGTTTGCAGGGTCTCATCCATCTTACTGCGACTCATCACAAAAGGCTGAGCTGGGGGTCCACACCAGAACCACACAAGTCCAGGACTAATACAGTTAAACAAAAAACAATGACCTCTGTTATAAACTCTGAGAACTGAAATGAAACAACTTCAATGAAACAATGAAACGTCAGATGTGATTGTGGGACGATTGTAAAAGAAATATTGATAAAATAAGCATCCTAATGACCAAATCTCTCAGTCATGAAGGAGAGGAAAAGAATCTCCTGACTCTATTATTTTATGAATTAAAAATAACTGCAGGTCTTTAAATCAGTCGTATAAATATCTCCATCTCAGCCAAGAGAAAATGTTTACTTGCCAAAAAAAAGATGAAAAGACATGTCAAATATTTCCAGCTTTCTTGGACTTCTACCTATCATTTTGTGAAAGTCTGCTACCCTGCTCAAACTTTCGTATGTTTCTTGCTTAGTTTTCAGCAAAACTGAGTTCAGTCATCATAGAAATAAAACAAGTCATCATCTTACTGCAACTGGAAAAAACAGGACATAACACATTAAGTGCTGGGCGACGATTAAAAACTAGTCTCATGACTTTTTTGCGATTATTTTGCGTTGTTAATGAATTTATTAATTGCACTGTTGCACTTGTATATCTCAACAAATATTAACTTGTACGCATGTTACAACCAGTCAACCCCTCCTGTGATCGTTTGTTTGTCTCTATGTTTATTCAGACCCTGTGAGACTCATCATCATAATAATAATAATAAAAGTGCATAAACCCGCACTAAAGTAAATATCTGCATTAATTAAGTAATGCAATAATAACACGTTAACGTGGCCAGCCCTAATTACATTAATGATTATGCTTTTACGCAAAAATGAAAAAAAAAAAAACATTGCTGCCCAAAAGCCTTCTGTACTGAATTAGCAATATGGACACTTGATTTTTAGTAGCTATGCTTAATAGCATGTGTTTATTTTGTCACTATGGGTTATTCATCATAGATTTGTGAATCACAATGGCACATTTTTCTAAGTTAAAGTTTAATCTACAACATGATAAAATGTGCAAAAAGTGAAAGTGTCGCACCTTTGGAAGCCACGGTATATACAGACCTCCCTAACACACACACTAACGAGTACACAACTACAGATTACCCATATGTGACATTAACTTGGAAAGAGTATATGTTTCAGATATTTGTCAGAGTAAACTTGGGGACAACAAGGTTGGGATGTAAGCCACTGAAAAATAGATTTACATGTGAACACACACGCAGACACACGCACACCATTAAAACACTCAAATGTCAAGGATACCTTTGAACCTCATCCAAGAAAAGTTTCCAAACTCTGCTAATGATTTCAATGAAAAGAGAAAACAAACAAATTTTTCTTGTGTGGCTGCATCATAGACATTTGGGGGCAATTTTAGGGCTATTAATACTTCATTTTCATAATTGTAGGATCATCTCTGGGGTGTCTGGATATTTCCCTAATAGCCGGCTGTAACACTGAGTTTAGTCTGGCCTGGGAGATAATCAAAGCTCAAAGCCTGGTTAGAGTTACACCATTTAATCAAAGGTGATTTTTTTGGCACTTATTTTAGTAAAGTATACAATAAAGACTGACAAGTAAGATGAGAATGACAGGAGTGATTGTAATCTACTGAAACAAACCCCAAGTCATTTTGTTTATAGAGAAAGATAGATTATTTCCTAGTCACAAAAATATATAAAACAATTTGTTTGAGAATAGGAAAGCATTCATCTTGCACTATAAACAAATAACTCATAGAATATATATATATATATATATATATATTTATATATATATACATATATAGGTGTGTGTGTGCCTGTCTGACATGCCTATAAATGTATATATGTGTATATATAGAGAGAGAGGCTTGTCAGACAGGCATGTTACTGGGTCAACCACAATCCACAACTGGAGTGATTAAAGGGAACTCATTTCCATGCCACCAACTTTCTCTCATCCGCCTTTCATAACCTGGTGTTCTTCATGGACGGAAACAAGTCTGAACAAAACATGTTTTGTTTTTTTTTCCACCAGAACAATATCTAATAATAAAATGAAAAACTCAGCTAAATGTGTGGATCCACAATACGCACTACTGTTTTCCATTCAGGGCTTAGTTTTAGAAAGAGTAAACAAGCACACAGGCCTTAGTAAACTTAACCTGAGTGTGACTGATGACCTGCAGCGAGAGAGGGAGGGCTGAATGTGAGAAACCCTGAAAAGCAGACAGAGTCGTATTTCCCAAAACTCGTCCATTTACAACTCAGCACTTCTCTCTTGGTTGTCAGCATAGGATTGTTCAGTTTAGAGTGTTGACGCCTGGATCATCTGTCTGTCCACCACTGTCAGTCTCAACTCCATTAGATGGATGGAAGGCTGACTGACAGTTTCATGGGTTTCTTGCAGCATGCAGCCAAGTGTTTTCAAGTTCGTTCAACCATCAAGCATGGCCCAAGCCACGCCGTTGCAGAGGGGAAGCAACACAACGTGTCCAAAGCTGCTGCTACCACCCTGTATGTACAGTATAAACACCACACAGGCGTAGAGTGCACTACAAGAGACTGCATCATAACATTTTCTCATTTTTAGCATCTTTCAATTCAATTCAACTTTATTTCTATAAAATCACAACAAACATCACCATAAGGCAATTTACATTGTAAAGTTTAAGAAAACCTAACAATCCTTGAGCAAAAAAACTATTTTACTTTATACTATACTTGAGAACTACTGTATCTATACAGCAGAATCAGAGTTAGGGTGGACGCCCAACTGCCTCAACTGATTGGGGTGAGTGGACAGCGGAGAGAGAAAATAACAGGAGACAGCAGAGATCATAACAACAACAAGGAGCAGCAGATAAGGCAATGTTCATGTCAGTAGGACCAATGACTGCAAATTGAAATCATACCATGTTCATACATGAACATGAAGATTGTAGTAATTCTTGAACCTAGCTTTTTAGTGATACAGGATCTAGGATCACACACAACATTAAAGAAACTGGCATGAAAGGCTGTACTTCACAAACAGTAAAACTTGACTTATGGCCGGGAAATGTGGATCTCACCAGGCAATGATCATTATATAAATTGGACCAAACAGTTGTTCATTTCTACTGCACACCTAACGAATCCCGTGATAAAACCAGGAGGCAAATAAATGCCAATTAAATCACGGAAAACTGTTATGACACCAGATCAAACCAGTGTGAAGGAAAGTGGGCTGGTGTAAGAGAACACTCACTGTTTCACTCTTTTCTGTCTTTATTGCCCGATTAGACCCCTGTAAAGTTCTGTTACTTGCAGCCAGGGTCTCCTTTTACATGCAACAAGTGTCCTGAGCCTTAAGGTCTAAAAATCCGAAACCAACTGCCCTAGACTAATAAAATTAACCCATTATATTAGAGAGGAAAGTTTGATAGAAAAAACTGCAGACAGAGACAAAGACATTAGCATGAGGAGCATTTGGGGTTAGTTCATCAGTTCAATACTTTAGTCCAGACTGAAAAGCCTATACCAACTATTTGATGGTTTGCTATCTTTGTACAGATGTGCATATTCCTGAGATCATGTAGCCTAATCACTTTGGTGATCCTCTGACCTTTCAACTAAAACCACCAGCTGGTAAATATCTCAACATGTCCTCTACTGTGTAGGTGATTTAACACATACTTTGTGTTTTACAAGATAACAAGCTATAATATTGTGGTTGACAAGTGAGCATTGTCAATATGATCATGTTATTGTGCCCGTGTTAGCATTCAGCTCAAATCAGGAGTTTACAGTCTGAAATCCCATCGTGGTTGCACTTTGTCCTAAATTAACTTCCTCGATCACTCTTCCCAGTAGATCTGAGTGATTGCACGTTCCAGTAAGACCAAAGTGGCGACTGCTGGAAAGTGACACACATCCACACACGCATGCAGTACAAAACCCACTTTTACCACATTAGAAATATAGACCTGACGTCTCATAACTTGAGTCACTGCTGCCCCTCACATCACACAGGCACTACAGTACATAAAAGGCACCAAAAACATACTGACCTCTCCAAAGGCCACACCAGGAAACCGGCAGCATCTTCCAATTCAACTCCAACATGATAGTTACAGTAGCGTGTGGTGGGGGGGGGGGGGGGGCGGTGACTAAAAGATTCTGCTTTACTAAAGAGAAAATATTTTACAGAGCACCTGTTTATTACAATCATTAGCAAGCTATCTGAACAAGAGGCTTTGGGTTAAGTGCATCTGGCAAGGCTTAATATAGCACGCAAACTACTGCAAATGCAAGTAACCATAAAACCACACATGTAGTAGTTAATATCCACCTCACTCCATACCATTAAAAACTGATTAAGGACTTCAAACAGCCTCCATTACAGAAGCGGTCTTCTGCTCTGGTTAAGGAGAAAACAGTGAGGTCTCTATAAACAGTTCTGGACTGTTGTGGTCTGATTGGTGTTCTACAGAATTAATGTGGCCATAGTTAGTCATTATGATTGAACTGTACTTGGAATAGGGCTTTTTTGTGTTTTTTTTAGGAAGTCTTTGGCTTTAATGTGTTTTTGCTCTTGTATATAAGCGCATAGACGCACTACCGGATGGATTTAATGAGTCAACCCACCCTTTGCTGGGGAGATTTTTAGAGCTGTACAAGTGAGCTGTGGTGACACAACATTTAGTCACACCAGCTACTTTTGTGACCCTGATGATGCCGGGTTAAAACTGTTTTTAATGTCTTTATAATATAACGACATGTATTACTCCTAGCTCGATTTGAAATCCTATTGTCAACCTCCATGTCTAAAATACAAAGAAATAGAGTAGGTAGAAGTCAGAATGATTTGTGGTTGCTTACTTAAATACAAATTCTATCTCACACAAGCACGGATAGTACAAGGGCATTCCAAACAGACATGCACCTGAAAATAAACTAAAACAGACTACACTTAAAAAAGCTTCCGCATTTTTCTCTGCTTCAAGTAAGTGAGAGGGCGGAAAAAAAATCATTCAACATATGTTAGGTACCACTGCAATTCTTTCACATCGTCTCCCAAAAAACACGAAGTTTGTGAAACATCTGCAAGGCATTTGCAAAATTAAATTAAATAAATTAATAAATAATAATGGACGTCTGGTTTACTGCCAGGATTTGGAGTCCAGTTTAATGGCACATGGCTTCATGGTTTGTATTAATTTACCCAGGGCTTTGGTGTTTGGCAGCAGGCTGAAATTAAAGAGACTAGCCATGGGCAAAGTACATAATATTTACTAGCAAAAATACATGTTGAAGTTGAAGGGTTCTTATACTTTTTCCATTCGAAATTACTGAGTTTGAAGTGCAAATGCATCAGTGCCAGGTCAATTTAGATGTATCTATATACAGTCAAGCCTATTATGACATGCTGGTTGAATAAAAGTAACTTTAAGTCAAAATATGCCAGGGGTATGATTATTATGGGCTTTATATATATCTATATATATATATAGATATATCTATATCTCTATATATATATATAGATATATATATATATATATATTCCAGCAGTGCATACCAACAATCATTGACAAGAAGCCTGATTTCATAGAATACCATCTCAAGCATGGAAACACAAAATATATTTTTTATTTATATCCCCACTACATTTTATATAATAACATTCAGTTTACACCAGACATTAAATAATGATCAAATGGTATTGACACTATTTTTAGTGTAAATGGAGGCCATTTACAGCATATAGCACAGATGGTATCACATACCTTATTTCTGATGAAATATTATGGAAATGTTCTAAAATAGCTTCACTGCTTAGTGTTGGTAGCAACTTCCAATGTTTTTTTGTGTTGTATATCTGAAAGCTTTGACAGTTTAACTGCAATGCCTAAAATGAAAATTAAAGAGAAGATTAAAAATACTCGATAGTCCATATACAAGCTATTGGACACAAGCTATTTAAAACTCATTTTCCGCTATACAAAACAGGGATTTTTGATAATTAGCAAGTCATTTGCTGGCCTCAACACGTTTTTCTACTTTCTGCTTTACACTGGTGGTGGCTTAAGGCTCCGAAAGGCGATCAAAGGCTCTTCATACACCATTAACCAGGAAGTGCTGCCATAACGACTCTAGGCTGTTGCCAGTTTCAACACACTTTCCTGAATTCTGCTGGTAGTTTGCGCTCAAAATAAATCATAGAATAAATAAAAGGTTTAATAAAAGTTACATTCATTTCCAGTGTTTTAAATGTTTTGCAAAACAATTGAGAACCGTGGTACAAAGTCATATTTTAAAATATGATATAAAAACAAAAAATGTATATAAAACAGCTTTCTATTTGTAAACAATGCTTTCTCACAATCAAGTGTTTTTGTACTATTTAATGATTTGATGCTGCTTAAATTGTCGGGTAGCAATACAATGTGGAGACACTTTGGACTGACAACTGCTATTCCTGGGCTTGGTGGACTACTTTTGTGTTAAGATATAGTATGTAGTATAACTGCTGATGAGAGTTAGTCTCTTACTAACATGTTAATTGTGTTTACTTCATCCATTGTAAGGTCAAATAAAAATCTGATAGCTCTCCTAACTTAAGTCAATTATTTAGCTTTATATCTTCTACTTACTAGTTCTTATTCATTAATTGCTGGTGTCTTTGAATGATGCTAACTTAAAATAAATCAAGTACAGTAGCAACAAAGGAAGCAATTACATTTCTAGACCAGTGGAAGTTAGTAACACAACAAACTGTGTCTAAGATAGAAAATGAAAGAGTTTTTTTACAAAAAGGTGAAGCACTGTGACACAATTCAGACTCAGACCTGAACCAACTCTATGCAGTTGAAAAATCAAGATCATTGACCTTACCATCTGCACCTGCTCCTGGAACACCCTCTGCACCCTTTGGCCTGTACACTTTAGCAATGAACTAACACCTGGATCACATGTGTTCAGCCAAACAGAAGCTGTAAGTGAAGGGATTGTGGCATAATAAGTAGCCCAGTGGCCTACGTGAACCAGGATTGCCCGCCACAGTGTTAGGGTTATCCCATCTGTGAAAACAGTGACAGAGACAGCAATGACAGTGAGAAAGAGTGGTGGCTTTGACAATACATTACACCAGTCAACAATGTGTGAGAACAAGGTAGGATGTTTGCTTAATTTTCTCTGTTATTTTGTACTATTGTGCACAATGTTACTACTGTTGGCAACGGGCCTGATTATTTTTTTTTATTGTAAATCAGTAAATAATGGAGAATCATTTTCAGCATTTACCATCAAAAGGTGTGGAGTATAGGTGAACTGGTGTTTGAAGCACTAACTTTTATAAGTAATAGTTACAATGTTGTTGTAAAGCAAATGGTTTGCATGGTTTTAACAAACTTGATTGTTGAGGAAGTAAACAACAAAGTAACTTAGAAATACAAAGTTTGTAATTCTAATTTTTAAAATATGCACAGTACATTTCACTGGAAATGACTTAGTTGTATTAAATTATAATTCAGACTAATCTACGGTAAATCATACATTTAGGGCAATTCGTTTGCATGCTCTTTTTCAATTAAGGTCAAAAAGTTATAACTTAAAGTGTAAAATGTATGTATATGTACATAAATTAACATACAGCATGAACTGCTAATTTCATGTTTCATGTTATCTCAAAGGTGCACAGTGGGGTTTGTTTCGCACTCACTCTCAGTCTTTCACTCTCAGGTATTGAGACATACACATAAATACCACAGTCTGCCTTTCTAGAGGACTTCTAGAGATTAAATATGTTATAAATTCAAGATTCAATTCAAGATTCAAAACACTTTATTAATCCCTGAGGGAAATTGTTTGCCATGAATACAGCCGCTCTCATTATAGAAAAATGACGTGTAAATCAGGGACATCCAGCACATGAATACAGCTAACTAATGCACGCTAACTGAGCACATCACAAACACTAAATGCTTTACACACAAGCCTGTAGGCTAATCCTGACCCTGAGAGAGAGAGCATCTGTCGACTGTTGGACTCTGCAACCTGCTTTGAAAGACCTCCAGAGTTGATAGCTAAGAAACATAAAACAGGTGGATGCAAGCACAAAGAAAAAGAGGGGAAATGGCCCCCAGACTTTGACAGAGAATGTGCAAAGGGTGATTTTCCTAGTCCTGCTGAATATCAATGCATCTTTTTCTAAACACCAAAGCACATGTGCAGAGGTGTGCGGCGTTATTTCTGCATGTAAAGGGGTGAGAAGTGCTTTTAACGGCTGCTGCTTGTGGGATAAGACACACTGTGAATTAATGTTCCAGTGGTCTATATATATATATATATATATATATATATATATATATATATATATATATATATATCTGTTCTC
>JAUMHF010000008.1:14937094-14974589 GCA_032359275.1 Microctenopoma steveboyesi
TATATATATATATATATATATATATATATATATATATATTTCACTGCTCCCCATAGTGATCATGTTGCTACATGAATAGTTACTGAGGTTGATGATGACAGAGAGTCTGTGAAGGAAGGATGTCACCAATCTGGATGATCTGGGAGGAGGTCAAGAGAACAAGTGTTTTGTCATTCTGTCTGACAGTGACACTGAGGCAGGGGACCCAGCATCAGTGCCCTTCTACAGCCCAGGGGCTCCAGTAGGAAGACCAGCTCTACACCCTGGCCAGGATCCTGGAGGGGGCTTGGGAGTTTGCCCAACCAATTCACAGTGACCTCCATCTCTTACTGGAGCCGGAAAAGGGTGGAATGTTCTCCCCCAGTTGGAGACAGGGTGCTAAGTATCTTGGGGTCTTTTTCTCGAGTAAGGGACGAATGGAGCGGAAGGTCGACAGACGTATCGGTGCGGCATCCACAGTCATGCGGGCTCTGCACCAGTCCGTTGTGGTAAAGAGAGAACTGAGCCAATAAGCGCGGCTTTCAATTTACCAGTTAATCTACGTTCCTACCCTCACCTATGCCCACAAGCTCTCAGTAGTGACCGAAAGAGCAAGTGGCCGAAATGGGTTTCCTTTGCAGGGTGGCTGAACTCTTAGAGATAGGGGGAGAAGTTCGGTCATCCGGGCATGCCCCACTGGGAGAAGGCCCCGGGGCAGACCCAGGACACACTGGAGGGATTCCATCTCCAAAGACTAAAATGTGCATCATCATAAAGTCTACTACTTCCAAATTCAATTAATCAGTAGTTTGCTTATTTGAAAGGTCTGTGTAAGGTCTGGTAACTCTGAAAAAGAGAACTTAAGGAAATGAGCTCCATGAAAATGACTTTCCAAGAAGAGGATTGCTGAAAGAGAAAGAGAACAAGCAAGGGAGTTTGTTTGCATTCCCACATAATGTTTATATTATCATGTGCCATGCAGTACAGCCCTGCACTCTAGGACCGTGTGTGTCTCCAAGAGCGTGTGTGTTTAAATCATGAATCTCTCTAGGATTTGGTGCGTGTCTCTGACAGCAACCTAAAAACCATTAAAACTTGTGTTAGTGTGAACCAAGGACATTTCATTCAGAAAATTCAATGAGCTTTACATTGCTGCATGATAAAAAATCTTTTTCTCTATTATGGGAAAAATGTATCGGTGGTTTGGTTTTTTTTTTCAAAAGTTTAAGGCTATGTTTTATATAGTTAGTTTTTTGTGCTCAGTTCACAAACTAAAGCAAGTTGTCCTCTACAGATACTGTACAGCTATAGCCCAAATATTATAAATCAGCGTTTGACATTTTCAGATTTCGGCTTATTTGTTTTTTACTGTCTGGAAAAAGTTAAAACCACTTATCTTAGTTTGCAGGAAACTGAAAACCAGCATGGCCTGACAAAAGTAAACAAAAAAGTATATTACTGTACTCGTAAAATACAATAAGTTATCATTAAAGCGGCCTAAAAAACCTGTAACAGCAAAATGAAATTGAATATTGCAAAAAGCAATAGACACTGTTCTTTTCCCTCAGGTGAACTATGTTCACGTAAGAATAAATCAAGAATAATCCATTTTAACTACCAGTCTACAACAACACAGCTGCAATAGCAAAGGCCAGTCAGTCCATTCCCGTGGTGTCAGGGTCCAGGGGTGTCGAGAGAGCTGACCCCTAACACACAGCGTATAAAACTGATTTACTACTGCTTTGCTGGCCGCACCACACTTTATAAAACTGTCCTGGACAGAGTTATGACCCCAGGTAACAAATACAGGCACATGAACAGTACATGCACATGCAAACACACACACAGTGCTTGAAGATACACCCTTATGGTACACTAGTGACTCACTATTGTATATTTAAGCAGATTCTTTAACACAAATACAGAGACTGACCAACAGGCCTTTTAAGGTAAAGACTGAGATACACATAAAATGATAACAATCATGGATGTTAGGTCACAAATTATCCCTTAAATGCATGAGCCTGTGTTGTTGTGCTTTTCCATAAATGTCTTCTCCAACATCATCTCTCACAGCACCACCAGTAATTTAGCTGTGCTAACAAAAGATAAGAGAAATGGTTGAAGAGGGACTAAATGCAATGAGATGCGAAGTGGGGCCAGAAAGCCAGAATGAAGCGTAGAAAAAGCCCCGTCAGTGTGTGCGCGTTTACATGTGAACGTGCAGGTTTTGCTTGCTCAGTCGTGCCACGCTCCAAGGATGTTGTGCAGGGCCGAGGTACCGTGGAAGGGTGAGGACAGTAGAGAGAATGAAACAACATGTAGGAAGGTACATTCGGCCTTATTGTGAGTATAACAGTGGTTAGATGATTCATTTTGATAATCCAACTTCACAATAGGTTCGTTATTATGTGTCTGGTTTTATTTGCTCAAATGTCATCGCACAAATTAGTTTTCAATATTTGTGGAGACATTCACTTCCTGGAGACTTAATCTAACTTTAACTATAACCACTACTAGCCCTTAACCTAACCTAACCTAAACCAGGAATTTATTACCACACTCAGTGATTTGCATGGTTATTACCAGCACACACACACACACTCTCTAAATGTTCCCTTTATATACTACTATACACATTTGGAGGGTAAACACATGCACTTTCTTCAAAACCAACACTCCATTAGTCCCCAGTGCTTGGACAACACACACATGCTCAGAAGGCAATATTGCATAGACCTATGCATAAAACCCATAATTTTCTAACCATCCCCCTTTTTCCAAAGGAGGAAAAGCAGAGCCATCAGCTCATGAGCTTAAATCACCCACCATTGCTACATACTCCCCTCAACTAGTTCATCCCTCCAACCCTCTGCTGTGGTGGATGGCTGACACTAAGCAGATGTGCCGTGTTTTATCTTGTCATGACACAGAGCTACTGAAGGAAACCCATATGACTCAGGGGTTTAGCCTGAATTTGATTTTCAGTACTACCTGATACCCCATTAACTGCAGGATTGTGTGTAATGGAAATGTAATAAACTAATGACAAAACGTCAGCGTTTTGACATTGAGCAGATAACTGCTGGAGGTAGGTTCAACTATTCTTTCACTGGAGGTCTGGTCTACTCATCTAATTCAGGAGTGTTTGTTTTTTTGTTGTTGTTAAAGAAGCAAACTTGTGCCATCAGCACACTTACGCAGTAATGTGAGCCCATGTTCCTTCCTCCACTAGTAAAGTAAACACGATTTGTGATCTATCCATAAATGACTGGCATTTCAATTATAGTCTGAAGCTTGTCTGCTTCTGGTTGTTCACAACAAAGCAAACGTGCTGCGTGTTATCATGTCATTCTACAATTTTACCAAAGCCTACCCCTTTTTTTAGAGGGCCCTGACTGTCTTCTGCCCTTCTGGTTGGACTGTGATGACTCTGACATTTTTCCTTATTAATAGCAGCTGTCAGTGAAATAGGGAGCCGACCAGAACCATTATTTCCTATTAACTCTTATTTAAAAGGCTATTTAGACAGAACTAAATTGCTTAATATTTAAAATCTAATAGCATGTGTCATGTTTGTGCCAGAGCTGCATGGTCCTTACAAACACAGTGGCATGATTAAAGACACTTTGAGTTTCTGTCTGGTGCATAGAAACCACACAGACAGACACAGGTTAGCGTGTGTGCGCCTGGTGTGATTTATCTTGTTAAGCCCCGGTCTGTTGTTTCAGCCTGAATTAAAGCACACTTATGAAGTATAGATCATCATTCCACAAGAAATGACAGAGAGCATGTAAGCTATGGGGAAAATGTTGCAGCAAGCCTTGATCACCTTATACCCCGACATACCAGACTGACAATTACATATACTCAGGCTCACTTGTGTCAATAAATAGCTGCCACTACTTTCACTCTAATTACACTCACAGTACATGACACTTATGTCAGCGTCCATCTGTGTTCTTCTCTCTGTCCTCCCTCTCATGCCCACCTATGTTTTGTGTGGTCCAGGCAGGATAGTTGGACTGGAGAATCCTGGATTCCCGGGAGAAGCTCTGATCCCACTCTGTCACACACAGATGAGAAGTGATCCAGGAATTAGCTTTGCTTGTAGAAGATGGATCACTGTAGACATAGTGGGGTTGGCATAGAAACACTAGAGACAGATGGGGAAGGAAGGAAGTAAGGAGAAAGGTTAAAGGAGGCGGGAGAAGGTATTAAAACTATAGATACACATACATTAGTACAGCAGTGAGGTTGCCTGGTTTAGGATGAATGTACGGTTAATTTGATTTGTTTCAGTTTATATGTTGTTATTTTATATCTCTTTGCAAGTCTGCACAGTTTGTGCATGTTTGCTCTTCCACTTGTTTGCCTGCTATTGAACGGTAAGCAAGGATAACTCCACCCGCTGAGTCGATTTCAAGTTGTTCTGTTTGATTTGTATTTCCAAATCTCCCAGACTGCTTTCAGAAACAACCTCGATAAGACACGTTTTCCTCATAAAGTACATTTCTGTGATCTATTCAAGGCTTTTTGAGAGCTGGTGCTCTATGACATTGATAACCAGGGTAACAGAGAATAAGTGGATCACACCAGCCTGCTCAGGAGCTCCTCTCTCCACAGGTGCAGCACCTATTCTGTTTCAGACAGAGGTCATTGTCACTCCCTCTGAGGGATGAAGGGATGAATGAAGCGACCAGAGGACAGAGCCCTTCAGCGCCACTTTGTTTGATAATGGGTTGCTTCTGCCTGGCTAAACAGTGGGGTTGTGTGTGGGAGGGAGGGGTTAGGAGTGTGTGTGTCTGTGTGTGTATCAGAGTGTGCGAAAGAGAGAAGTGGTTGTTACTTCATGGAAGTACCGTCCTCCACATACACACATAAACTCACAGAGACCCCTTCACTCGCGTTGTGCTCTGACCTTGTCCTGACCTGAGCCAGTATCTGGTTCACCTGTCCACAGGGGATCTCCTCATCCCTGTGTCAACTCATCACTTTATGTCCAACCATTATTCCCGTGTGGCTGCAGACTGGGCAGAAAGCTACTTACTGTTAGCCCCTGTTTGCAGAAAACCGTGACACAAGCTATAATGTAATAGACAATGGAAGGAGATGCATGTACATTTTTTACTTAAAGAATTTAGATTAAAGTAGAATCATTAAAAAGAGTGACTTTGCAGGTGTGGAACATACCTGAACTAGAAAATGTGGTTGAATGAGAAATAGCCCTTTTGCTCCCTCCTGTGGGCAAAACAATTACTGATGACCACCTGTCAATCTTGTCCAGATCTCCTGTGGAAATCCAGAAGTTGTGTGAAATACTATACTGAAAACACTTTTTCATTGCAGTATACCACACTGTTACATGACTATGACTGTGTTTTTAATATCTTGAGGATTGATACTTAAAGTCCATCAAAAGATGCAACATAGAGGCAAATTTTCCATCCAAAATAATTAATAATTAATCATGTCTGATGCCAGGTGTGTATCAAATACTGATCACACAAAGCCTGGTAAAAAAAAGTAAGATAAATAGGAGCGACACTGTAAATGAACACAGGTGATAGAGTGGTTTAGGGTGGTGTGTGGAGAACAGGAGGTTTCTGGAAGTGACGGTGTTGTCTAGATGTTCCAGAGTGAGGGCTAAATGATGGAGAGAGGAGGGCATAGCCCTCACCTCTGCATGACACCCATCCATCCACTGTCGTAACAAGAGCACATCAGAGTGCTGCCAATGTATGGGTGCTGAACTGGTTTGAGTGTGCACTCACCACAATAAAAGGTCATGAAGAATATCTGTGTGTGTGTGTGTGTGTGTTCATGACAGAGACATCCATGGTTTGGTCTACTTAGCCTCTGTCCTATCATCAAAGGACACAGGTGAGAGCAGCATTGTGGGTCCTGAGTTCTCATGTTACCCTTTCAACTCAGGGAGGGCACATCAAAGACAACGGGTTAGAGGACACAAAATACATGCGCACATACAAAATCACATTAAATGTGTGTGAGAACGACGTAGAGGGATATAGACATAAATTATGTAACTCATCCCTCCTTTTTCTTCCGACCACTTTGAACAAGTTGGTTTCTATCGCTCAAACTTCGTGCCACACAGTGATTCACGACATACTTATATACACTATATACAATTACTGTGGGCCACAGACTTGTAGTCTTCCATACATGCCTTTACAAACTCGCCTTTATTGGTAAAATATGAATGTGGGCTTACAGTGTGAGTTCTGCCTCGCCTCCTATAGCTATGATGTAAGGATCCCACAGGGAGCAAACCCACCAACTTATTATTTAAAATCCATCTTCGAGTGTTTTCCTCTTCTGGACCTGCATGAAGCAGACCTGTCAGGCCCTGTTAGCGAGACAGTGGGGATATGCCAGGTGCTTCATAGCAGCAGCCAATATATGCTTGACACACCATTTGCAGGGACAATAAACACACACACACACAAATAACCACACCAAAGCTCACTCTCAAGCGCACATGCCTCAAAACCAAAAAATTACTAAACTTTATCAACTATAGGGAGATTTAGAGAGAAAGAATAATGTGAAAGGCACTGAGTTCATTTTAAAAATGAGCCAAGCAAATGACTAAATGTGACTTTTTCATTCGGTTCCTTCTGGTCTGTGGACAGAAGATCATAACAGTGATCACTGAGCTTGAAGCCTCTGTGCTTTTTAGAGATCAGTGTGTCAGGGAGATTGAGTGATACAGGTCAGAACTGTTTATATGCTCACAATACCTCAGCTTGTGCAAATGAAAATAAATCGTGTCTCAGCCCACTTTCAGAAAAGCAACTCAGTGCTACCATCATTCTTGAACATTTACCCACACTGAAACTAAATTTGCCAAGAATTTATTTTCAGCACATTTTCAAACTGTAAACTCACACAGTGTACATCTTGGTCATTAAAGTGCTTTTCAGTCAGGGGTGCAGGGGAAATATTTACTCACTGATTATTCCAAATTTTCTTTATATTGACTGTCAAATCTCAGCGATCACATGTTTG
Organism: Microctenopoma steveboyesi; assembly: GCA_032359275.1. Taxonomy (NCBI): domain Eukaryota; kingdom Metazoa; phylum Chordata; class Actinopteri; order Anabantiformes; family Anabantidae; genus Microctenopoma; species Microctenopoma steveboyesi. Next base: position 14,944,106 of record JAUMHF010000008.1, read on the forward strand.
TCATTATATCCCTAAATATTACATCAGAGAGGAGTTAACTAGATTGACTGCATGTCAGCTTCGACTTCAGGAACTCAGATGAATTAAACGGTAACACATAGATCTGTTAGTGTGATAACTAGACTTAAAAAGAAGTGGAGGTTGCATCGTGCACTGAAAAGCACAGCAGACTGAAAGAGACAATTTTATCTATAAAAGCTGCAGAAAGTAAAGGCTCAGTTCTTTACAGCTGAGCAAACGTGATGACTCTCCTCTGTGTCCCAGAGCAACACTGGAGCAAAGCTGCTGTTACGGCTGAAACGCACTTACATTTTTTTTCTTGTTGGCCCTTTTTACCAAATAAACTTAACATGTTAAACATATAAAACACATAAACCCACAGAATGTATCACTACACTTTTGGAGATCAGAGAGTTTTTCGGTGTTTTCCCTTGTGAGCACCAGTGGAGGTTGAGAGCCTGATGTGCACTTTGTGGTATGTCTTCTTTAATTAATGTTGCTTCTTGAAACTTGTAAAGAGGTAATGTTTTCCACTTGGCCATGGAGTTGGTCTTGACAGAGGTTGGCACATTACAAGACTCTCAAGTCAGATCTAATCTGATCCAACGTCAGTTTAAGTTCCTGAGACACTATCTGTGGCTTCGTCAGCTCTCAAATATGCATTTAGAATGAGACGAACCGTGTCCAAAGTATGGATTTACCTTTTTCATTGCTGGAGGACTTTATTAAAATATAAACAAGAACCATTAATTATTAAGATATGAATGGTTCGGCTGTTTTAATATTCCTTGGTCTGTCTTTTCCACTTCCAAGAGAGTGCTTCTACCTGCACACATGATCTACGTGCATGTACAGTATCCTGCTGACACTTGTCTTTACACTGACAGATGCTTTTCTGTTAATAAACAATAACTAGTAGTTTGATGATAAAAGATGTGACCTAATAATGTATTTAATGGAGGAATAGCTTGTATAATGAGAATACATCATGTTTCACGAGTCAGCCCTACAATTAGATGCCATCTGAATCCATATTGTGGCTGATTGCTACTGTGTTTCCTTAGTTGTCCTAACTCGTTAAGTCATTATCCATTAACATGACATATTCAAGATCCAGCATACAGAATGTTTTAATTAGAATTTAAGAACATTTTATCTTATCAAAAACTGAATTATTTAAAGGTTTAAACGTAATCCCTTAATCTCTACATATTATAGTGATCATCTTTGTGATGCTATGCACATCAATAGCAAAGGGAAGACAGAAACGTGCAATCATGTTGATTTATGATACAGCACCCTAATCAGAGCTACACTGACCATATACTGCAGAAATCATTAATTCGCTCATCCTTTGGGGACAACTGTTCAAATAATCCAGGAGCTGCAGCTTGAGGGGACCCACAGCCAGCTCCTTGGTCTGTCCCACGGTAGCAACGATAACTCTCTAATTCCCTCAGTGAGAGCACTAACCAGTACTGCGATGAGAAAATAAAGGAAAACACTAGTCAGTTGAACAATACCTCCAAAGATGACCTGCTCACAAGTGTGAAAAAAGGGCCGACAGACAGTGAAGCTAACACTCACAAAAAACTGTTGTTTTCCTATTTCCCCACTCACCAGTAAGCCTTGCGTGTCTGTGTGCGTGTTTCAGTCTGATAATCATTACTTCTCCTGCACATTCCTGAGTCAGTGCCCTGTGGAGAGAACAACAGAACAACGTGTGGCTGAACTGCCAAACTATACGTTTGTTATGCTCTATAAATAACCTCAATAATTAATTACCAACCATCGCCATTGACTGGATTTTAAATCACAGTTTTTGTGGGCGGCACATGTGCTGGATCTGATTTCCTGTTATCAAGAAGAAACACAGCACAGTAGTCCATTACCTCAGGCTTTAAAGGCTTCGCTGTGAAGTAAGAAACAATGTGGGTCTAGAGAGTGTTTATGCCAAATACTCACAAAGCCAACTTTGTTTTGTTGCCCCGCTGAATGAAAACAGGTAAAGGAAAAACAATAAGGCTATAATAACTTTTTATTTGTGTAAACACAGGGTTCATAGTTGAACAGGGATTATCAAACTGTTTCATCTTAGATCCTACATTGTCTGATTGTTTTATTTAAAATGCACACTATGCTATCATGTGGGTCCCTGCACAAAGGCAGGACTGTGATCTCTTGTGGCTACTACTCAAACTTTGCAACACCTAAAGAGAACCCGCTGCTCACCTGTTCAGGATTATTCAGGGTAATAGAGTTAAAGTCTGTGCAGGACAAAGACATGTCCATACATCTGTTTGCACTGAGCGTCAGTAACTTTTATGAGGATGACCTGCTCTTCCACTTCTGTCTCCCTGAAATTCCACCCCAAACTTTACACTTTTGCACCATGTTAGTATAAAAAATGTCTGGAATATTATTGATGGATGATGCTGAAATGTCAGCTTCATGTCATTTCAGGCAATTCTCACAAGAATTATAGTGCCAAAATGACAAAGGCAGAGACATGACTGACCTATGCTTTACTTTACTTTGCTTGGCAGACGCTTTTATCCAAAGCGACTTACAGGGAGCTAGCGCTGGGGGTCTGGCTCAGGGACAAACCTGGAAGGGGATAGATCAGGAGTCAGACGGGGTCGAACCTGCGACCTCCCACATCCCACTCTGACTCTTAAACCACTGAGCTACCAGGCCGATCTATGCTGTGCACACATTCTCAGCATTTGTTTGATAACATCTTAACAGTGGAAAATTGTACCTCAGCTCAGGGAACATGGCAGTATTCAGCTATTAGGAGCCAAACCAGCGTTGGTGCATTTGGTTCTGCTCGTAGCCTCATAAAAGCAAAAGGCATCTAAAGCTCCCTCATTTCATCCAAGCCCTAATTCATTCCTTATAATGTAACATTTCCCCCACCTTCACCAACACCACCTTGGGGATTGCTGGCAGCAAATGAAACGTCACCTCTTCGCCTCCAACATGGCATGCCTGTTTTTTATTACAGGTCTAAAAAAATGTTTTTTTCAAAATTTCCCCTCTGAGTTTTCATTACGACTGGTTCTTTTTTGGAAATCGGAATATGATGATGAATGACTGTTGGAGGCACACATGGCCTTACACTGCGGGCACATGTACCTTTGATGAGGAATGGAGGGACGAAAGGTGCATGCGTGAGCCTGGTGAAGTGGAAGATCATATCATATTTCAATTCATAGTTAAATTAGTCAGAAGTTGGGTAAAAATTCACACTGATTTCATCCTTCCCATGAATACAACTGTGTTTAAATGTGTGTAGAGTGGCACAGATCTGGAGCTAGACTGCCATGAGCACTGAAATCTGTTAGTGATCATAAAAGCACCAACCATTCAGAAAGCCTTTGTGTGGACCAAACCAGGAAACACCACCAGTTTAAACACCCACCAACACCTGCCTGTCATGCTCACCATGGCTGCTGGTTGGCAATCCTCCAATCATCCTTTTTAACAACAAGTCTGTCTGGAAAGTTCTGATGAGGTGCTAAGTGTCTAATAAAGGGTGAGATGAAACTATATAAATCAGGACATGACTCCTTCCATGCTCTTTTACAATCACTTTATCATTTGCCAAGAAATGTACCCGGGTCTGACTGGCAGCGTTGTCAAGTGTGTTCTGAGAAACTTAACCAAGCAACAAAATGTCAGGTTTGCTGTTTGCTCTCTAATGACCATGTTCAACTGTAGTGCCAGAATAGTTCACAGTGAACAAGTGAACAAAGCAATATATGTTCTGTTGTTTGCTCAGTGGCGGTCCAATTACAAGATTTAATGAGCAGACGTCATTTGTTGCTACAGACTGTGTAACACATGTACACACAACTATGAACATATTTAACTTAAAAGGAGAAATTGTTTATCTCGCGATCAGAAGCTGTCACGGTGACGTGCCCTCATCTGAACACCGTCACTTTCTTTGGAAGCCAAATTCTAAAAACTTCATGATGTCTCACTCAACATCCTGCTGTGCTGTTGGCATCCAGAGCCATCTGGTTCGATTCTCAGAGGACGCACCACTAACTTTAAAGTGTGGAGCTCACTGGGGCATGCCTACAGACAGAAATATATGAGAACTCAATATTAATATCAGCTTGTGTGCAGGTACAAAAAATCTACTTTGAAGTGAAACCGAACGATTCTTTAGTCCAAGCATTTACAGCCATTTCAGACAATGGTGCATTACTTTAAATAATAGCAAAAAAAAAATACATTTTTCAGGAAAATATTGAAGACAAAGATCATTCCAACATAAACAGCCTATAGAAGACTGCCAAACTAAACTATGAAAGGAACCGAGGTAAACGACCTTATTCATGCTATGGATGATCTATTGTGTAAATGTTCTGTGTCAGCAAAAGATATGCTCTATAGATTAGATTTTGGTGGCCAAAGGTCAAAGGTCATGGTGCGATGTCTCTGGAACACTCTATGGTATTTTGATTTCATCTGACAGAACAGGACGAATTAGAATAAGATTCTGGACAGAGGCAAATCTTTGTCTTACTGTGCAACATCAGGCAGAAATTCTAGGGTTGTTTTTGTTTAACTGAGAGATTTCTGTTTGGCATGTGGAAAAACCCTGGACCACAGAGAATGGCCATGTTACACCTTGACTGAAATCAAATCTAAATAAAACTGAGTGTTGGTTTTAGACTACTGGGTTTGGTTGCTGTTTTATGGCAGATGCTGAATCATCTCCTGAGTCTGGCAGGTGGGAGGCAAAAAGCATCAGAGGAAGAAGAAAACAAGAAGAGTGCAGATTCCAACGAGAGCACCTGGAAGAAAAATGTGCAAGCAAAGAGAGAGAGATGTTCTGGAAAGCCCCCATGCTAGGAACTGCACAGATAGTCAAAATCACTCGCACACACACACAAGCGTACAAACACAGTCACGGGTGAGCAGACGCCTACACACACTAACATGCTCCTGCATGCACACGCAGAAGCTTACACAAACACACATTTTATTTATTTAGATTCATAAAACCTCAAAATGTTCAACAAAAGCTGCACAAGATTGAAATAAAAAAATCAACAGCAGCAAACTTTTCATCATGCAATATCTAAACACTGAAAGTAAACCACTGTAAGCAACTTCCCACCAGCCTCATATTACAAGCTGTAGATTCTAACACGCAATATTCACTCGCTGGCCACTTTACAAGGTGCACCTGTACTATCTAATGCACTCCAGCACAGCATGCTGTCTGCGACGAATTCTACTTATATACGGTTAGCATTTCTAGCTTTTTGTGGAAACTGTCAGAAACGTGATAACTCTATGAAATCTACTACATTGAGGTCATGGCAGGAGATGGAATAGGAAGCTAGGTGCACCTAATCAAGTGGCCAATGACGTGAAAGTTCACACGTTTGCGTGGTGGAAGAATGCATTACGCTTGGACATAAGCATAAGACACGACTGTTGAGTCAAATAACTAGAAGACAGGAGACGAGAATTCATGTGGTTCAGATGTACTCGATATCCTGGATGTCCCAGCAACCTGGCAGTCCAACAAGCAAGGCCTGGTCTAGCAGCAGGATCTTTTGTGGTCTGTAAATTGTTTATAGTCTTATGGCAAGAAGAGGTAGCATAGCAACATTGTTTGAAAACAGCAAAGAAAGGAGAAGAACAAAAATAAACAGCCTGTCTTGTGGTTTCTGTGGGAATGCTGTGTTTTTTTCTGTTAATCTGACCATAACACTTAATTTGATATTAACTATTTAAGATACCTCAAGAATCCTCTTCCTCTACTCTGCTGTTTGCTGCTCAGAACTTTATGACATTTAAAGTTTTAAGTCCCCCTGGGTAAAATAAAAAGCTGACTGTTGGAGCTTACAAGTTGCCATTTGTTATCTACTATAAGCATGGAAAGACAACCTTCTGACAACCGAGACACATTTCACCAGCATAATAGTTTTCCTTGCTACTTTGCAATATAAAACACCGTTGTTATAGCTCTGGACAGCTGGATGAAAGTCAGTGTTGGTCCTGGGCCGCGCCAAGCCAAAAAGCTGTAACAACAAGAACAAGCACTAACTCAAATCTACGGGGTTTATTTGGTTTGAGTTCCACACTGTCAGATGCTGGCAAAGCTGCCTTTGGCCACAAAACAGAACAGGGAGGAAAATGGAGTTAAAAAAGTGCTTTATCCCAGCATTTGATTCATTGGATTTATGACTTTGTCAGATCGGGAACTCTAAAAAGGAAATATAATTAAATACAAGTTTTTATTTCTACTTCTGGTTTGAGGAGAAATGTTTTTCTAGCTCAATATAAATCACCAGGTAAGAAGCTATTCTTCTAAACATGTTGTATGTATAAGTATTTTTGTGGATGTTTTTCTTGTTGTATAAACTCTCAACCTTCAGAATCTTGTTTATTTAAATAAAATGTCTGAGGTTGTGAAAACGTTGCTTTCCAGTCATACACATTCATTTATTGTTTCCATTTGTTAAATAAGACACTACAGACAGCTTAGCTAAGCAAAAAGGGAAATGACGGAAACACCTAAACTGGGTGGTCTGTCCTAAGATAGATCATACTTGCTTACTAAATAATAAAGATTGTTTGATAAAACCATAAGAGAACACCAAAGTAAATCTAAAGTGTAATATATTTAGGTAGTGTGTCCAGCACATAACTGGTTGTAATGTCACAAATGTTTACAATTCCATTCGAAATACAGAAACAAGATCTAAAGGCTCAGAATTTCCCTGTTTCACCTCTTTATGCTAAGCTACGCTAACAATCGCCAGGCTGTAGGTTTATAATTAAGAGAACAGATAAGTTCAACGTTATCATCTCACAGTCTGCAACAAAGCTAACGACCACTTAATATCAAACTAACTTACTTAAAAATAATAACTGCAGAAGTTTTTTGATGCATACAAAACAATATAGAGACGAGAAAAGAGCAAAGTATCGAAAGCAGAACTGGACAAGACAAAGCAAAGCACAGAGAGTCGGGCATGCAGGTGAGGTGGGCTCAGCTGGTGCTCAGCAGGCTCACCTGTGCAGAAAAGACAGGTGTGAGTGTGTCGGTAGCCAAGAGGCACCTCACACATTCACCTCAGTCACTCCTACAGTAATAGGGGTGTGATGGCCTCCATGTGTCCCAGAGGAGAAAACATTTTAGCATCGTACGTGAATCTCAGTCCCAACTAACGTGGACCACCATGCATAACACATTCCATCCAGCTAAACAGGCGTGAGAGCAGTTGGTGTGATCAGACCAGGACATACCTACTCATCCAAGGATGTTCACAGGCACACAAGTGCCTGAGGAACACATATACCCCTACACCTCAATCAGACCCTCCCAAGAGGCACTGAGGTGCATCACTGAAATTCAAACCCTGCACAGACAACACTATTTGCTGCTGAGAGTCGGAGCAGCTCATCCTGAAGATGTACTTTCTGTGGGAAAGAGGTAATGTGGGAGATGCAGGGACCATGCAAAGTGGGACTTTAGGAATACAAAAAAACTGCTGGTTCTGCTGCATGTTAGACTGGGGACAATACAGAAATGCAGAAGGCAGGGTCCGGCAAAAAGTCTTGTTCAAAATGGCTTTAATACAGAACAGAACATACAGTCGAGAGTATATCAGTATTTCCTTTCTCGTGATGTACTTCTCGTGTCCATAGATATTTCCTTGGGCAGCCCCAGTTTCCTCCCACTTGGCAAATACCTGGCAAGAGACTAGAACTAAATTTGCTCATTAGTGCGAATGTCAGCAGAAGGGTGTGTGTTCGTATTTAATCCAAGTGGAATAGTAATATGTCCAGGCTGCTTCACTCCTTTGAGCCTAATGCATGCTGGGATTGGCTTTTAGTATCCCCTGATACGGAGCTATAGAAAATGTACTCGCATATAAAAACACTGGTCGTGTTATGGCTACTTCCTTAGTGGTGTCTTATATTAGAACCATTAGGACTTTATGATCCTTGCAAGAGTAGGAGAGGAAATGTGTCCCAGCCATCATGTTGCCATCTTGGCTCTGTGTATGTAAAGAGGGTGGAGGTGGGGCTGGGGGGAGGTTGGGGGCTAGTGATGTGTATGTCCCCATTTGGCAGTTAAGAGTCATTAAAAAAGGGTGCGAGGGAGCCAATCCAGCGGTTTCTAGTCATTAATGAAGAACAGCACTGACAACCGCAGGCAGCCACAAATACACACAAACTCTATAAACACAAAATGAAGCACATGTGCACCCATCCAAATACACCCATTGACTGTTTGTTCTTGGCTTTTTACTCTGCTGTTTTCTGCTAGAAACAATTTTTCCCCTCTTCTTCTTTCCGGTCGTATTAAGTGTGATGACCCCATAAACACACATCAAGGCATGCTCACAGAGACAAACATGTAATTTCACAAAAACAACAATGCATGTGTGAAGTGCTCTGGAGAAATTTAAGGTCATGTGTTCGAAACATAACAGGAAGAGAAGGAGCTGCCTCAACCACAGAGTGGGATTTCTGCCGGTTTATTTAGACCAAGACAGTCGTCGTTAAAGCTCCTCTCCAAAGAAACGTTGCATATTGTCACGTTGACATATTGTTGCATGCGTGTTCATCGTGAGCGGGCCGTGAATAGGTGAGAAAATGGATGAGGAAGTTGTGTGACAAGGCGTTCAGTCACCCCCTTTACTTCCTGGGCCAAAGCCCCCACCACTTTCACGCGGGTGTCTGAAAGAGGATGTTGTGCGTACAGATCTGCTCTGCACTTTTTCAACCACAGCTCTATCACTTCAAAAGCCGAGCCCTCCGAACTGTTTGTTTACGCTGCACAGCATTGATTGTTCGACAAACAGTGCTGTGCAGCGCACACAGCGCACAAAGCATTTCTGGCTTTGCTCAAGGCTGTCATCTAGTGGCACCCACTCCAACAGTGCTCGAAAAAAAAATGCACTGGAATTCACTTATTATTGATTGCGAAATACATACATTATATTTTGCCTCCACTTAATTTCTCAATTATCCCAATAGACTTTTCTCCAAGCTTGGTTTGAGTTTCCCACGGCTGCTCGACACGGCGCTCTCGTGGTGATTTGTAGCGGTATAATGGCTCTTCCTCAGCCGTGCCTCCACTCCCAGACACAGAGAGAACAGCTCTCACCTTACCTCGATCAACAACTAAAGAGGCTGTGGAGGGCTTTCTCGGGGGTGGATGAGGTCACGGTGTGACCTGTGGGCGGGGGAGGTAAGGCGAGAAGGGGTGGAGGACTTGCAGGTGTCCAAACTCCCCTGGCTACAGACAGGTGCAGTGCACCTGTGCCACATATGTTTAGACCCTCACACGTGTGTGTGTGTGTGTGTGTGTGTGTGAAGTGTGGACACTCCTGAATACCAGCTGTGTGCTATGAAGTTTCTATTCCCTTCATATACATACCTCATACACCTCCCTGGGAAAGACACACTCATACCACCATGAGCGCCACACGCAGCTGCGAAGAAGATTAATTCATGTGTGATCTCGTGCCACTTTGTGTTACAGGTCAGCAAGTGTCTAATCACTTACTATCCGTCACTGGCTCACAGATGTGTGGAGCGTTATCCATCAGATCAAACCAGAGCTGAGAAGCACACCATGACACATGCACCAATCCATCTGACTGCAGGCTGTCCACATGTTGCTTCTAGTAATCACACGTATTTGTTCTGCTACAGGAAGTTGTGAAAGAAGATTGATATATTCATTCACGTACATGGATTCACAGTGAATACGAGAAAACAAACACAGTCAGCAGCTTGTTCTCGTAGCATGTCTACAAACACAAATAACGGAAGGTTCAGAGAAGGTCTCACTGACACGATCATCATACAGCAATTTGAAGAAGTCGTGTTGCCAAAGAAAATCTAAACTTGACGGGATATTACCTCGGTACTCCAGACACACTGTAGTGTACCTAAAGGATAAATGCGTTGTCATCTCAGGGTTACTAACAGTTTGTGTGTCCTAAGCTTTTTGGTGAACCTGCTACACTGAAGGTCAGCTTGTAACAGGGAGTATAATCAGGAGCCATTGTTCCAAAAGAGCGACCTTCACCTCTTACAAGGACTTCCTCATTTGAGAAAAACAAGACTGGGAAACATAGTGGACAGTAGTGGGATAAAGATCATAAAAATAAAGACCTCAGAAATGACTGTTTTTATTCACAGGTCAGGTCTAAAATCTTGTCACTGAATTACATCAGGAAACTGCTCTGTTGCACTTAGCAACTGACACAAACCAAAAACAGATCTGACAAGTACGTACACACACACACACACACACACACACACACACACACACACACACAAACAGAATTTCCTCAACGTCTGGACAGCATTACACGGTGTAGAGAGGAACCCCGTACTCAATCGGCCTCCGTAATTATAGCGTGCTTCATTGGAGAACGAGAGCTCTTGAGAACACGTTTAGTGCTGCATTATGGAAGAACAAACAACACACGTCTCCTCACAAACAACACAAGACAGCATCTGCATTCAAACTACAACCTTCAACACAGAGGGGTCTCCTGTAGAGAATGCAGCGGGGATTTCTATGTGATGAGCCACGAGACTGCACGTCAAGTGAAAAATAGAGAGCGCGGAGGCCTCTACCTGTCTCGTGGAATTTTTTGACTTGGCTTAATGATGATGGACAACACAAGGGCACTGTGGGAACTGTAAACAACACACACCGCAAACGATGGTGAGCCGGGTATCATGTGATGGTGCCTGGAACTCTGCCTGTGAAACGGAGCAAACAGGGAAGTGTGGTGGAAAGACAGAGGCCCAAATGATAAACAGAGTTGAGGGGTAATGTACATAAAGCACTGCTGCATCGCTCTCAGGAAATGAATAATGAGCCAAGCAGCATGTAAACTGTGGTTGGAAAACAACAAAAGCTGCTGACTAACTGTAGTGGTGTGTGGTGAGGTGGGGACGCCCTGTGATTTGGGCTCATGCCTTCACAGTGAGGCCTCTCACGCCTAAACATGCTCCTTTTGTCTGAATTCAACAGAACTATGGACCTAAATGCACTTCTAAATTCTGTTTTTAGGCTCCGCAGCTAAATCATTAAAGGCACTGACAACGAATATTGGCTGCAATTTAGGAAGTTGCATGATTAAGATTACATAACCAACTTTACACATAAAGAGCAGTTGTTTAGGTTTGTTAGGTACTTATCAGTCTTTTTGATGAGCTTTGACGAGTCGGACAAAACAGAACGTCATGATGACATTGTTCTAGTCTCTGCTGGTTTGATTTGAATTATTCTTATTGCAAACCTGCCTCTCTCTATCTCCAACTTTATGAAAGTATACAACCAAATCATTTTCAGCTTTAGAAAACAGCATTTAACAATAAGGCTACACATTTGTTTCTACTTGAGAAAAGACTTTTCATCAATTTATTTGAGAAGAAATATGTACAGGCATAAAAACAATGAATTAAAAAGTTGATCTATAACAAATATTACACTGTTCCGCATTGACAGCGTTTGATAGTTTACAGTATATCATCGTATAAAGAAACTCACGGGAGCTTTTCTCTGATCTCCATTTCGAGGCATCACGTGTTTACTCCCCATTCACAGCGGATTTGTGGGCCTCTTTGCCACATCTCTTGTTAAGTCCACTGAAATACTTCTCTCTGAAGGCGTTGTGTCCTTGGTAGGGGCTGAAGCGTAAGTCTGCTACATGATCCTGGCCGTCCAGTTCCTAAAAAACATATGTGGAGGTTATCCGCCGGCGTTACTAAAGAGTTAGGTTCTGTTCGCAATTATTACATGCAATACAATGCATGCAGGTATCCATGGTAACCACAAGTCCTCTCATCATTTTCTACCTTTTCACCTGGATAAATATGCGGCAAACTAGTATTGTGACACGTTTCCAACGTCACTTCTCTGTTTTGGGCGTGTCCAATAAAGACATGACAAATTGCAACTGTGTTTTATGAGCTTAGAAATCTTGTGTTTATTTATATCGGTGTGGTTTCATGACAAAACTCCGAGTATGAATTCGAACGCACACTACATGTTTACAATAGAAACATGACTTCATCCACCCTGCTTATTCATACATCATAGTCTTCCATTTTTTCTGCTTGGTAAAGTTATGGAAAAAATTAACAAAGTAAAAATAACCCTGAATATCAGTCAGCTGTACATATTTCAGGACATGCACTGAACATGTGTTTGCAACTCTGATAACACTGTATTAATATAAAAGTCATTTTTATGTGAAAGTCTAAATAGGTTTTTCTTTTTTTTTCTAGTCAGTGAAGCAACTCCCAAGAAATGTTTCTTTACAACACAGTTTGTGTTGTAAAGAAACATTTGTGTATACATTAATAATGTATATGAAAATTTGTATATGTATATGAATAGCGTATATGAAGTTGTTATGAAGCCAGTTTGTCCCGTGAGGTAGATGCTGGACAACAGATGAGTGGAAGAAAGAAGAGACAGAGGAAAAGAGGATGAATAAAAAAAAAAGATTGTATAGTTGGAAGTGATGACTCCAGTGCTGGTCCTGTAAAATATCAGCAGCACCTCTCTTTTACTTGGAAAATGACTCAGACTTGAGAAAGCCCTCTGGAATGGAGGGTGAAACGTCGTCAAGAAACCAAACAAGTCCAGTTGCTTTGGATAAAACCTCTTTGAGATACCCATGACCTGGATGACCGAGAACCTTCACAGATATCAGGAAAATGGTTTCCGTGATCACTCTGAGCTGGTTTAGGAAACTCTGGGTAATAACACCAACAACCTAACCATGACCACTTTTAAATGAGGCTCAAGGGACATGACTACAAACGACCGAAAACAGAGGAAGTGGCTTCTTATAGTCTATGCCAACGACCATACAGGTGGACGGCAACATACACAACATTTAAGAAGAGTTAAATTAGGCAAATAGGTTATAACCAATATACACATTCTGTCAACAAACAAGAGAATGTGAGGTTTCGATAGTTTCATTACAACATGAAATGGTTAGAGCAGTTTGGCCCCTCATCATCAAAACATGAACTGTAGGGACATGTGCTCATATATCATTCATGATCACAGGATTTGATTGTACACACACACACACACACACACACACACACACACACACAGACAGTGAATGGTGCATTAGGTGTGGACTCAGGCCTGTTTGGAAAGTAGAAAGTCTCCAACCTGAGATAGATACCAGTCAGATAAGATCAAAGAACTGTGTGTTTGTGCGTGCGTGTCATACGGGGCCCTTTATGGGAGCAATTTAAGGTTTTGAAGTGGAATGGATGACAGATCCAAAGATGGATTGTTTTCCATACAATGTGTGATTATGCCATTTAGGGTTCCAGTATAAAAGAAATGAGGCAACCATAGCCAGATGGTGAGGATTTACCCCAGACAGACAGAGAGACACCATCACTTCTATTAGGATGACATGTGAAATATATGCACGTACTACATCCTTGGACATGACGCATACTTATGTGGTTATATATACAAACAAGTCTGTAAAATACACATTGAAAACAGGAGGCACTCACACACACACGCTCATTTTGTGTAAACTAAGTCATATCTGTGTTGCTGTTCATGCGCACACATACAGAAACATTTAAAAATTTGGCAGCGCACACAGGTTGGCACCGTGCACATATGTTCCCATTTATGACTATGCGTTCGCAATACATAACTTGAAACGACACATTTAGAGAGTTGCGCTTCCAGACAGAGGATGAAATACTCAGATTACACGCTCATAGATTCAGTACGAGTTGGAACTGTCTCTTATAAACTCTGTAAAGGGAGAATAAATATTTGCTCGTTCAAAACAACGCAAAAAGATTAAACATACATGTAAATGCATCTCAATGCATGCTGGAAATCATATGCACGTACCTCTGGCTTCTTGATCTTCTCCATGGTGATGAGGCGTCGTGATGTATGGCTGGAGAGCGGCTGCTCACAGTTACTGATGAGCTGGAGACATGGATGAAGAGGAACCATCTCCTCTCTGTATCTGGAAATGGGACACACACACGGTCAATAAAAAAACGAAAAATAAAAAGACAGCTCACAATTCACTGACAGTGCACACCTGAAGAAATGAATTAGGGGATTTTATAATTAGCAGTGGTGGCAGTCCTGTAATTTGTCTAAAGGTCATAAAACGTCTGCTGAGACAGGCACAGACGAATCCTGTCAAAAGTTTCACCTAGCTAGCGCCAGCTCTCTCCACATGTGACCAGCACAGTGCAACAGTGATTGTTAAATCTCCGTTTGTGCAAAGGTGAAGCTGGAAAAAACGACGCTGGCCCGACAGGTTGACTGTGCTCCGGCCAGGTTAGGGCCCATTGTTGGCGGATGATGTATGTGTTTGCATATTTGTGTCAGTAGCAATTTCTCTTTCTAACCAACATCACAGTAGCAACAGTCCCGACTCTCAGCCAGATTTGCATGTCACTGTTTGTCTGCCCTGTTGCCATAGCCACACGTGGGCCTCAGCAGTGTTGGGATGTTTGGTTGTCACGGTGACTGGCGCTGATGCTGCCAGGCGATAGCTCTGCACTGCCAATCAGAAGTTGTTAATGGTGACTTTGACTTGTTGAGGTGTTAAAAGGTGTTTCAGAACTTCTTTTTCCACAAAAAGAAGAGTGTCCACAACTGTGTGAAGGTCATTTTCAATCTAAAGGCTGCTTGTCACAAGCTCCATCATGGAGAACTACTATTTATTTTAATTTCCTTTTTCCTTTTTAATGCTAAGAATGAAACACAATGATGCTCTTGCATTTCAATGTAATGCATTTAATGCAGACGCACATAAAGACCTTGATCATTATGAGATGATATTGTATTCAAAATGTATTACAATCCCTTTATTGTGTCCTACAGTATTTAATCTACTTGTGTAGATAATGTGTAATGCAGGTTTGACATGTAAACCTGATTTCCAAAGCAGTGGACAGTGGCATCTACTAAATGATTGGCAAAAATGTCCTAAATGTGTACTTAAGTTAAAATTTATGACCTGAAAATAAAAACCTGGGTCATTCATACTCGATCACTGACACAACTATGGATGCATTTCTGACAATAGTCACTTTATGCATGCGCTTCACTTGTTTAGGTTACAATTAGGTCACTTTATGGCTGTGACGACTGATACACCATCATCTGTCTTGATACTTTCTTCTTTCATTCATTTTTAACGGACAGAAAGGGAAGAGAGTTTAAGGGGTCTGACCTTGTCTAGACGACGACTACTGCTGACAGGACTTTGTGTCACCTGTCATCACACACGCACGCACGCAGACACGCACACACGCACACACGCGGCCTCCGCATTCTCACAGACACAAACAGTCCCCACTGTTTCTATCATAGTCACTGCTGCAGATACACACATATGTGGGGGTGACAGAAATCTGATATCTCCCCTGTAGAGCCCCAGATTAGACCCAGGAGACATGCAAAGCCTAGCCCCACACACACACACACACACACACACACCAAGAAACATGAATGTGTCTGTGCAGAGAAAAGCACACATAGCCTGCAGACCCTAGAGACAGACAGTTCACATATCGGACTTGGCTGGACTCAGACGTTTATTTTGGCACCGACAGGCACAGAGTCAAGCAAGCGGTAGATGAGTAGCAAAGACAAATGTGTGAACACGATGACACACATAAATGCCTTTGCTCATACGCAGGACCCCACACGTTCACGTTATCAGATGAAAAGGCATGTCACTTAAAAAAGGCTGTGCTCGTTCCCTCTCTCATACAAACTCAGATTCTAGAAACTAGAGGACGTGTAATCATCTCATCTCCTTCCTGGTCATGTAATTATTAAGCCAGAAGGAGTTTTAAGCCCCGAGGGTTTTTCCTCCCCAAATGTCCGTTGCTGCTGGTGTCTGTTGTGGTTCATACCTTCACAGTCAAACACCTGCACTTCCAGCCGGCATTTCACTTTCTATTAACGCACAGAACATTGAACAATGCGCGACTATGTTGAAGAATACCTTATATGTGGCCAACATATAAAGAAGCTCAGCACTGTCAGTTGTGGTTCACTGAGGCCCAGCTGCATGGGCAGGAAAACCTCAACACACCTGTGTACAGTTGTGTATACACATGGTCATTCACACAGGTGGTTACACACATAGGAGCAAAAATAGAGTTCAGCAGAAAAGTCGGAAGGTGAAAGACCTAAGAGGAATAATGTGGCAGAACGTTCTTTGTGTATCCGTCTACTCAACACGTGAAACAACTGCAAAGACAACGCTGGGTTTTTAAAGCATTTAGCAGCTTGTGAAACTAAAGCTAATCTGATAATAAGCATATGTCTCTTGGTTAATTAATTAACCAGACCAACAAAAGACTGAAAATATTTAATGTTTTTCTTACGGCAGGTCTGTGTTGAGCAGTTCTGTTTTTTTGTACAAGCCTGCCCCCTAATGGTAAAAATATTATTTGCTGAATTGCATCACTTCAGCCAACACTTCTCCCTCTCACCCATGAACATAAACAAATCTTTAAATGAAGTAAGACCATCCACTGACACATATACAAGCTCTAACTTCATCGTGACAGCCTCACCATAACCACACTTACTCTGAGCGGTAGACAGGCAGCCAATAGACGAGCCTCCCACCCATGACCAGGTGGTGTGCAGAGAAGTTTAACAAGTCTGTGAAGATGTCACTCAGGTGATATGCCTGGGACACAGGAACATGAGAATCTACATAGCTGGGCAGAAAAGAAAAAACAGAAAGAAATAAAAAGAGCATAACAAATAAATTGATACTGCGACATTCTCGGACGTAAACACGAGGCTTGCTGTAATTGATAGTAAGTCGTATTAGAGGCACAGGCTTAGACACAACAGTACAACACCAGTGTAAAATATCAGGTGAACTTACAAGCCCTCTGGGGGTTTGGTAATTTCTTTGTTGGATCCTGTTCGCCGTGTGGACTCACGGATACCATATGGGGCTGAAAAGAAGAGGACACAAAACCACATGAATAACTAAAGACAAGGTTATCTAGTTATGGGAGAAACAACAATAACAACTACACCACATCTATTCACACAGTCATAGTCATACGACTCACACATCGTGTGTGTGTGTGTATGTGTATAATAGCAGCTTGGACATACGATCAGTAATAATGGCATCAAACAGGGCCGCCGTCCTCCACACAGGCTTGGATGCATCAGACACCATTACGTCTACGTACATCTTCTCTGTTCCATACTGCTGAAGATTGGCTCGGATATTCTCGTCAGGCCCTCGCCACTTCTGGTTCTTACGACTTGAACGACCTAAAAGGAAAAAGGGGGACTTTTTAGAAAACACCAAGCAGACTTCAGCTGATGTGCCATATACGTTCTGTTAGGTTTAAGACATACCTTTGCCATGAATAGTGTTGTAATCAATATCTGTTCCACAGACATAAGCTCCAAAATGAGAACATGCGACCAACAAGCTCCCTAATATAGATAAAGAGGCAAAGACAGACAGAATTTACTGATGCTAAGGACACGAGATTGTTTATGGGCATGTACTGTATGTGTACACATTTTAGGCACACAATTAACTCACCTGTACCAACAAACGGGTCAAAAACGAGGTCATTCTCCCTGACCCTAGCGTGGTTGGCCATGAGGAACGAGAGACCGGCATCCATGCTGGTGTTTCCTATGAAATGTCTGTTCTTCACGCTGTGGGAGCGAATCAGTTCACGCTGACCATCTGCGATCTGGTGCACGATGTGAACACAGATGAAAAAAATTAACGTACAGGAAGATACTTTTGAGCATATGGACATACGCCAGACACCTGCTGGACTTATTTAATGAGTTTCTATAGACATTCTTACAAAGACAAACACAGAAGTTCTTCTTTTCTTCTCTAACCCATTCCTACGAACAGTCTCTTGTACATATTGTGTGTATTTGTTCTTCATTAACGCTATACTGCACTGTACAGAAGCAGACACAGTAAATACACAGTTTGTATCTCACCCATCTGCCAAAGTAGATGTAGTCTGGATGCTCTGGGATGTTGTTGGGGTCTGTGCCATAATCTTCTAACAAACAGAAGATGTGCTGAGAGCTCTTTAGGTTCACTGTGCCCTTGAATGGAAGATACTCCAAAGCCTGGTGTGAGAATACAAAACATGATGTTCGGAATATAAACAGAAAAATACAGTCCAGCGGGTGAGCTTTGTTTTTTATGTTCCATGCTTTAGCACATTTACTTTCAATTAAAACAAAACATTAAAGTGCTTGTCTCAGCTTTAACGTGACTTAATGTGATTAGATAGGCATTGTTTATACTTTGCACCCAAATAATTCAAGTAATTGTTGCCATGAATCAACAGCAGTTAATAGACAGAAGACCTCATCTGTCAACAGGAAGGCAATACTAAAACTAAATAACAAGCAACCTTTGAAAACAGGAACTATGCAAGTCTGCTGGTGACCAGAATAAAGACAGAGAGAGACCCTGCTACAAGATAAAGCTTAAGGTAGCTGCAGTGAAAGAACGAGAGAGCATCACTAGGGAAGCCTCAAATCAAAGTTGAGTTGACTAACTCATTCACTTCCATGCAAACACATTCACGCCTCACATCAATCTTTTTTATTCTGTCTGTGAACTCCAGAGTCTTGTTGAAAGTGTAGACGTTGATTCTGTAGGTGGAGTCTTTGTGCATGAATGCACTCTGTGGGTAATGCAGAGGAAAAGCACAAATTAAAACCTAAAATGAGTTTACACATTATACAGTATTTCATAAAACAAGTTCTCCTAAAATGTCAGGTATTTGTCTGTCTAACAAAATATAAAAACCATGACCAACCATGTTCTCTGATGGGTAGTTCAAGAGGGATGTTCTGAGTTCACTGTGTGTTCGTCCGTGGCCCCATAACTCAAAAGCAGCCCTAGAAATATAACACCAATTAAACTACATTACAGAAAAAACTGCCACGGTAACAAGAGCAACAACTTAAGATGTGTGGTAGTATGTGTTTGATACTATGTGAGATAATTCCATCGCAACAGACACTGATTCAACAAGCTCGGGGTTAAGGCAGAGGGCCCATCCCCCATATCAGGTGTGTCCCTGAGCGAGACACCCAGCGCTAGCTCCCCAAACTGGCTGCTCACTGCTTCCTCCAAGGGTTGATAGGTCAAATGCAGAGAATAAGTTTTGTTGTAACATGCAGAAATGTATCAATGACAATAAATCGTATTCTTCTTCTTTTATTTAAATCACTTACTTTGCACAAACAGATCTGGCCATGATGCCACGGACATCGTCCTCAGACAAACCATTCAGACACCAGAAAGGAGACTACAGAGAAGAGTTCCAGAAGAAAAGTGACTGTGGTGAAACAGGCTCTATACAACAGAAAACCACCTCAGCTGCCAAATTATCACTTTGCAGTAAAACAATTATCAGAGAACAGGGGAAACGAAGGGTCAGGACATAAGATATACAAACCTTTTCTTCGAAGTTTTCACAAGGATGGAAGAGTTTTCCTCTGAGAGCAAGGAGAGCCTTGATTTCCTGCAAAAACGCACATGAACCGGTGAAACATGCAGAATATTTTTTGATTTATTGCAGATTGAACCACGAACCACACAGTTGTGTGCGCGAGCAGAACTTCCTGCGTTACGTCACCAGATCTTACGCGTGTTAATCTTATCATTTTAAATTTGACTGAGAGACAATTTTAAATGAAGAGGACGTTTAAAACTAGCACATACGTCAAAATACACTGAATGTGAGTCTGCTTTAACAAATACGCACTGACTTAGCGACCAGCTAACCGGACGAGAATGTGACTTAGACTATGTGTCTATCGAAATCTTTTTTTTCACTTCATTAATGGCATTAATAGCTAGATAGAAATTATCAGCTGCCTGGAACTTACAGGTAACCTAAAGTCCAGATTGTCCTGGGCGAGATGTAAAAGATACTGAAGGCATGATCGGCCACTGGAAGTCGCCATTTTGTGTGCGGATTCAAAATACGTCCGGCTTGAAACCGGGATCAGAACAAGTAGAAGGAGCTCTACCCTAAATGGTAAAAGAACGCGCTTTCTGTCTATTTATTATAAGATGTATTAGTTTTTTATTTGCACGTGTTTTTTTTTACTTTTGTTTTGATATTCTCAGTATCATTGATGTTTATTTACATTATCGCTGTGTTATCTATACTGGCTTTCATTGTATTTGTTTTCTATATTTATAACAAAAAACTTTGATCGGTTTTGATGGGTAGATTATTTAAACTGGGATGAAATGTTTTCTCCTTTTCAGGGTGTAATCTGCTTTACTTCAGAGGCAGCTTTTTGTCTCCGCCCTCACTGACCACTGATTGGCTGCTCTAATCCTTTCTAACAGTTCATTGGTAGAGATACGTGTCCGTCACAGTGGTTTCACATCGGGACAGAGAGGAATCCGCACTTCAGCTGCTGTCAACACTGCTGCAGGATTGTTGTGTTGAGGTTGTCAAATGTAAGTTGGAAAGTCTTATGTACAGACATAGGTACTTTTATAGCAGGAATGTTTATGTTTTTATATGTTCAGAGGTTCTTTCTGCTGTAGTTTGCGGTGTGTTTTGTGCTTTATGCCTTTATCCACTTTGGTGTATAAGTTGTAATTAAAAAGACATATATCTTAAAAAGTGTCATTTATACTGTAAGAAACTATAATGAAGATTAGAGAAGATTCAACATTTCTTTTATCCAGTCCTCTCTTCTTTGTCTATGTCGTTTTAGAGACCTTGTCTACTATGGGCAATTATTCAGATGGATCTATGTAGTTTTTTTAATAACAAAGCAATTAGAAAGACTATTAGTGATTCTAAATTTGTATTTGTGTAATTGTATATGTAAAAATGACCAATTACAAATGTATAATCTTCTCCATAGACAAAAGTCATGTTAAACAGAGCATCACCATCATGGAAACTCAAGATGACAGACCACCTCCTTCTCAGTCCAGTGAGGACACTGCAGCGTGCGTTGTTTCTGTTAAAGGCTTGAAGGAGAACTGGCAGAAGTGGTCCAGTGAGCACTGGGAATATCAAAAGCACAACCCCTTCAGTCATGACACCAGAGCCAGTGTGGTGGTCACCCAGAGAAGCCAGTATGATTATGGGAGGCCCCTGCAGCGCTCCTTGACAGAACAACGGGGCAAGGACGCTCAAACCCACATCAGCAGAGAGGTTCAGGAGCTGTGTGCGGTGATAAGAAACATTGGAGTGGTCAGAGAGGAAGGTGGGCATGGAGACAGCAGCAGAGGGAAATGGATCAGTGTGGAATTTGGGAAGCTTTTCGAGCATTATGTCACTGTTTCTAATAAACTGGTTGGAATCCTTTTACGAGCAAGGAAGCAGAGGCTGGTTGACTTTGATGGGGAAATGCTATGGCAGGGGAAAGATGATCATGTATTGATCCATCTGTTACAGTGACTAGAAGCACGAATTATTTTTGTTGCCTTGATTTATGCCGCATCTGCTCTTACTGTAAAAAAATTGCAGCACTAATTGTTTTACAGGCATGTGATGGCACTTCTCAAAAGGTATGATAAAAATCTTACAAATCCTCAGAGGCTACTATATCTGAAAGTAAAATACATCCACAGAGTAGACAAAGCCACAGATATACAAATGCATTAAAGGCATTTTTGTTAGGAGGGGGATTGACATATAGTTTGGTTACTAGAACCACCATGATTAGACACTATTACGTCTTGCTTACAGCTTACATTTCCAAACTAATTCAGTTTTTAGCGTTGCTAGGTGATGCTTATGTAAGTATAATAAAAACAAATGCATCGTCCTGTACATTATTGTTTCACTGTAGGGGCTTTGTGACCTGTAAGCCTATACTGGCTTAGCTGAACATGAAAGACTTTGTAACTATGGACTTTATGCTCGCTGCATCAGAAACACACTGAGAAATGAACATAGCTGACACAGAATACTGAGAAGCAGCATCAAATAATTTATTTTAAATTAACATTTCTGAAAGTGCATACACATGTACAGTACATACAGTATCATTCCATTTATATAGTACTGAATATTATAGTGTAGTAGTAGTATTCAGTTTTTGCACCATCCAGGTAGAGCAGAACCACATCACAATATATATTATACATTTTAACATAGGACTTATGTAACTTACATTTCAGTGCTTGCTGAGATCACAAAGTGTACTGCATGTTACCATCAGTGTCACAGGAGTAAAGGAACCTTTTAAATAGATAATGATGTCAGCTACACCGCATAATGCCCGTGAGTAAAGCGAATTCTTACTCAAACTATCGGAGGCAGTCATTGTAGCTGTTCAGAGTTATTCCAATATTCCAAATACTAACTGTAAACCCTGGTTTATTAACATAAAATCACACTGGTTTAACATCAGTAAATCTACAGTTCTCTTCAGCTCACTTTTCCATCCAGAACATGTGCTTTCAGCATTTTCCTTGGCAATCTGAATCACACTGAACACGGCTTGGTCCATCAGGTAAATACACATCATAGTAGATTAGAGAGATTTGATTTGCTTCTTTTAAAAACACAATAACTGACTTCATTCAGGAGTTAACTTGGCTTCCATGTTTGACTACGTGAACCAGCTGTTCACCAGGTAATGTACTGAAACACACGTGTACGTCATGTGAGTATGTACCATCCGACATGACACGGACATGGATAATAATTTCATCAGCAGCATGAACTGGGTCCAAGTAATTAGTTGATCTCTCCTTTAGAGTTGAGAAGCTCAATTAGCTGGTCTGCCTGAAAAATATTAATAAAGGTGGACATGAGTGAACAAACAGAAAACAACACTACAGCTAAACCTTAAAACTCTACCTGTTTTAGAACCCCAGGTATTGTGTTACTAAAATAATTAATAAATAGAAAATTAAAGAAATTGTACAAAAATGTTATTTTAATTATTTTGTCTGTATTAGCACTGCGGTGATATAAAATGGCATTCTGTAATGGAGCACAGTCAAAATAATAAAATAGGGGATTTACCGAGATAAACCAATAGGAGTTGAGTCTGTAGAAGAGGCGGGACAAAAAGCCCATTTGACTGGCAGGTGCCAAAACATGAAGGTGCAGGTGTGTGACAGAACAGAAAGGAGGCCAGTGGAAACCAAACCTGCAGACAAGGGAAAGGGTTTTTATGCACACAGATTCACTCCTAAAGACAGGATCAGATTTAAAGGCTACATAGTGACGGTGTTTCCCCAGATTAAGTGACAAATCAACAGAGCATGAGAAACTGTATATTTGCAAGATGAGAAACAACATAGGAGATTTGATCTTACAATTTCTAGATTAAGGATTATAATTAATTTGGTAGTCTTAATAGTTTACAATTACTTTTTTTTTTACTCTGATGATGACTAATCATTAATTACAATTATCATTCTATATCATCTACATTCTATATCAGGATAGACACAATAAACACATGTTAATAACTAGTTTTGAATGTTATTAGAGAGCATATTAGAGAGAATCTTCACTTCTTTGTAAATGGAAAAAATTGTTACCACTAAATGCAGCCCACCTCACATCACTGAGATCTGTTACGTTGTTTCTCTGGAGAACGTCTTTCCCCATCTCGACCATTCGCATCACTGTGTACGACAACCAGAACATAGGACCCTTTTAAAAAAACTTGCAATTAAAGTACAACTTTCCTAAAAAAAACCCTTGCTTTGCCATCTACTTCATATACTATAACTTTACAGAAAGAATTAGCTACAATCTCCTGATCACAACATTATCGAGCAATGCCATGACAGCTGTCTCTGTGGGCTTACATTGCCGTAGTACAATCCTTTATACATGCACCTGTGACACAGGACAAACCTCACCTAAAGGCACATGTTCTTTCTTGAGTGATTTACAGTTCCCAACATGTTTCGTTGGTACAACCAGGTAATGGTGTGGAGCTCCAGGTTTGATGTCTCTAAAACACGAGATCTCCTCATCCTGAAACAGAGATACATTAATAGTTCGCCAGAATATCTGAAACTCTGAATACAGATTCACAAAATCAATATTTATTGCAGATGTTTGTGACGCAGCCCCCCAAACACAGCTGAATAGCAACATGCTAACGCTAGCTCGCTATAAGCACTAATATTATTCAACTACTACAATATATACTCACGCAGTGAAGCAGCTCCGTGTCCACTTCTTTGCTTACAATCTTGCAGAAGATACACTTCTTGTCATATCCCTCAGCTGGCACGCTGCTAGCTTTAGACACATCACTCTCGGCAGGTTGTGTAGTCTCTACTTCTGCCATTGTCATACACTAGTAAGACCTGGTCAGTCGATCCCAGAGCTGGTCGAGTTCACGAGGCAGAAATAAAAGATCGTCGATCTAAGGGAAGAAATCAGCCACCAGAGAGCGACGTGTTTTAGTAAAATACCTGGTGAACCTCTGAAAAACACAAACTACGACTACAGACATAGCTGATCCTGTGACGATTTGGTTCAAATAAATAGAGTGACTAAATAAATCTAATTTCCTAAAGTCATTTTTATTTACACAGCACTATTCTTATACAACAACAATTCACATCAGCATGCACATGAGCACACCATAAAGTCAAATCAACTTAAATGTGACACAATGTCAAATCGGTCCTTGTCTCTGCCTATCTGGATTCTCAGACTTTTTATCTGATTTAGTTCTTTGGACAGAGAAAGTGATTATGGTTGGTGACTTTAACATTCAAATAACGTTTCAGTTTACTTTATTGGACTTTATATAAACTAGAAAAAACTATGGTAGATATGTATCTGGAAATGCTGTCACCAAATTAAAGAGAATGATCCTATTGTCTTTTAATCCTGTGACATGTACCGATACAGAGGAGGGCAGGTAGCTCAATAGTTTAAGCGTCAGACTGGGATGTAGAAGGTCGCAGGTTCGAATCCCGTCTAGTCCATCCCTGAGCCAGACACCCAGCTAGCTCCCTGTAAGTCGCTTTGGAGCGTCTGTAAAGTAAAGGGCAGTAACCTGTACTTCACTCCAGTACAGGTCGACGATCTAGTTGATAATGCTGCAGCATCAATAAGTCTGATACAGGATGCTGTTGGCCCTCTTAAAAGAGAAAGTAGTTAATAAGAAGAGGTTAGCTCCGTGGTATAATTCACAAATCCGTAGCTTAAAGAAGACAATGCAAAAGATTGAAGGCAGGTGGTGCTGCACAGGCTTAGCCAGGATTTATTTCATATTAAAAAGCCCTCCGTAAAGCTAAAACATAACATACTATTCAGAATTTAGAGCAAATCATAGTACAGAAACAGCGCGTCCTAAAGTTGACAATGATCTTCTCTTAGCCTTGGACAATTTGTTTCTATACTGGTCTTGTTAGATCTTAGTTCTGCGTTTGACACTATTGATTACAACATTTTATCAGGAGAAACAAATACATTAGTCAGACTTCAAGTATGTCTAAAAGACATAGAGGCCTGGATGTCCTGTAACTTTCTACTCCTCAACTTCAGGCAAGACTGAAGTTATTCTATTTTGTCCCCAGGGCCTGAGAGACAAGCTATCCGATCAAATGGCCACCTTAAGTGACATTGCATTGGCCTTGAACACTACTGTGAGGAATCTTGGCATTATCTTTGATCAAGATATCTCTTTCAGGAGCATTCTGTCTTAAAGTGATGCTGAGAAATTAGTTCATGCATTTGTAACTTCTAAACTGGACTACTGCCCTTCACTCTTAATAGGATGCACTAACAATTCATAAAATACCTCCAGTTAATCCAGAATGTTGCAGCCAGAGTTTTGGCTGCTGGAGTAAGCAGGGGAGATCATAAATCTCCTACATTAGCTGCTCTCCATTGGCTCTCTGTAAAGTCTATAAGAGAGTTTAAAATCCTTCTCCTCACATATATATCACTAAATGATTAGGCCCTCAACATATCTTAAGGACCTCATACAACCTAAGTGTTTTTAAATCACAGTTAATCCTAAGGCATTTGATTAAGGTATTTTTCAGGGCTATGATTATTTCTAAAATGCACATTGTACACTGTTACATTATTGTGTAAAGGATAAGTGATATCAAAGTCATAACAAAATGACTTCAACATTTTGCTAATGAACAATTGTTATAATAACTAGTCATATATTTTGGTATTTATTGGTTATATATTTAACATGTAAAACAACAAGACAGCTTGGTGGGAATGGAGCTCTGCTATAGTAAACAATACTGAACAACAGTGGCCATAAAGAGTAATGTTTGAAGCCAACAGTATTAAAATAGTAATAATCATCTTGGTTGACCTTATAGTTACAGTAAATTCATTCCAGCATTTCCTTGCATGTTTATCTTGATTCAATTGACAAGGTTATTTTCGCGTTCACATCAAATACCCCTTCCTACAGGGGTTTACATACCAGAGAAGCCACATCCATGCGTCATTGCCATCACTGTGGTTTTCTGTGTTTTTTTTTGGCTGCTACATTTCAGTTCAACCTCATTCAAGTTCAACTATTGCTTCAGTTCATTCATTTATACTTTTTGAATTTAAATGACACCACATCTCTCCACATTTCATCCCAAATGCATTTGTTTATTCATAAGAAAATATTGCTTTACTCTTTATCACCAACAAAGACACAATTTTAATGTGATTCCACAGAACTGACGCAGTGCCAGCACTGCTGGGCAGTCTTGGATTTCCACACAAACATAAGCCAAATGTCAAATAAACAGACACACACAACAAGATAAAAATACATTTTGCTTTGAACGCTTATCAACACATAAATATAAAATTTGTGTAAATGAAAATATGTGAAATATTTTCCATCTAAGTACATAACCAAGCAAGTGTTATATCTCTGTGCCATAACATCGCATCATCCTGTAGCAGATGCAAATGTGTTACTGTTTAAAAAACAGAAGTGACAGTTAACAGTTACGGTCGCTTCCTCCTGAACAGCACACATCACTGATGATTATGTGTTTATAGTGTAACTCTGTACTTTGATTGTTGGATCTGACAGATTAGTTCTTCACCTGTAATTATCAAATAGAGAACATTAAACATTCAAACAGACCCTGGGTAAGGAAAAACTTACAACATATGTTACAGTGTTTTCAACATAAATAAAAATGATTACTTTTTGATCTTAAACTTTTAGTTATGTGCCAAATAGTTTCATAAATCTTAAACACATGAAACCAGATATAACATAATAAATACTAAATAAAATATAAAATTTCACCAAGGTGTGAAAGTAAAATATATTTTTCTTCTCTCAATTCTGAATGTGCTTACAGCAGGTACAAACTTTTTATCCAGTGTTACTGTGAACTTTCAATCACAACGCTTAAAGCTTCAAATCCCATTTACCTAATGGGTTTAGCACAGGGCTACTGGCGAATAGCCGCTCGCTTAAAGCAACGAGACTCTGAATCACAGGATTTCATCTAGCCACCTCTCTGTAGCATGCACAGATCAAACCAGTGTAAACAGAGGGACCCGTTTGAGAACCACTAGATCAAGCATCATACTGTGTGTGAGCTAATCTCAGCCAGGTACACGGATGATGCAGTGGCAGCTGCTTCATCAGGTTTTGTACAGAAGTGGCTACACCACATGTACTCTTTGGAGTCCTGATGTTCTGTTGCTTCTGCAGGACTGTGGGACATCCTTCAAATTGTATGCCACCTTTTCAGATTTCTCAGTTCAATACTGCACAGTCCAGACCTCGAGGTCTTGTACAATAAAGTCTTCCTCTGTGGAGAGAGGTGCGTTGTGGAAGGTGGGACAGGAGAAGCTTGCACCGTGATACAGACCAGCATCCAGCCACAGGGCGAAGCCAGTTCTGCAGAGCAAGAAAAACCATCACTATAACATCAAACCATAATAACCTAAAGTCGTTTATGCTTTACAGGTGGTACTAACTCAGGTGTCTCAGGTGTAGCTTATCTAACAGCATTTTATATTTATCTATATTTTATAAGTGAATAGCCAAATAACTTACCCTCCTCCACCGATCTGCAGGGATTCCAAGCTGCCACTTACAAAGTATGAGTTCTCCCCACTCCACCTGTATGCCTGGATGAATGTCAAATACAAGATATAAAAAAATAGTTCATACAATTCAAGAATTTGATTAAGCAAGTATTATCTCTGAATTGAAACATGCCTTTTGTTAGACTTGCTCATAGACTACAGGTAACAAAAGAAACAACTACTCCTCTCTTACCTGAAAGTCAGGGTTGAAGCTGAACAGGAAGGTTTCTCCTGTACCATAGCAGTATTTACTGACTCGGAATGAATCAGAAGAAAATGCCCCAAACACCTGGGAAAGAGAGACAAAAACTGGTCACTAAAGACACATGCACAGATTTAGCTACGGATAGTATGTGTGTGTGTGTTCGACTGCCTTCTGTATTGAAAAATGACAAACCTTTTTGTGCATGTCTTTGACGACTAGCAGCACAGGACAGTCCAGTCCAGCCATATTCCTGTATAGTGTCCGCAGGCTGCTCCCATGGATGGCGGTGCTGTAGGCCAGTTGCCATGGATATCCATGAGTCCTTGGTGGCATTTGAGTAGCAAGCTGTTGTACAAAGAGTTATTCATTTAATTTGCCATGCTAAAAGGTGATAGAACATAAAAACACACTATTAATAATAATATTCGGTATGCAAAATCAGCAACTTACCTGCTGTAGGTGAAAGTCATCCAGTAGCTGACTACTGTCACTCAGTGCAAGGACAGCATCTTCCTCCTGGTACTCACGCTCGTCTGCCTCAGAGTCCTCTGAGCTGGACAGACTCAGGCGACGTTTTGACTTCTTCGCAGTGATAATCTGGAAGAGGGCACGAATACAACAAATTAGTTATATGACACACACGAACAATATAATATACACTACGCAGATTGTGGTTTCAAATAAAAACTAGACACGCTGTTGTTCAACCCATTATAATTCCGAATGAATTCATAATTTGATTGCCGATGGTAAGTTAATCAGCAGGTACATACAGATGATGACAAAACAAACTTTTTTCTCTTTTCTCCCATTATAATTACATAAAGTGTGATAGTCCTACTGTACCTCCACATACGGCTCCACACAGTTGCTAGCATAATAAAATACTTTTACGTTCTCCGGCAGCAGCAGCATATTATTACTCTGTCAGTCTCTGCGCACATGCTAACCAAACCGGCGCCATCCATGCTTTTTGTACCCTGTGGGTTGCTTTCACTTTCTGTGTGTGAAATACCATTGGTTGGAAATATGAATGGAGAGGTTTCTTATTGGTGCACACTAGTGCGGTGTGGTATCATTTCTCACTAAACAGGAAAAGGCTAGAGAAAGGAAGTGTATATATGGCAACAGCTGGATTTTCCACATCCTCTGGGACAACTGCCAGACTAGTTTTGTCGTTACTGTAATGTGGGTTTTTTTTTCAAATGGTTATAAAACTAAAGATAATATATAGTGTCTTTCTTTTGACTTTCTATTAAAACCTTTTAATTTAGAAATAGGTATCGCGTTTGTTTTGTGTGTGTGTCCTTACCTTCCATTTCTCAGGAGTGCTGTTGACAGGGCTGCTGAGGATCTTGTTGATCACAGCCACCTTATTCTTCTCCACAACCACATAACGGTTCTGCTGCTCCTCTGCGAATAGGTACTGGGGCTGACAGGGCTTCTTAGTGTCCTTACTATATATGTCTGGTGACCACTGCACAAAGAAGGTGTAGAGGTGGTCAACCCTAAAGAGAAAAACAAAAGAACAGCGTGCATTTTCTTTTAGTTATGAATAATAATGTATCTATGTAAATAGATTGTGTTTAATACAGTGTTTAATAATAACTCTCTGACGGTAGAACACCATATGTGACGTGATGTTAATGAAGAATACAACAGCCTACGTAGGAATGAGTTCAGGCAAATAGTCTTATTTCTGATTGGTTTAACGCATTAGTCCCACTGGGTCTCAAATACTTTCACTTGCTGTAACATGGACGACAAGAGTAAGTTAAATGTTTGTACAGACTCTGTTTATACACGTCTTCTCATGAATTCCAGGAAAGTGGCTCATGCATCACCAGTAATCGCTCGAGGTCCCGGTTAGATGTTGGTTTTTTTTGGCCATTGTTTTTCAAAAGAAATCTACTAAGAGGAGGTTCCAACAGTATTTAGCATTGATTGTATGGATATTTAAATAAATAATCAAACCTCTTTTTGTAACACATACACTTATTTCTATCACTGGATAATAATAAAAAACTAGAAAGTTCCTGCGGAAACTTTAAAGGTGAATGCCACCTTGCGCCTCTGAACCTAGACCCATCTCCCCGACCAGAGAGCAGGATTTACTGAGTATTGACAAAGATAAAAGTTGACAAAGTCAAAAAGTTG
>JAUMHF010000008.1:14974689-14995755 GCA_032359275.1 Microctenopoma steveboyesi
AAAAAGTTGACAACTGTAAAAAGTTTGCACAAAGCTGCAAAATGGACAAAAGGTTGATGAAAGTTGACAAAGTGAAACACATACACAGTAATAAACACAGCAACAACAAGAACACTGATTACTTTCATGTGACTATGAAAACTGTTTATTTCTTAGGCTTTTTTTTGCATTGAAAATCCAGTCATAATTAAATAGTCTTTGCAGTAATGAGCTAATGTCATCATCTCAAGCAAATCAAAATACTTGATACTGAATAAATTACAGATAAAACATTGTTTTCAGCATAACAATGTTTACAGACTCAGTATTCATTTCACTTACTCTCCAACGCTGTAGGCGACTCCCATGGCTGATTTAAAAAGAAATGTCTTGATGATAAACTTTCAGCAGGAAAAGCGGGTAGTTGGTTTAGAGTCTCAGTGTTGAAGCAGTACGTCCACTCTTGAGTCTCTGCCATCTGCTGCACTTTTATACCTGCAGATCAATCGTTGAGATAATCCCCTTTGACCATTAACCCCCCTTTTTCCCCTGACAACTTAACATGGCCTGCACGTATTCACACAATGATTTCACAATTGGAAGCCAAAATCAGTGACACATTAACTTGACCTGCTCTCGGTCCCTGTCCTTAAGTTTGACTGGAGTTCAGACATTCACTGTGTCAAGGTAGTGGCTCACTGACTAAATGAGGTGGCTTGACAGAAAGATAAAGGCCTCTGTGTATGTATATACTGTGTGTATTCATGTATGTATATTAGTTTGATTGTCTTTTCATTGTGCCATTGTAGCTCTCAGTCTTTGTAGATAGTCTAGTCTTTCCTTTAATATCACCAGTACTAAAAATATCCATTTTCTGTGCGTCCACTTTATTTCAAGGAGAAATGCTGCTCTGTTTATTTTATAGATTACTATATTTAAAACCTATAATCATCCTCACATGCCTTAATCTTAATAAATATTTTGACAATCCTGGACATATGCTTATGTGTATGTCTTACTACCATTTAGACAAGAAGGTTGATAATCATTTTGATACAGTTAATATTACTTTTAATTGATTTTCTTTTACTTTGTGGTAATTCTCATTTTACATAAGCTCTATTTCCACTACTGCATTTCACTCCCCTTATTTCTCAGACTGTCTGCGAGAAAGGTTTCTGTTTTCAGTAATTTGATGCAAGGAATAGTTGGGATCTGTCCTAACAACTTACTTGGAGCAGGACATGGATTTAGGGAGGTTAGGAACTTCCCAAAACTTACGCAACATCTGGGAACGCCCCAGTTCTCGCATTACACGCTGCCAAGACGAGGGGTGTGTGACTACATCAGATCACTAGCTCATTGTTTAGGATCACAGTAAAGTTTACAGTGTGGGGTGTTTGTTTTTTAGTGGTTTCATATACCATCACAATTAAGGGGTTCGCCGACACTTACATAAACTGTCATTTAAGGCTTAAACTTAGCTGTCACCACTTCATCAGGATTAGTCTCAGGCCTAATTATCAAGATTTAATCAAAGTAAACTCTGATTGCAGTGCTGACCACTCATAAATGATCAATGTTCAATACTAACTATTCAGACTTCATCAGTTTCCAGTGGAGGCTGTTATCTTTCCACACTAATGCTCAAACAGAATCACAGAGTTGTTTGTTTCCTTTATCTGTGGTCATTACTGAGATTACTGAGTAAACACAAATAAACAGACTCAGGCGCTTCTATAGACCATCTGATTGTTTTGAGCTGTTGAAGCAGTAATCCTATTTGTGTCCTGTTGTAACAGTTAAAGTTAAAGTTGACAATTAAAGTAAACAATGACTTCATTATAATATCAAATGACAGCCCATCTAATTTGCAAAATAGCAGCTGATACTGGTCCCACTACTCAAACACAGCTGTGGTCACGTTCAAACAGGCCTACGTCAGCTACAACAGGGACCCTATGAGGTCATTACAGCTGTGATGTTCTTACACAGGAGAAATGGAACGAAAAGGAAATCAATCTGAGATACGTCTTCGGTAAACACAGACACACAGATACACCTACCACATACAGATAGGCTATAGGTCCCATGCGCAGGCTACGCTGTATGTGCACGCAGCAGCACGCGTGCTCCCACCGATTCACGCACCAAACGTCACGCCCGCACGTGCGGACGCGCAATCGGCTAAAGCCTCCAAAACGACGCGTTCGGTCTGCGCAGAAGAGTCAGTCTTCCTTTGATCCGCGGTTTTGCGATAACGTTTGGAGCTTCTCTGCATCCAACAGTTGCAAGGGATGCAACTGTTGGATTTCAGAATAAAATAATTCCTCTTTTACCATCTGCAACATTAAAAACACACATTAATGCATCACAAATAATTATCCAATAATACCATGTTCACACGCCATTAACACCAGGATGATATTTAACAAGCACTACTGTGCAAAGATTACTTTGCAAGTGATTGTTACCTAACACAGGACAGAATTTGAAGTTCAGATTGATCAAATAAAGCTGATATAAGACATTTTTTCCTGATGGCCACTGAATGACATCTCAAAGGACGCTAAAATGTCCAGTGATGTCCACTGTGCTATGTTAACAGTCCTGACAGGCACCTGCACGCACTGTTGGAGTACATGAAACACAAATTAATGTTTTAACATTAGAAGAGTGTTTCTATAATGATTTTTCTAAATGATTTGTTTATAAAGGGAAAGGCTCCAGCTGAATTGAGGTCAAGTGACTAAATTTGCCATGTGGGTTACACAATATTTTACTGCTGTCAGTAATATTTGACTCCCTGGTTGCTTTAGCTGTACATTTCAGCTTATGCAATGTGCTGAAATAGAGAAAGACTCCAAAAAAATGCTGTTGTTTAAATTCCACAATTTATCCAAATGTTTGTAAGTTTAAAAAACTTGAACAATGTTTTTATGTAAATTAGTCAAACTCAAACCACCACAACAAATTACATTTGTCTGTGAAAAGCTTTCACATTACCTTCCTCATATTCTTTGTAAGAAGGTTTTGGCATCTGTTGCTGCAGAGCTGTTTCTGCTTTACCCCTCCTCCAATTCCCACAAATCCTCTCTGCTCTGTGCACTGTTCCAATAAAACATGGGAGAAAGCCACCATAAGCCAGAATCCTCACCTCTCTGGGTACAGCACACACACGTACACAAACTGGCATCACTCTGTAAACTCACATGTTTGGTCTTATTTACCCTTGCAAACAATTTTGGAATTTAGATGCATTTTGTGTTGAACAGAGTTACTCTCAGCTGCAACCTATACAGTGTCAGAAATCACTTCCTATTCACTTCTCCGCATACAACAATGAACAGTGCAAACTGTAGTGAACGGCTAATTGAGATTTTGAACATGCGATAATAAGTGACTTCACAGTCAATAGTTTGAGCTTCCCTCGGTGTACTACTTTTAGAGCTGCACTGCGGGGTATTTTCAGTGCACTATGTGGGTTATGACAAGTAAACAGCCAACATCGGGGCAGGCTGCGGCTTAGCAGGTAGAGCTGTTGCGTGGCACAGTAACTGTGAAGGCACACATATTACATGTTGGTATTTGTAGAAAATGACACAGGCCCAATTATGTAGCACTAAGTACATTAGATCTGTGACATTTGAGGCATGTTTACCACTGTGGGGTCTGGTTGGAAAATAGTTTCGAAAAAAAAAAGGAAATAACAGAAGTGAATCATGTCTGTGTGTGGTTTAACATTTCCTCCCACCATCTGTTACCAAGTGATTGAGGAGAAGATTAGTATTTATGTTGTAATTGTTTTCAGAATGGAGAAGTTTTCACTAGTGGTACCATCATGGGGCATTGTTTTTCCAGCTAGGTCCAGCATGTATGTATGTGGACATGGTGAAATATCTGTTCATGTTATTTCACTGACTGAAGTGGAAACATACATATGTGGTGAAGAAAAAGAATGTAAACACAGATGTGAATTCTTTTTTGAGACAAAATTCACAGGATTAGTATAATAATGACAGAAATGTTATTTGCTCCCTTTTCTTATATCACTGTGCAGTAATAAGAAATATATTTCTGAACATTTCATCATTTTTTACCCGCTTCACTGCGGTGTCCTGTTTCTTATGAATCTAGGGTGCACGAAGGTAAAACCCGTGCAGAAGTTGTTCAAATGGCATGACCACAATTTAAACTCTGCAGCAACATTGATTGTTTTAAAAATCGATGCAGTTTTTGCAAAAACCTACAAAGTGCAAGCACATGCATGCAGTACATGAGTGCGTGTGTGTGTGTGTGGGTGGGTGCGCATGCCTGATATGACCCTGATAATTAGTGTGAATTATTGTGTCTACATCTATCCTGCTTCTGCTTGTGGGTGAGTGTGCAAGTGTACATAAAAGCAGCAAATAAACCAGTTGATGCAAAGGTTAAAAGTGTCCAAGCCTGGGCATCCTGCTGGATCCACATGAAATCTGTAAGTTTTTTAAAGGCTTTTCAATGTTTATCTGTTAGGAATATTACAAAATCAGGCGAACTCAGTTAAGCTTTTGTGCAGTTTTTTGCCCCTACATCCTGAGAAGCCCATTCTCAGGGCTCACGAAACTGGTTTGGACTGGATTAAGCACTTTCAAACTGTAGGTGTGTGTACGTGTTGAAAATACAGAAGCAATGCAAAACGTTAGCAAACACGTCATAATATGTAGGTTTACACTCGAGTTATAGTGAGTGTAAACCTACATATTGTGCTTATGGCATCTTTCTCCTATTGTCTTCACTGTTCCAGTTCAGTCCAGTCCACCCTCCTGAGGAAAACTGCTCACCTAGCACTTTCTTCCCAGACACTGTACTTTTAACTTTAAATACCATTCAGTGACTTATGCAATAGATTTAAGTCCAATGAGGATGTCATAGCTTTGACTCTGCCATGCAAGGCTTAATTGGTGATGTTATAATTACAGTAAGGTTTCCATTGACCCACATATAGGCCACGACTGCAGCAGCATTGTAGGAGACTGACGTTAAGAAAGACCACAAGCAAACCATGTGGCACTCTTTCAAGCAGAAGCCGGAATGAAACGTACTCTGTAACTGAGGCTTTGCTTCAAGGGAAATTTGAGTGGTTACAGACGAAAGGAGGGTTAAACCAAGAAATGGGCGTTATTTCTAACTGTAGCGGCTCAAAACTAAATATGGGGTTTTTGCAATGGGACCTACAAGTCATGGAACCTAACTTAATTTAGTATCTAGTAATTTATGTATGTCTGTCTTCCTCGTCACTTCCAGTTTAATTATTTAATCATTTCTAGGTATGTATCTTGTCTGTGAACATTATAAGTATGCACACTGACTTTTGGCTGTATTGCCATGAACTTTTACAAGACCCCCCCAACTACATCTGTGCGCTCCTCCCTAAACTTTGCTGCTATCCATTACGCACGTTTAACTTTTGCTGACACCAGCCTGGCACAGATTGAGACCATCATGCTTGCTAAGCAAAAAATCACTCGCCAGACACTTATTCACTCATTATTATTTACTTATTAGGTCAAACTTGCCTGTAGTTACAGACTTGAACAAATAC
This sequence comes from Microctenopoma steveboyesi, assembly GCA_032359275.1. Taxonomy (NCBI): domain Eukaryota; kingdom Metazoa; phylum Chordata; class Actinopteri; order Anabantiformes; family Anabantidae; genus Microctenopoma; species Microctenopoma steveboyesi. The sequence goes on from JAUMHF010000008.1 coordinate 14,980,253, forward strand.
ATGTCTGACTTGTAATTTTTCATCAAAGCTTGTGGTCAGAAAGTCCGCATTTGCCCCTTGCATGTTAGCATTGTCGTGTCGCATTTTATGAACCTATCCATACGTATGCTAAGTATGTCCATGTCATTGTTTGATAGTATGTGGGTTTTATCTTTAAAACCTGGTAGTGTGCCAAAACCAACGTTGCTCTCAGCAAACTGAGCAAAAGTCACTTTTGATCTTTAGACCCGACTAGACTTTGTATAGCGACAGCCAAGGCCAGAGTTATGGCCCCTGTCCATTTTTCTGTAGCCATGCAGTCTTTTAGGGAGTGGACTGCAATAAAAGCAGACAGTCTTTCTGTATGTGTAATGGTTAAAGATGCAAGCTGCAAAAAAAAGGGAGAACGGCGCGATGGTATTCAGGTCAAGTGAAAAATTTGTGCTCCCTCATCACAACTACTGCGGTGCCCATGGGCAAGTCAATCCCAAGGAGTGTGTGTGTGTGTGTGTGTGTGTGTAGGTGAGTGGTATCAGGGCATCTCTGCAAAACACTGTGAACCTTCCAGTGTAAATGACCTAAATAAAGAGAAAAAAGTGTTGTTAACTAACAGATTATACTGTTAGATAAGTAGAAATAAATGTTTTTTACATAAAGAAACAGTTCTTGTTTTCTCAGTTCCAGCAGAAGCAGCGGTGCAAAAAGAAATCAGGACACTTTAACGCTTTTTTTTTTCTTACGGTGGGAGTGTGGTGAGTGTGTTAGCAGTGTGGAAAATAAGTAGGAGTAGACTGACTTCTGACAGTAAATGAATACATGTATCCTCAGAAAGTACCTGTTTGTGTTTAGGTGGTAGTGAAAGTTCAGGAACTTTCTAGGCACAGCTTTTCTTCCACGCACTGTATTACACACAACACTTTGTCACAACACACATTGGTTTTCTTGTCATATCTGCCCAACGACGGTTAAGTGAGCGGGTTTTGGAGGTTTGATGACCACTGGTGAATCCAGACTTACCGTTTTCGTTTTATACACTTCTGGTCGAAAGGGAAGTTTGTTGGTGACCACAAATGAATTCTCCACGTTGGTTTCATCTCACACATGCTTTGAATAGATTTGTTAAGTGAAACTAAGGCAGGGGAACGGGTGTGGGTAGATGTAACAGCCCCACCGCTGGCACCTCCTCATCCCCTCTTTAAGTGAGGCCAACCTGGTGGATGTGTGAATTATACTGTGATAATTCTACTACGTGTTTGTTATGTTCATATGGTGGGATTGAACTTTGGCGCACGTTGCTAATAACTTTAATTGCAACTGAGAAATTATAAACTAATATCTAATACAGTATCTCTACCATAAAGTGTTTTGGATTGACTCAGATTAAGTGGTTTGTGAGGGTATATCTACCTCAGGCTGCAAAATGTAATAAAATATAATACACACTTCAAATTAAACCAATTGTTAAATTTAATGAGCAAAGTAAAACACTGACAGAGTTAAAAAGTTATGTTAATGTTCCACCAAACACAACTGAGACAGATTAGCTGATTCGGCACTATGTGTAACATTACAGACACAGTTATTGGTCTATGGCACCTGCTAAATGGTACATGCAATCACAAGAAAAGGAAAAAGTCATCTCATCGTCATCAAAGAGATAAATATCAACACACTTAATATTTCATATTATTAATTATTTAGCATATAACACACAAATAGTCATGATTTATGCACTGGAAATGCTGATAAATCACGTGCTGGGAGATGTTTTAGGTTTTCATGTTGGTAAATTCAAAATAAAGGGAAATTTTATTGTGAAATCAGCCTGTGATCATTTTCATAGAAAACTTACTCAAGAGTTTCCAAACATTGTATGGTTTTGGGTGTAAACGTGAAATGTAGCATGAAATTCTGTGTTGCAAACTGAGTGCAAAGAACAAATCTCCTATTTGTTTGGTTGTTTGCATTTTTTACTATGAAGTATTTTATAACTGTAATCACTTCTTTTATCAAAGATGTAGGTGCAGTATCAAAAATGTAATAAAAAGTCTTATGAAAGCTCGTTCAGATTTAGTGAAGGAAAGAGGAAGAGAACTGCTCTTTCGTAACTCAGGGTTTGTAAAAAAGATTTAGTAATGCGATTAATAGGGTTAGTTATGGTGACCTGTAATTGTGCCACTCAACAGTGCTGTTGCTCTAACAAGAGGGTGTGTGAATTAAATTAATACAAAATGCACAATGAACAAAACTGACTTGATAAACTGGGTTCAGTAGTCTATAAAAAGATTTTTTTGGTTTTCCACATTTACTGTAATCTGCAGATTTACTGTCTGCTACCCACAGTGCAGTGGTGAGAGAGCTGAGCATGATGGTGATGACACAAACAGATTGATAGTTAATAAGTTCCCCAAATCGCAATGTATTGCCCACTAGTCAGTAAACGGCTGACTGTGTATTACTGTGCATATAGTGCATGAGTGACTGAGAGAGTGATGTTGGCCAGAGCCACCACCAGTCTGAATTATGAGTATGAGCTCAGTCACATTGAGCTGGAATTCATTTTACACCTGTGCTTTTTCATGTTGTAAGTAGTTAACAGGCTTGTGGGTAACACAAGTTTAAAAGACTGACAAAGACCCAAATTATGTCACAAACTAAAGTGAAACTACTCACAGCTGCTCGGTCACTATAAGATCATATGATCTTCAGAGTCACAAGGTTGTCATCTGCTGGTGAGGAGAGGCATGACATCACATTGTATTATTGTTTCACTCCAATGGTTTTTTATGGTTTCTTATATTTTAATAGCCTGTTCACCGTTCATATTTCACTGAGCTCTATCTACTCCACATTTAATAACCATACATTATGGTGGTCATTAAAAACATAGCAACTAAAGTTTTTTAAACAATTGCCTAAAAAAAATAAACGAATACAATAGTATTTTAAAAAATATCTTGCTGCCTGTTTCCCTTTATGTAACCAAAATAAATTAATATTTTAGGACATAATATAATAAATACAATATAAGACTATTAAAAGAAATGCTACACATATCCATTTTCTGCTCATTTTTATTAGACAGAATTATATTAATTATAATATTTAAAAGCTACTGGCTGACATCATTTTATTAGTTTGAAATCAATGTATGTACAGCAAATGTTTCTACTCCTCCTTCTACCTGCTCAATATATAACACACAACATAGGCAACCAAAGAATTTATGAACTGAGTTTCCTTTGTCTAAATGTCTGAATACAGTTGCTGCAAAACTGGTCGTGATGAGACTACTGCTCTTCTCTTGTTTTCCAGGCACAATAGCTCAAGTAGCTGCTTCCTGCATAGCACAGTGTAGTCAGAAATGCAAAGAACTGGCAAAAGTAGCAGAAAAGATGGGAAAAGACAACACAAGAAAATAGTGTGAGATGAAAATGGTTACAGGGACTAAAGGTCAATTTTATATCTTAAATCATGAGTTAGTCTAAACTGAGAAAGGTCACTGATTGTCTGTTCAATCCTATATTTGTGTGTCCACATAGCACAGTGCATGTCTACACTAAAACAAATGGTGTGTCTGAGAACTGTCACATACTCAAAATCAATTGTATTGTGCAACTAGTTTCTTCACGTGTTTCTTTGCACATTACACACAAAATGTGCCATAAACTGTATGTATGAACCTTTAAAGAGGTTGTTTCTCTGCCCATTATTATTTTTTCTTACAAAAATGGCCCTAATGTGGCCAATCCACATTACTATAGATACACTTTTCAGAGTATCCTGATTTTAGACCAAATGTTTTGAGTTTATTTCACATTTGCTTCACTAGAGGTTAATACTATGTGCTCACACAAAGGCTGCACTATAGCCCTAGTGGAGACATATTAAGGCTAATATTTATATATCAAATTCAGTTCAGGCATGTTGTACTAATTTGATTTTGTTATAATCCATCTCTTGAGTTTAAGTTTTTTTTAAAGTAATATTAAGTCGTTATATCTCAAATTAATAAAAAACTATACTACTAAACTATACTGACTTTTTCAAACCACAGCATCTGTTCGCCATAAAAAAACTAACCCCTTATTAAATGAACTCAGTTAAACTTCTATATCTATATAGCACCATATTACAATATCGCCCCAGGGCACTTGACAGTTTAAGGTTTAAGACATGGGACAATATAAGCATGTACAGAATAATGTAGCAGTAGCACTTGGCAACAGCAGAAAGGAAAAACCTCCTTTAATGGAGAAAACCTCCACCTGTCTAGCTTGAGTCATTCTTCAGCTTAGTCTTCTGCTAATTCAAACTCTTTTTTTCTTCAACGCTGCCGTGCTGTTGTCTTAGGAGTTATGTGTAGATCTGTAGAAGAGGCTGTGAAACACAGAGAACTAAAACTTTCTGAATATTTCCGTCAACAGGTTCTATGGTCTTACTGAGGACGCCGCCCAGCAGTTGTAGTTGTGTCTCCCTCTAATGGCCTGGTTGACTGAGAGAGCATCAGCTACTGCTGTCACCAGATAGATAACGGTTACACTGCTGTTCACACACAGCGACTAGAGGAAACAAACACACAAACAGCTAGTTATGGATTTTTAACAGCGACACACCTCATAAACTGCTAACCTGCTGATTATTTACATGAACTGAGAGCAGAAAGCAAGAGGGCTGATAGTCACAGTGAAGAAATCGTATGTGTGTGTGTGTGTGTGTGTGTGTTACCAGTGTAGTCCAGGGAACTTGTGGCAACCTGTGCTGCGCTCCAGTGAGGTAAATTATAAACAGGCAAATGGCCATAAACCAGCACAAGATGGCGACAAACATGACCCAGCCAAGTGCAGACACGTGAAAATAGTCTGTTCCCCCAATCAGAATCCACACTAACATACCACAAATCTGAGAGGAGAGGAGGGAGAGGACGGAGAGGAGAGGAGAGGAGAGGAGAGGAGAGGAGAGGAGAGGAGAGGAGGGGAGAGGAGAGTGATTATATTCATTAATTTTATGTGTTTTGCAAAACAGAGATTACACTATACAACTGAAAATAAATGCTGTTGAGAAACAAAGTGGATCAGACAAATAAAAGGAAGGAGTGGTGGGAATATGAAAAGAAACAAGAGCGAAGAGAAAGTGAGAACTTCATTCTCTCTCATTTTTAATTTCTTCGGTTTTACAGCAACGTCTACTTTGCTGTTGAGGGATTTCCTAACTTTTTGCACCCGATTTTTCACTGAATCTAAAAGTTGTGGTGGTGTGCAGGCAAATCTCTTTCCTCCAAACCCACCCTTCCTGTTTCAACGAAAGAAGTCCTGCTGGATGTATCATATAACAGGAAGAAAAGCTTTTTTGATGTGTAACATGACTATGAACCAGGCTGCTTTTATATCCATTTTGCATCATAATCAAGTTGTTTTAGTCCACATTTATTTAACCCATAAACTAGACATTGCAAATAAATATTTTAGACTTCCATTGCACAATACTTCGTCTTTCTGATTGCACAAATAAACTGTTGTAATCATTTCCAATCAGATTACCTCAGCTGTGGCATGCCCAGTCTCAGCATGGCAGCCAGCCAGACTGTATTTAGAGAAAGGCTGCCCTGTCTCTTTCCTTCAGCTGATTGGAAAAGGAAGAGAGACAATGAGGGAGCAAAAGGAGGAGGAGTTGATTTGCTTGGTGCATTTTTGGTTAACTTCCTATTTTCATCGAAACACACAATAGTTCATAATTGTTTTTTTTTCTAGTTTTTCTTTTACTTTGTTTAATACAGAACAGAAACAGAATCTTGTCATTCATCCAATATGTGATTATTATTTCTCTCATCAATATCAGATCCATTTAATCGACATATATTTATTAAAGGACACCTGCTCTCACATGTTTCGATGAAGACTGAGGTGTTTAGTAGGAACTTGTAACATAGCTGTAACTTACATTCCTCCTGTGCCAAATCAAACTTGTTCAAAATAAGGACTATTAAATATAAAATCTTTTTAGATTTCCAGCATTAACCTCTTCACCTCTGTCATGATGTTGTTTATGCTGTTTATTTTCTAATGATACCTTCAAATGCAGGACACTTACTATCTCGGCCAGTAGAAGTATTCCTTTGGCAGTTGTGGTGAAATGCTGGTCAAAGGCCAAGGTGGAGGTTGAGCTGCTGTACTCTGGTAGACTCCTGCGGGCCGACACCACGGCTGTTCCCTCCATGGTGCACTGATGCAGACAGTGTGTACTGCCAGTGAGGTTGTCACTGCAGCAGAGGAAGTTGTGTTCCTGTCCTGGAATCCAACAAGGACACCCCTTCTAAGAAATCATAAATATTGCAAATGAGTTTGCACATTAACAACAATTCTATGTCTTAAAATGGCATTTTCTCTGTTACATATTTAAAATGTTTAGAGAGAAAGATGTGTTTGAGTTATTATTCTGTGCCGGCTACTTTATTGCGGTTGACTTAAAACTGTTGGTGTCACTATGCTGCATTCCTTATTTGAACTGATGCAGATGTGACAATAAACAGGAAGGAAATATAGCTGACGGTCCTTTCAGAGATAAACAGCTTAATGCATGTAGGGGACGTAAGTAAAATCGTGTTCAGGAAACACAGAAAATGACAGTTCTGCCACTGATGATAAATGGTGCTGATAGGCAAGAGGAAGAGGTGGCGCCAGTGTGAGGAACGACATGATGCTACTCATAGTTTAGCATATTTTAATTAATTACAGGCATTAATAATTGAATCTGGTTTAGGGTTTGTCTTGAGTGAACATTTAATATTGATAGAGAGCTGCTATACACCATCACTGCAAAAGGGGTTCGGAGCTCTTTATCCACTAACTAGGCAGTCAATTTAATAACTAGTTGAACTACAAGTGCGTGACTCGCAGTCAAACAGTCTGCTAGTCTATATGTCCCCAGCTGGAATCTGGCTGGACCTTTGTTGCATGTCAAACACGCTCTCTCTCCTTCTCAGAGCTTCTCCTCAGTTGTATGTTAATGGTACATGTGGTGATCAGCTCTTTTGAGTTTGAGCATTCACAGCAACACCCTTCTTGGGAAATGCAATAATTTGTGTGATAATAATAACAAGAGAATGTGCACAAAGTGAACAAAGTATCAGATCACATGTTCAGAAACATTTATGTATTTCACACTGCTCACCTCCTTACAATTTCCTATTACATGAAAATAATCTAGCAAGTTAAACAAGATGCCTCCTTAGCCCTTTTGTTTCTGCTTCAGCATGTGATGAATTTGAAAACAATCTGGAGTGGGGAAGCCAGACTCTGCACAGAATGTACATCATTTCATATAGTCAAGGTCAAACATCCAGGTGGACTAATCATGAACACAGACACATCAGGAGAACATCCACAGAGATCTTCCCGCTTCATTCACTAACGTCTGGCCACTAATGGAAAAGAAAGGATTTTGGTGAATTTAAAAGCGTGCCTCCCATCAAAGTTTGCCTGTCTCCTGTGCAGACACAAAGACAGTATATAGTTTTGGCCACTGGGGGGCAGTAGTCACACATGGATGGAAACTAGATCATGGTTTTGGATTAAATTGCAGAATATAAGGACAAAAGATACAAGGTGGAGGCCAGCAAAACAAACTATAGCTTGTACATAAAAAATATCCATCAAATGTTTATATGTTTTGTTTTTGTTAATAACTACAGCAGAATGACATTTATGAACTCACCATTTACTCCCCAGTGCGGTGGATTTGGTCTGATAGAACTATGCAGTGATCAATAAATATGACCTTCATTTAGAATCTTAATAAAAATGATTTGATTTGTGTCGTTTTTTATCAGTAAGATCACGTGTTTCTCCGTTTTGGCTGCAACAGTTACTGGATGGCTGAAATGACCAGGTGAATTTAAATGTAGTGTTCTGATTAACTCAAACTCATATGGAGATTGAACAAAATGAAATTGTGCAAAATCAGAAATCTGGCTTCAGTTGAGCGCGATATCGCAAACATCAAAATGCTTTGTGGTCTTCTCCTGCCCTCAGTATCTTAGACTATGCATTAACTGATTGGATATTTTACATGCATTATGTTATGCTACTTGATAGACTATTTCTGCCCTGCTGGGCACATTCTGCTCGCTACAGCAATAAGCTCCACTGCAGCAATCCATACTCTGCATTAGTCTCTCTCTCTTTCTCTCTCTTTCTTCATTTACGGAACATCCAGCCAATACAATAAAAAGCAAATGGCCAAGCGAGGCATTTCTGTACGTAGGATTGGCACTCAGCGCCCAGAAACGTTAATCTTTCTTTGTGACCAATAGATTTTCTATATAAATTGTCTAAAAGCTAATTATCACAGCAAGACTGGGGTCAGTTCACTTTTATTCTATTAATTAAAAACGGAAACACAATCTCAGTGTCATTTACTAATGTCAGAGCACATAGCTAATTATTTAATGCCAGAGAGAACGTGACTACCTTTTAAAACTTTCATACTAAATAGAAAATCCTGTCTTTTGTCTCATACCTTTATGGTGTGCATTTAAATGAACTACTAAAGTGTAAAATTCAACATAACTTTGTTTAACTAGTAATTTGGTCCAACACGTTTTATACACTCTAAAAACCTGGAAGTGGTATGTTTGCTGTGTACCGAGAAGAATAAATAGGATAGAATTATCTCACTTGTCATGAGTGTCTAGTAAAGGGCACCTTTTACCTTACATAACACACATTAAGCAAGCTTTTTAGCTAATGTTTCCTCCCTGAAATGTGCTGCCAACACACTGTATCTGTACTGAATGTGTGAATAATCGAAGCCACTGTCAATGTGCTCACATTTCACTATTCACATGGGACAGCCATGATTGATGACACAGTCAATTGGAGTTTCTCAAAAGTTATTTTAGTGCCGTGTTACTCATTGAGAGTGTTTCCAGCTTCCTCAGCCAGTGATTTCTCTGTCTTCTCTCCTTGCCCCACCCACTGCAACAAGCGAGTGTCTCTTCATGACTTGTTTTCTTAAAGCTCTGATCAGCTGGTGCCACTGTTTGTCCCCACAGTAGTCCCTGTTTGGTGAAATGATGTGCCACTCACTGTCAACATGTACAGTAGATTAGAAAAATGCACCAGTGCGCTGGTAGAAAACCTTTTTTAATACCAGAAAGTCCTATGATAATTAATGAACTTAGAGGTATGGAAGGATAATCTGAATATCTGTTGGATGTAACGGACGTGACCCACCACAGTCCATAATAGAGCAGGCATTTCTACTCCTGTAGAAAGTAACAGTTACATTTTAGTCCACTTTAGCTTCCTGAACTACAGGTGATTCTTGGTGATTCTTAGCATGGGACAATTTCTCTGTGTGATGTTACACAAAAGAAAACCAACAAAAAAACATGTCCGACCTTTTAAAGAAAAACGTGAATTCATAACATTAACTTTATTCATGCTGCAGCATTTCAGTTCCACTATTTAAATGAAATTGAAGTGAACACATCCCTGCCAGCTGTTCACAACCATCGCGTTAGTCAGACAGCAAAGTAATCACCGTCTCCCAAAGATTTAATTGAAAAACTGAAAAGTAAAATAAACAGAATTAGTTTTCCACCAACTCCTGGGGGAATTATGCAATAGACTAAAAATGTGCAGAGCTGTGCCTTTTGTTGCCAGGCTTGTACTTTCAGCGAACACCTTCTTTTCTGAGCATGTGGAGTGTGGAAGAGTTTTGACATCTCTGCTGGAAATGACAGGGCTTTAATTTAGTGTTTCTCCTCTACCCTCTGTTCCTATAAATGTCTTCTCCAATCTCAGCCATTGTTTTTTCATATTGCTTCACTACCTAGACTTCTATCTCTCTAATTCTCTCTCTTGCTCCTCATGGTGTGTGTTTAGATTGTGCTGCTGTGACACAAAGCCACACACACACACACACACACACACACACACACAGATGCAGCACCATTTACTGAAACTCTACATGCTAAGATGTAAATAGCCTGAACTCCACCTGAACCTCCCCACTCCTTCCACAAACACACACACACACACAAGCGCGCGCACACATACGCACACACTAACTGTGCACTAACCTTGATGATGCACTGTAATTGGCCACTGCAGTTTCCTGCTGTGGCGAAGATATTTTTAATGCACATACTTAAACACACGCACACAACTAATCCCTGCCTCTACAACATCTGCCACATCCCCCAACACATGTGCCGGCTGAGTGCAGCCACACACATACACACATCATGCGCACACTCTGTGTGACTACACAGGCGGCCCCTCCCTGTTTAACCACCAGCCCTGACATCAGTTCTAAATAAAATGATATGGTTGTTCACCGAAAGGCACAACCTCGCCCTCGAAGACTGCAACTGCTGTTTTTGTATCTTCAGTAGTGTTGCCCTTGGATTGTGATCTCGGCTCTGTGGATAGCTCTCTGGGATACTTCTGGACCGGTTTTACGGTCATGTGTCTCTAAATCTTCATGGTGTCATCTTTGAGATTGTCTAAAGATGCTGTGCAAATTTGTCATGTGACAAAGAACCTATTTAACTGACTATTCTCCTCTTGTTTCCTAAACTTTAGCGCAATACTCGATATGGAATATCAGCTTGTTTTATATCAGAAAGACATGAGGTTGCACAGGCTGTTTTCATATTCTATTGTTAGACTAAACTTGCTTGGAACTGTTTCAGGTTGGAGTTCAGTACAAACTACTAAATGGGTTAAACAGACCAACACAATATTCCCACAATGACCAGTTATACCCAAAAATAAAAATGTGATATCTACTAAGAAGACAAATGTATGAAATCTCTACTATAAGTCAGTGCATTTCTACCCCCCAGCAGCAAGTCCGTCAAAATCTGCCATTTACAGTCAGTGTGGGGATTCTTTTTGTGAGACAATGATTTAGTATGCAGTGAAGAAAAGTGTGGAGATGCTTTGATTTCTGAAAGAATTGTAATGTTTTTAGCCAAATTGTGGATAAGGTAGCATTCTTTTTAATCAAAGTCATGTTTTTGTTTGGGTTTTTTTGCACTGCAGAATGGTTGTGTCCTGAAGGCAGGGCTGGTTTGTCCAGGATGGGAGAGAGACTGCTTCTCCATCTCTCAATGAGCATTTATTATCTACTAACCTTACTAGTTAAGAGAGACAGAGGGGGGGTGTGGGGGAGGGAGGGGAGAGGGGGGGCGAGGAGGAGGAGAAAAAAAAAGAAAGAGAGAGAGAGCGATGGATGTATCAAACAGCAGCCCCCTGCTGAGCGGGGAATGGAAAAGCTGCTGGCACCAACATGAATATTTCAGCAGATAGCTACAGCTCTCTGTACCCTGCACCCCCACCCGCCTCTCTCTCCCCTCTCTCTCAGTCTGTCACTCTCTCACTCCCTCTGTCTCTCACCTTTTTCCGTCTTTTCCCTTCCCTCTCTCTTAACCCTCCACCACCTCCACCCCCTGCTTCTCTCCCTTTACTCTCTTGTGGAGTGGACAGTGATAATAAAGAGAACGATGGAGATGGAAAGACCCGAGCAGACTGAGTTCTGGGTAACTGAATTCAAAAATGGCTCCCGCATGTAAATCTGAGAAGGCGGCGGCAAAGTGTTGCCTCAACTTGGCTGTTTCCCCAGCCCCCCCTGCTAGACACTTATGATGGTTTGGCCCGGGGTAGTTAGACAATAAAAACAGAATGAACGGAATAAAACAAATATCAGCAGGCAGGGAGTTTCTCAGGAGACCTAAAGAGATTTGCTGCTTTCCTTAAGTACTGTTTATTTTTAACCATATTATTCTTTCAATTTTAAGTGTGTGTACATGTGAGTGTTGTATATACTGTGGTAACAATGGCCACTGGTTAATGTATGGAAATTTCATGATCAGTAATAACTAACATTACTGATAATTGCATAGAGCTAGATGCAACATCTGGATGCTGAACACACAATAAAGGTGAGCTGTTGCCTGGAGGACCAGTCTGTGTGATGTCAACTTGTTTTGTTTTTTTCCCCAAAAAATAAAAAAATGAAGCGCTGTAAATTTGTCTAGAAAGTGTACGTTTCAAGCTCGAGTAAAAGAAGTCACTTGAGATTGAGAAATATATTTGAATAATATTCAAACTCGCACGTATTTTTGGCATCATACCAAAAATAAACAAAACCCTTGGGTTACCAGGAGTTTGTCATCAGAAACTTTTAGGGAATAGGGAATTCAGTGTTCCTCGTGCATCACATTTAAAAAGCTCATGCAACTGATTCACATCGTCTTACAAGATAAACTATCACCTAAACAGCTTCGTAATTAAGCATATTTCAGAAATCAATTCTGATTTAATGGCATGGATGCAGAAATTCTACTTTCCATTTATGGCTGATGTGAAAAGAAGGAAGAATTTCAATAAATAGTTGCCATTTATGTCATTTTCAAGTCTCAAATTTGGGAAGATGTGACACCCACACAGACTAAAACCTAGAGGGAGTATGGCATTACTTTGGGCAAATAGTAATCGTATAGTATGTTATAAATACTGACATTCCTGCTCAGCTTGTTGTGCTATATCAACCTAATGGAAGGGCTAATTCGGTCTTTTTCTGTTGGGAACAGACAGACGCGTTGCTGATAGTGCCAATATAAGCAGCCAGCCAAATAGCCTCCAACCTAGATATACTATAAACATACAGCCTCATTATTTGTTTATTTTTCTCCATCAGTTTTTGTGCCAAGGCCTCTGCAGGTGGCTGACACTTACTTGGAAAGCAGTATAAATAACATAGGTTTATTCAAACAGGTTCCTCGCACTGCATTCCCATTTAGAGATATTTAAAAAAAAGGTAAAGCAGAGGTCAGTATAGTCTGGCTTGAATTCCCTGCCACCATATTGTTTATAATTGATCATGTTGCATTTTGCAAGACAGCTGTTGTTTAGACAATGACTATTAATTGTCTACAACGGTGGAAACTGGTGAAAAGAGCTTGGTATTTACACATGCAGAAAAATGTGGACTTGTAGTCTTCTTGTAGCTGTGATGGTCTTGGTTTTGTTTGAATCACAGGCCACTTTAAATGAATATCACTCAGAGCGTTCTTGCATGTGTTCCCAGTGTGGTTCTCTGATTCATAGTTAATAACATGTTGAGTTTGCATCATGCAAAATGAAAAGACCCACATTGCTTTTCACTATAATACTGAACAAAAACACTCAAAGGAAACTGCAGATGCGCTGCAAAACTCACACTCAAGTTAAATAATGAATGCAATAGCAGTAATTAAGTTTTCATAGAAATCGCTCCAACAACAGCAACAAAAGATAACAAAATGTTAAAACTAAGAATGAAATGATGAACACGCAGCTCTCATATAGCTTCGTTAGCATTATTATTTAGTTGGTCACTGACTCCAGCCCCGTAGTGCTGTCTGCAGTTGAACCTTCTCCTAACCTGTCTGTTGACGGTGCAGGCTTAAAGTTTCTTCAAAGATGCATTATTGGCTTCCAGTCCAGCATTAGCAAAGTGCTGTGTTTGAGTGTGTAGTGTGAGGTTGAGTGGTGGGTCACTGGCTGGTTAGTTTTCCATCTGCAGATATGCCTGTCATCATACAGGTCCAAGTGCTCGCCCCTGGCCAAGATATGGACCAATCGTGAACTCTGATAACAGCGCTGCTAAATATGATGTGTGTGCATGCATGTGTGCATTGCGTGTGTGGTCAAACAGATAAAAGCAGATGTGTGTCTTTGTGTGTGTGTGAGCATGTGTGTGTGTGTGTGTGTGTGTTTAATGGTCCGCTTAGTGTTTCATGGTGGTAAATCATTCGTTCTGTCTCATCTCACACACCACTGGACAGCAGAGTCTGCGCTAGCCTGATAACACACACATGCACGCACAAAAGCACAAGCCTTCTCCACATGCACACACACACACACACACACATGGGCCAAGACTGAGCACAGACTGTGTCTCACCTTTACAGACCAGTAAATACTGCAGCCTGCAGAGTATCACCCAGTGTATTTGTCTGTCTGACTGGTTGCTGTCCTGTCTGTCTATTCCCTTCTACCAAGGTCATTACTGGTAGGAAAGGCTCCTACATTTGTGAGTCTGAGAAACCCTGAGCTGCAGTGAGGTTCAGGTTATTCACAGATAACATAGAGGCTAAAACATGGCTAACCTCTTTCAATACAACCAAGGTTGGTTTTCCAGTATTCTGTTTTGTCAGTATATACAAATAATTTGACTTAATATTAGATTAGAAACATACTGATCTAACTAATAACAAAAATAATAATAACACATCTTAAGAATACAACAGAAAAGCTACAAGACAAACAAGACTGTGAAGTAATTTAATGAATTAGGCCTAAGAGCTACATCCCTGTTTGTAGAATTCCACCTGTTGAACATTCATAAAACTTAGTCCTGTTAAAATATTTGGCTTTAGGAAACTTACAGATGTTTGTGTAAGCTCACATGTATAACATATTGTACTGGGTACGATTTTTATCGTAACACTTAACTCAGATTAATTGAAAACCTGGACGACGAGAAGACAGCTGGAGCAGGAAAAGGATAAAGAGATGGTGGTAGAAATGAGAAAGTAAGATAAGACAAGTGAGAGGGTCGAAAAGAGCCTGAGATGCAGGTGGAGAGCGCCCAGCTGCTGGAAGGAGAAAATGGAAGGAGAAGGAGATGAGAGCGGGCCACATAGGTGAACAGTAGAGGAAGAAGGAGCAATCAAATTTTTCCAACACAGAAGTTATTAAGCTATTGAACTCACGTTAATAGAAGGCAATGAACCGTGTGTGTGTGTGAGAGAGAGAGAGAGAGAGAGAGAGAGTGTGGCATATGTATAATGGAGGGTTACTACTGCTGGCTCTTAATGGTAATTCTGGCCTGTCACTCTTCTAAAGGCCATCACTGTGGGCCATCAGCCAGCCGCACACAACCTCCAGCACACTGCAAATGTCACCATTATCACAGTGGGCTCCGTGTGTGCATGTGTGTGTGTGTGTGTAAATTACTTTTCTGTGTTTTGTCCAGTCTATCCTCTTTTCTTGATTTTTTATTCCTCTGTGTGCCTCATTGTCCTCAACCTTCACCCTCTCCTCTCTCTGACTGTAAATATTTACATGTACAGAAGCTCCATCCATTGATCTTTGTCCGTTTCGGTCTCACCCTAACAGGGATCACTCACAGTTCCAGCTTTCTCTGTAATTGGCTCTTTTTTCTGGCCACTGTTCATTAGTTATATTATCAGTGTCTTCAAGAAGCATGACACCAATTTAAAGATTTCTTTTAAGTAACTGACAGCCAACATCGTCTCATGTGTAGGAGATGTTTTATTACTATGGGGCCGAGCTGAACCATTGTTAAGTCGAGGGAGAATTCATTATATTCTATATTTCTAAAATTAGGAGCATCCTGTCTCAAAGTGATGCCGAAAAACTAGTCCATGCGTTTGTTACCTCTAGGCTGGACTACTGTAATTCATTACTGATAGGATGTCCCAATAACTCACTCAAAAGCCTCCAGTT
>JAUMHF010000008.1:14995834-15034599 GCA_032359275.1 Microctenopoma steveboyesi
AAACCTTACACTGTAAAGTGCCTTGAGATAACTTTTGTTGTAAAATGGCGCTATATAAATAAAATTGAATTGAATTATTACTTTAGGGTGTTTTGGAGATGCATTATATCCACAGATAATGTACTGTATATATCAGAGATGCTTTCGACATCCGACCAGACACATATGACTTGTGTAAGACAATTTTCAGAAATGTACTCAGACAATAAAAAATATTCACTTCACAGACTTCTGTCTGAAAGTTAGTTTTTCCCTTTAGCTCATTTAATTATGTTCTATGTATCATTCATCACAGAGCCTTGAGAAAAACAAAACATAAAACATTTACAGTTTATATTGGTAAATCTTTGTCTTTGTGTTGCGAGGTCTGAACCTTCTCCTAAAACAATATGAAATAAAAACAATTTTCAAGGCTTGCTGGTAAGGCTAAACCATAATACTTGATTTCAGTTTGTATTCAAGAAAACACTCCCACATAAGTGTCAAGAGCTTGAACCCTCAGCTCGCACAGAGCTTTTAACCAAACAAGTTTGTGCAGTGTTATACGGCATCTTCTTACATAATCAGTGTTTTGTTTATAGGAATAACTGTGTCATAACCTTTTTCACAGAAAGGACACTATCAGAAATTAACTTGATGTTAAACTCAACACATGCTAGAGTGTTGAAGTTAATGCAGCTAATAAGCACAGTAATTTTGCTGTTACATTGTGTCTGACATTCAGTACAGTCAGTCGTAGATAAATGTCAACGTGCTACAACAAAATACGGAACGCATTGTTTTTAGCCTTGTTGTATTTCTTTACTTGCTTCAGGTGCTTTTTTGTCGGGCTACAATGTGAGGTATACTTTCTTCACGTTTTTTAACTCCCAGATTACTCTCTGACTGACCTACAGATACAGTAAACCGTGTAATAGCTTCATCAGTGGTAGAATAGAACACCAGAATGGATGCTGACATCTTGAAAAATTGCAGTCTATTGTTATGCCGTTATGTTGTGTTAGCAGCAGCGTGATGTGGTGTGTGGCATGCTGGGTAATGCTTCCTGACCATGGTTCTCAATAGACTTAGACAGCTTCCAACTGACTGAATAGGAATAAGACTCCATTCATCACCGCACCCTAAAGGTCTGACCCCTGTTTGAGTGAGTGTGTGTGTGTGTGTGTGTGTGTGTGTGTGCATACTGGTGGTAACATTTCACAGAGGGCCCAGTATTGTATTGTCCTCTGGGAGATCAATGACATTCCCCTCCTTTGAGTCTACAGATTATCTGTCTGCCAGCCTGTCTGAAAGTCTGTCCTTAAGTCTCTCTGCCTGCTAAGTTTTCTCTTTTCTTTCTGTTTTGTAGCTTTTCACGCTGCAGTAGTTTCTTCCTGTGTGACTCACTTACAACATTGCTGTTGCTCAAAGACAACTTCTATACACGATGATGATGTAAATGTGTACAATGATGTCCCACAAGCTGCAGCTATTGTAGTAAACTAATGTCTCTAACTGACTTTTGTCAAGATTGCTTTGTGACCATGATAATGAAAAGTTCCACAAACCTGGCTTCACCTTCATTCAATGTTCCTCGAATAACACACAACCAAGTAACAAAAGCCTACAGATCTCCATGCATATAGAGCAAATATTTGATTTATAAGTAGGAGATCCAAATCCAAATTTTTGAGTTTTATTTTCTACTGAGATGTGATTCTATACGTTACCGACGTTTGTGCTAAATGATAGACGAGTGATTATAACCCCTGCTTCTGCAACCACATCTCTCTCTCTTTGTGGCCTAAGGATAAAATTCTTTCTCCTATGGCCTAGGTAAAGAACAGGTATGCTAATGATGCATAGATAACTCTTAAGATCTTAAAAAAAAAACCACAAACACCGTGTAAACAACAGGGTTTTTATTTATGTGTATCTGTATTGTAATTAAGTCATAAAACACCAACTTGACATGTTCTAAACCTGCTTTAAAGACATGTGACTGAACTAAAACAGTAGAAACGAAAAGAAATTTCCCACAAAATATAATAATCTTATATTATTTATATAACACATTCTGCACAAAAGTCCAAGTCACCAAAGTAAAGTGAGGCCAATAAGTCATCTTTGATATGAATTTGTGCATCTTTGGTGTGTGACTACAGGCACCAGCTGATATTTAAAATGCTGGCTAATTACTGAATAGTACAGTATATAAAGCAAGGCTCCGAGTTAGAGTTAGACTCACATTCAACCAAGTTTTGACCTCTTGCATTAATATACCAATGATGTTTCCAAGTGAATAGCATAAAAACATCTTATCTAATTAGCTCAAGTAATCAAATTCAATAAATGAAAAGCCCTCTCAGTGTAATCACATCTGTTTATGGTGAATATGGAAAAATGCATATATGCATAAATCAGAAAGAACATAAGATGCACAAGTGAAGCTTTGTTTGTTTTAAAACGTGGTATCACAGTACTGAAATCAGTCAAATGTATCTGTCTGTCAAATGCATTAACAAAAGCATTACTGCTGTTTAATGTTGTGCCAGATGTAATGAGAATTCCTGAGAGACTACTTCAATAAAATACGACAGGTGTGAAGTTACAGTGACTTTAACCTTTGACCTCTGACAGCCAAACTCATCATTCTAGATTTCAGGTGGATCTTTGTGCCAACTTTGAAAAAAATCACCATAAGGCATTCCTGAGATATGGCAAGAATGGTACCACAGCAAACCAGCATTAGCAATCAATTCAGCCCATCAGCACGGTTAACGGGGAAGGTTATTTACCAATTAATAATTAGGTTAGTGGGTTAGGCCTGTTTCAGTAACTCAAAATGATGAACCAGTGTTCACCAGCGGAGATGAGGCCAGTTATTAACATCTTGCTTAAT
This sequence comes from Microctenopoma steveboyesi, assembly GCA_032359275.1. Classification (NCBI taxonomy): domain Eukaryota; kingdom Metazoa; phylum Chordata; class Actinopteri; order Anabantiformes; family Anabantidae; genus Microctenopoma; species Microctenopoma steveboyesi. The sequence goes on from JAUMHF010000008.1 coordinate 14,998,716, forward strand.
CACTGGTCAACTGTCCATTTGTATGTAACTCTGTTCAGCTACCCAGTTTTTGTGATATCTCGGGACTACTTGGAGGAAGCACAGCTGTCAACTTATTCATTTCATGAACTGATTTGGTTTTTGTGGCCAAAGCTCAAAGGTCAGGGTTGTAGTGACCTCATCTTCATCCAGTCACTATGAACAAATATGTGGGTATACGCTTTTCCTCAATTTTCCACATTTCCCAATGGTCAAAGACCAGGGTAACAGTCACCTCATGTTTATCATACAAATGCAATTGAAGCTTTTCTATTAAACATGTGCTCTAATTTATTCTGGTAATATTCTGGAATATATGTATGCGTGTGAAAGGGCCAAAATAAAGAACTGAGGGGTAAAAATCGTGATAAAGAGGTGAGCTAAAGAAAAAAAGATGTAGAAAGAAAATAAGGAAAGATGAAGGAGGAAGGAGAGGAGGAAGGAGAAAGGGCATGTCCACAGCTGATGCTACTCTCAGCCAGAGGGTTCAAGAAAAACGCAGCTATGCACATGTGCACAGACACATACAATACACAACAGCTCGTTGTCTACAGACACAAACATAAACACGCAAACACACGCAGGTGGGACTAAGGAGTGTAGTGTGCCAATTTGTTGTGCCCCTGGTCCCCTCTCAGGAGGCTCACAGGCCGGCATCCAGCCATGCCAGGATTGGCACTGGTCCCACTAACACACAAAAACGCACACCTCCACTCCTACCACACTGTGGCTGCAGGCACTGCAGGGTTGTGTGTGTGCATGTGTGTGAGTGTTCCTCCACTTTTTTCCATTTTCATGGACCACATGAGACAAATGCTGAAGAATTGGGAGCATGTGAAAGATACTCTAGTCTTCTCCACACATGGAAAATAGATCACTGCTTGCTACAAATATCCGTGGGAGGTTATCTCCCATACGTAACAATTTCATTTCAACTGTTTTCACACATGGATGTTGTGGAAACGGTAGATTTATTTTCCTCCTTGTCCACAGTGGTGACTCTGATGGAGAACAGTGGTGAGGACTGAAGGATTTTATAAATAATTTGGCATTATTTAACCCTTTAACTCCAAAAGGTCTTAGCCATGTTGTAGAAAAATGCATTGGTGGGGACATGTTTCAGGAAATAGTGAGACATTAGAAGGATCCACTGTGTCCAGTTTGTATTTCCTGCTCCGTCGCAGGATGTTACAGGAGCAATGCAGCAGCATTCAGTCAACTGGTAAACAGACGTCCACAGTTTTTGTGAACATCTTGAGGTAATTTCTTTAAATTTGGCACAAATGACAAACTGATTAGATGTTGGTGTTTAAGGTCACCCTTCTCGTCCCATTCTTGTAAACGCAGTATCATAGGTATGTCTTCAGACTAGTCACAAACTGAGTCAATTGTATTTTTCCCATTTTATCACTTGCAGAGGATTTTAACATCAGCCACAAAGTATGTGAATGAACTGATTAGAATATGATTCAAGACAACAATACGTGTAAACTGCAACTTGACTAGTAGACAAAGGCACCACAAGGCTGTAATTCTGGCTTGTATACGGTCACCTGTGAACACAAAATTAAATTCAGATTTCCCACTGAGGAAGATACGTTCAAAGTAAAATTAATTAGAAAGTGTACAATGTAGTCAGTATTCACTGTTTAGTAGTACGTTAGACACAATGTGCAACCCATTAAAGGTCAGGACATGTTTTGCATACAAAACAAAAACAAAACAAATTTAAAATGTATGGAATTGAGAAAGCTTTAACTGAACGACAGCTAGCAGCTCATTTATCCATGTTCCAGCTACTGGTTTAGATTTGAGCACATCATCATTTTCTGCTCTGGGGACACTTCAACCTCTGTGGACGTAGTCTGCTGATCCAACAAGACAGTTTTGTGCTGCTCAAATCTAATTTCTAAAACAAAAACCATGAGTCCTGCTCTTCTGTTCTGCTCTTTCTCACTGTGCTCAGTGCTGCTAATGTCATTGTCACTGTCCTCTTGGCCAATTATGCAGCATGCATTGTCTCATTTGACTACATTTTGTTTCAGCAATCAGTGCCACTGAGTAAATGTATGTCTAAAGGATTGTGTCTATGAGAGTAAGTGTGTATGTGTCTTAATTCATTATCTGGCGCGATATGTATCTACGCGACGAAGGTGGAGAGTATAGCAGAGATTGAAAGATAAATCAGAAAGAAAGAAAGACCTGACTCCTGTCTTTCTGTCTTTTCAGGGGCCCAGTTTGGCTTTAATCAGGGAGACGCAGGGCAGACTGCGCTCAATTATTCACTCATTAGTCAGCAAACTGTAGAGGCCACTGAAAGCCCAGTTTCCTGGGTGCTGCTGTTAACAGAGTACGTCCCCCTCTTTGTCTCTTCATCAGTCCATCATTTCTTATTTTTTAGATACACAGTGTACTTTTTCAACTTAAGTTTCCAAGCTATTGCTTACTGACTTGGATTTGAGCAGTACAATACAACTCAGGACTTTTAGTGATTGTAAATTCCCTAAATCTGACGAAGAAAACGTTGTTCCTTCTATCCACATATTTTAAAGACTGAGAGAATACCAAAAAGCAAGTCCTATTTGTCTGTGTTTTCAGCTTTTGCTTTGACACCATCACAACTATTCGAGGGAATATAGCTAGACAGTATTGCCCTCAGCAATAACGGGATTGGCAACTCAGACAAAATCAATGAATATAACACAGTGGGCTGTAAGGGAGCAAAGTATCACAGAAAAATACTGTTGGTCCTAATCGTTGGCTAAATTGCCTGTCTATTTTGGCTCCAAATGTTGTCTGGGTGCTATAGCCTTGATTTCTGCCTGTGGAAATAGTCACTATCATGTTGGCACTCTGTTTTGAGCCCGTCACTCATTTTGTTGGCATGGTTTACTGAACCCCGCAGAATATAATGAATAGGTGAACAGACAGCGGTGTTTGGTAAAGCATCAGCAACCTGGAGTCTAGGCCTATAAAAATATATGAGTTCCCCAGTTGTGTCATAATCATCGTTGTCTGTGTAATTGTTCTCATTCCTGTGACTTGTGTCCACACTAGCACCTTCACAGTAGGCTACACATTTTGGTTAAAGCCGTGGCGAATATATAATTTTACAATAGATCTGCCCCAGGTTAATGTTATGCACAAAGCTGCAACAATATTATAAATGTTAAATTAAAAATCTAAATAGTAATAGTTAACTTTATTTTTACAAGTGTTGTTTAACAAAGACTTGTAACTTTCTGCAGTTGTAGTACAGCAGCTGACCACTAGCCAAGACCTAAGAAATGCTTTCATTGGATTTCCCTCATGAAACAACGTTTGCAAAACTAATTTTGTAAGCATTATACACCGATTTATTAAAAACAAGCTAGCAGTCCCCTATTTATCAGCAGATTGCTGCATAAATCGTGTTAAAATTCAAGTGAGGCAAAGACCATGAGTCAAGTAGGACATCATCTATGATTATGTGTATGCATGAATCTGCATCTTTGTGCATGTGCACAGGATATACTAAACTCAGAAACTCCTCATTTGAACCTCAAGGTCTTATTTCTTGTTATTTTAATGATTAAATAGCCTGTCTGTTATGTTTTAAAGCCATTATCAACTGACCATTTTTCAGTCAGTGGCAGAACCAGTAATGATCTGAAAGGAAGTGTTTTTTATCTTTTGAAATCACTATTGATCTTAACACTGATAGTTAAGTTACATCTCTGTATCAAAATACTTGTGGCATACAGTTATCTTCATGGCATTTATTTGCTGGTCTACCTTAAAATGTTTCCTGAGTTAACAATTTGTTGTGTATTCATTCATTCATTCATAATTAGAATCAATTATAATCTGAAATCACCTGAAAGAGCTCCTCTTGATGACATCATGAATTAATATCGGGTCTCACCGTCGTGTCTCTCTATCTAGCCTCCACTATCTCCCTTTGGCTCACTCTCTGCCTTTGGTCCCCCTGTGCATTCACCTGCACACTCTTCACAGCAGAGCTGTCAGCAAGGCGTGTTTGTGTGTTTCTCTGCATGTGTGTGTGTGTGTGTGTGTGTGTGTGTGTGTGTATTAATGAAACTGGTAAATCCACTCTTGCTACTCCTCCCACTCCAAACCAGACCTGACAAACAAATGAAATATGCATGCTCAGCAATTTGTTTCATATTTTCCAGGCAGACTTCTGCCGAAGCTTTCCCAGAAAAGTATACCTTAACACTGTCAAACACCTTGCAGTACGAAGCTGCATGTTTTTCACCCTGTATGGTGCCATCTCTTAGCATCGTATAATACCATGCATGTCATACAGTATATAAGGTACACACCACGTACCATACAATATATGTACAAGCAGCAGATGTCAATACATGAACACTGAGATAAAGGCTTCTCTAGCTCCTCAGTTCATAAAAAAGACAGATTGATGATCATATGTCAGTATATGTATTTGCAATATACACAAGCTCTTACAATAAACAACTCTCAAATTTAGAGCAACTTTTCATATGTATTCCACTTACTACCTAAAATGCATAATGATAGCCTCTTCTCAATAGTTTAGTTTGTAGGCTTTCATCAATTCTTTTTGTTTCCTGTTTTATACAAATTTACTGTACACCCACAATGTCTACACTTTGTGTGCATAGGCATGTTTTCTTTAGATTGCATTACAGATCATTTAGTTCATTGCCTAAGTGAAATTCAACATGAGATTTTATTTGACAATAAATATTCCACACAAACATTTACACTAACTGATGTATGAAGTATACTTGCACCCAAAGTGAGCACCTTAGTCTGTATCCAAACAAAAACACACACTTCCTCCCCTCAGCCATGCAGTGTCAAACACCTGTGTGTTTGGGTGTCTGTGTGTGTGTGAAGGCAATGAGGAGGTCATGTGTAACCCCACGGCAGTTCATTAAAATGCATGTGTTTTGGGGAATGTTTGTCTATGTGTGTGTGTGTGTGTGTGTGTGTGTGTGTGTGTGTGTGTTACTGCTCTGTTCACATAACCGTTTACATAATTGATGAATATGATAATGACACAAGCTGACACTGTTCTCATATGGGCATTTGTGTGCATGCCCGGGCGTAGGTCTGTTTGTGTGTAAGTGGATGTTCAGAGCTAAGGCAGAGGATGCCCCGATCGTATCGTATGCGCATTATCTTGGCACTGACAGTCTGACCACTGACAGCACTTTGTTCTGTTGGCAGACAGACAGGCAGACACAGAGACAGGTAGACACACATGCTGACAGCATATGGTGCAAGGCAGGAGACCTGCGGACCTATGTGGTTGCAAGAAAAACACTTATTCCTTTCTGTGTGTCTCTCTCTCTTTCTCTTCCTTTCTCTCTCTCTCTCCTCCCCCTTGGCATATGTTGTGTGTGGTTGGCTGTACGCCACATGCCAATCCGATGCCCTCGGCACTGCTGGGGCTCCGTGCCACCTGTGCCACTCTCTCTCAGCAGCCTCCCAGCTCCTCACACACACACACACACACACACACACCAAACACTAGCTCTCAGTTTGCACCTGTGTCTGTGGGAGAGATTTTCAGACAGGATAAACACAGACATCATATTGTCCTCTTATAAGTTCAGTGGCCCGTGTGATGGATTGTTTGACATAAGATCTAAAAATTTGACAATCTGTTTAAATTATTATAAAAAATAGGTTTCTACCTAAACAATACATCATATTTGATTTTAGTATCTATCTGGTCTGGAGCAGTATATTCTCTACTCAACAGCTACAGTTTGGTATGTTTGACATTTAGCATGAGATTTGTGTACTGTGCTATGCATTATTAAAGCATCACACTGTGTGGCTGGATTGGTTTTACATCTGGCTGTGCACCACTTGATCTGACTAATCAAAAGCTGTTTGTCTGAGGATGACATCTAGGGATAAATATCTGAGTGAGTGAGGCTTCGGGATTTGAATCACCTATGTGTGATAAGATACATTTTTGTTTGTTGGCACCCTGAGGATACAGTAGGCTGCTGCATGTCACATAGAGACTATTTACATTCATTTTCACACCAACTGGCCATTCAACAACCTTCCTTCTGTAAGTGAACAATGCTAACCACTGCTCCACCGTAACAGGCCCCATGACACCTTTTTGAGAAATACAATCCATCTGTCAAATGTAAATCCATCTTCCAAGAACTCACAGCTTTGGTATTTGGGGGAATGTTTCACAGATTTGTCAGAGTCTGCAAATATAATGTGTTAGCGTTCTCCACTTAATAGAAAATTGGTAGTTTCACCATTTTGTAGGTCTTTTGTGGTAATAGTTCACAATGCATTGCCTTATGTTAACAACATTAACTGTGCAGAATGTGATTTCTTTTCAGTCTTTTACAACTATGTAAAATTTATGCTCCATTGATTTTACCAGTGGGTTTCCTTTAACACTCACACACACATGATTTCATTGCAGAGGGTACACTAGCTTACCCAAAGTATAAATTGTCCCTTGAGACTGTGTGTGTGTCCAGATGTGCTGCCAACAGTGGAGCGAGCTTACTGAAAATTTAGCACACACACACACACACACACATCTACACAGAGACATACATAGATACTCACACACATCACATATAGGGGTGTGCACACTTCTGGTGGTGCGTGTCTCTGTATGTGAGTCGGGAAGAGAAAATAAAACAGAGATGTAAAGAGATAAAGTAACAGAGCTGCAGGTTGCGTGCAATCTGGGCAACTAAACAGAAGGCAACAAAAAGACTCATATCTTACATGCCCTACTCTTTCAAACACACATGCACATGTACGCGGAATAACTGCAGGCAACACCTTTGTTCAGTCACTAGTGGGCCCACATACGGCATCAGGCAGCCATCACATATTTGGTCTTCAGTGGAAATATGATTCATCTGATGAGCCTCAAGCTCGCACAATGTAAAAGACACAAAATATGGTTATCATCCTTTGATGGAGATAAGATCATGTCATTCTGGTCCTATCTGCTGCTGGCACCTGGAATAACACAATGTCCTCCTGTAAGTTAAAATATTATATGAATCTGCTATGTTGCTCTGTTCTGCACACGTGACAGTCATAGCCTGTCTGTTCATCGTGGACTTCCGTAGGTTTCCTCTCTTTTTTGCCAGTGAAAGACATTTTTATTGTCATCGACTAGCTGAAATTGTCTTAGAGGCCATTTTGTCAGCATCTGTCAACCCCATGCTGTAAACCGAACTGTGTTCCAGACAAATCTAAGCTAATCCCTAAATTCTCTTGTCGGCTAACACAGCTGACCCAAACATACAGGCAGGCACATTTTGCCAGATTAGCTAACAAAGAGGGAAATACCACACCTGACCCCGCTCCGCTGTCTCCCAGGCTGTGTTATGCCAAGACTAAAGGTTACCTCTTTACATGCGCTTGACCGCACACGTGCACATTTTCTCCCTCTCGGATTTAGTCAGAATCTGACAAACTGATTTGGCTAGGCTGTCATTACCACACCTGACGCACTCAAAGACACTCAGGTGTCCCTGGGACAGTCTCACTTGGCCAAATAAATCTGTGGAGAGTTAACTGGATCAGCTGTTATGTGAGGAAACTAAGTGTAAGATGGACAAGAGCCAATATAGACTGACTGAGGACTGAATAAAAACAAGGTTGTTAGTATGAATACGTCTAGAGTCAGTTTTCAACCAATCATTTTTGGATTTTGTGCAGTAGCGATAAGAATATTTTACATAATCAGTCCATTTATTAATCGAAGCAGCTGCAAAACAAGACTTACAGCCAAATAAGATCAGATGACCAAATCTCACCATCCATGTAAAGAATATTGGCACACAGTCAGTGAAATATGTACATGCAGGCCACACAGTCATAGAGCCACACTCTTTAGGGTTTATCTGCACCTACATATGTGCTGGAGCATAAATAATACTGTAATGTAATCAAAGTAGGCCAGAAATATAAACATGATGGAATTATTTTATTTTAGTGATGATTCATTCTTGTTAAACCTTGTGGCTCATCGCGATACTACATGAAAACTACGTGAAACGTATAGCATGGTGCACAATGTTAGAACAAAAGAGTCTGAAGAATAGAGATAACTTCTTGTAACTTGTAAGTTACAATATGGCTGACTATACAGTCTCATCTGGTCGATGTTGACTGGAGGAGCCTGGGCAAGAGTTGCTTCTGGATAGTGTGATTCTCACTTGTAAGTCACATTGGATGTAAGTCTCTGCCAAATGACTCAATGTAAATGTTACACTGCACAAGGGAAACATCAATATTTGTTGCAACATGAACCGAGTGATATTTAGCCAGAGCGCTCACAGACCAAACAGTTGTACCATAAACGAATGTGTGATGCTTGAAGTTCAGTTGTGCAGCATGGAGAGCTATAATTTATTTCAGTGTGGATGAAAATCATTCGCCATTCAGGAGAAGTCATTTCAAGTGTTGTCAACACACTGTGTGGCTCATTCTTTGTTACCTGCAATTACGTCGTTCAGACCACCCGAATCTTTGAACTGGTGTTTAATTTCACAGTTGCTTGTTTAAATTTATCATGCCCTCAGGTTCCTGCTGCTTTGCTTTTTATAGTTCATGTAATGGACAATAGAAAATTACTTGGTGTGACCCCAAGGTGTACATGATCTTGCGCACACATGTAAAATGACTTCATAAGAAATTACTTCTATGCAAAATACATAATGTGTAACTGAGTAACCTCCCTCTAGTCTTACTATGTCCTGTTTTATTTTTCACTTCAGTATGATTTTCTCGTGTTGTCTTTCTCTCTGTGCTTCAAACCTATTTTAAAGAAATTCTCCTACACGTGTAAACAAAGGTGGACACGCATGGAGAAGCATCGCAGCTTAGAGGAACTACCCAGCGGCTGTGAGCCACCAGCCAATTAAATCACCACATCTCTCTGGCCTTGTGATTTATCAGCCAGTTAGACAATTGGACAGTAAATACATTACACTCATAAATAAAAAGCTGAGAGTCTATTAAAATGATCAATAAAAAAATAATGAACTCCAAAGAATCTGTAGCTTTCTCTATGCCAAGAAGGCAGCAAAGGAAAAGAGAATATAGAACTGCTGAACATATTTACAGGAACATTAATCAGTGTTTTTTTTAACTACTAGGACAGAAAAGATTCCAGCTACAACAAGTCTAAACATATCATTGAAAACTGTGATTTACATTTTAATGGCCAGTTTACACATCTCTGTAAATAAAATGAAAGTGGCCATGTTTGAAATTAATTAAACTAAAACGTATTAAAGGCGTTGGTCTACACATATATCCATTAGCATCCTGACATCCTACACGAGTGTAAACAAAATAATTAACTGATTTATCTCTTTAAGTTTTCACGATTTTTATGTTTTTTATTGTTTTTAATGGGTGCTATCTGCCACACACCTAAGAAAAAACTAATAATGATAATAAGAACAACAGTAATTTTTATAATAATTCAATGATGTCACGTGACTGTTTTTCCAAACCGCTAGCTGATGGAAGTAAAAGGGCTAATTTAGCTTTGGTTTCACTTTTCCAAGGCTAAAAGATTTTGAACTATTTTGCGATGCTCAGCCTCCCCAGGTCAGAATAAGGATAAGGTTTTCGTGAGGTGTGAATTCTTGTAAACACACTAGATATAATGTCTGTCGTATGTCATTAACCAACCTTTGAAATAAGTGTGGCACATGTAGTAGCAATAAAGAGGTGTTTGATAGTTACAGTAACTTCTCATGAACAGTAGAGACCCTGAGACTGTGGGCAGTAACATAACTATGTTTAATAACTATTAATTAACTGCAAGTGTGCTTAAAAAGTCTGAACAACTGTTGTGAGAAGTCTTTTTTACACTGTTGTCTCTACTGAAAACTGCACACTATACACTACAGCAAATACTTATTTGGAGATGATGTTTGTTCAGGTGGAGAGTCTAGAGGAGGGATGAAAGCATAGATTGAAGACCAAAAGCCTGAAGGAGCAGGAGAGTGTTGCAGCGGGGCTTGTTTATGGTTTAGCATTTTTCAAGAAAGTGATAAACAATACTGTAAAACACATTCCTATACAGACACATCAGCTACTGCTCTTCTTGGAAAATGAAAAGGTTGAAACATGAAAATGCTGAGATCACTGTCAAACCCCTTCTAGCTTCTATGGACACATACAATACAAAGAAATCTTATGTGCCTGGAATAAAAAAGCTTTTTTTCTCAACTCAGCTTCTCCACCTTTTCTTTCTTACCTCTCTCTGTCTCTTTCAATACCTGTTGTTATCACTTCTCTTTTTCCATATTAAGTGGGAAGAAAATGCATTTACAGACACAGTATACAGTACAAACAGTATACTTTCAAGTGCTCTTACCATCTATCAGGGTCAGAAACAGTAGGAATATGGAATTCACGTTAAACTATAATATACTAAATGTGCCCTTGCATATTTTTATTAAGCCAAACTTGGGTCACACACTTCAACAATGTAGTTATTGTGAGGATGACATGGATTAACCACTAGTGTTGTCCACTAGTTATTTCAGTGGACACCATCTTTTCTCAGTCAGTGTGCACATCCGAACAAAGAAGTGTGCAAACGCAGGCCAAACAATTATCAAAGAGAAAAGCTTGTTCAAAACTGCTGTTTTTTTCAGCTGTGAATCAAACTGGGGGAGCCTGGTTATTTCAGTGGACAGTACCTTTTAGGGGGTACCTTAGGGATTAACAAAGTCTAATGTAAAAAGTGACAGGTATTGTTTATGGTAACAAAAACATAGAAAATATAATCATAAGTACAGTCAGTGAGGTGACAAACTCATAGCTGTGTCACATAGTCTGCATTATGTCATATACTGTCACAACAGGTGTCTGATAGCGCTCAGACATATCTTGACACTCTCATTACTTACACATATCTCACGCTCACACTGCCCATTACCCTCTCAACATGCTTTCCTGACTGCTCACAAGGCATCTGTGTGTTCCGCTCTTCAGTTATGTTTCTGCGCCCCCTTGCCCTTTTTTCCCCCCATACAACATACCAGGGGAATCAAATCATCAGCTGAGAGACACACGCACACAACTCCAGCACAAGTTGAATGGTCAGACACTAGACTTTAAATAGCCACAACTCTTACAGCGTATCAGCTGACAGCGAGCCAAGTGACACGAAGAAGTTATTCAACAAACCCAGACTGTGCGCTTTATCTTTACAATTTCATTTCTCACAAACAGTAAGCGTAGTTCCTGAATATATTAATTCCCGTGTTTAAGTTAGTTGATTGTTAATACTTGTGTATTACCAGGCGTTGCTCTTCATCAAGGATAAAATTATGATATATTTTTGTTTTCCTTTCCTTAGTATTTCCTTAGCAACAGCTACTGCCTGAAGGAATTAACAGCATTAGCCACCTGTTTGTTTTTCTGGCCTTTCTCTCTAGTGTGTGTGTGTGTGTGTGTGTGTGTGTGTGTTTGTGTGTGTGTGTGAAAATGTTATCAGCAGGCAAAGTCACTCTGTTCAAATAAAACAGGTTGCAGTTTTACTCTTAATACTCTTAGGGATCTTTTTTGATTCAGCTGTGCTCTTTCTAACTGTGCTGTAGAAAATTTTAAATAAATGATGACGACCTCTATGTAGAGGACAGCTGTCAAATTACACTGTATGTTTTGAAAGTAGTGCATTTCACTCAATGCTCTGAAATAATTATTTTTGTATAGCATTTAAAGCATCTTAATATTGTGTTGCTTGTACTGAATAGTCACTTATCTCTGTGCTGTCCTAGATGTAGTTACATGCTCTCTCTCTCTCTCTCTCTCTCTCTCTCTAATGATCTGTGGACACTCAGACAGCATCATAAACAGCAGCTTAAGCAGAGGAAAATGGTGAAAACTCAGGTTTGTCTGACTTGATTTTTGCCCCACCTGTTCCATTTTGATGTAGTTCTGAGGACGGTGCCAGCCATTCAGTCCGCGTTGGTGCTTGCTACTACCAGTAGCTTCGAGTTAGCTCTAGAAATTCAACTGTTAAATGCTAAATAATCATTGGGATTTCCACACTGACTCAAGCTGCATGCAACTGAGAAATCTATAAATAAATAAATACATTGCACACTTGGTGATCACTGTGTTTTTTTGGCTGCATCACCCCTGCTGCGTTAAATCCGTTGTCCTATAGAAATGAATGGCGAAGCTAGAAACGAATGATGCTGCGGGTCTCAACATAGCAGAACAGAACGAACTGGTTGGTTCGTGTTTAACCTTGGTCTCAATGTCGACCATCCGCCTCACGCTTCTGAACCAAACCACTCCTCTTCCGCCACCCCATAACTCCACCACCACCTCCATCCACAGTTGGTGTGTTTGAGCTTCTCAGCAGGGGGGCTTGCAGTTCCAGAGATAAGTGGGGGGCGTTGTGTGAGTGTGCGTGTGTGTTTGCGCACAGGCATGTGTAGCCTTTCAGCTTCTCCCTGAATGTGCTAATGTGATAATTGAGTATTCCAAGTTCTGCCTGCAACTGTGTCACCATGCGCACGCAAACATACGCGCGCGCGCGTGCACACACACGTACACACACACACACACACACACACACACACACACACAGTTAGTTGGTCTTAGAATAGATTCTTTATGTTTGAAGACGTTGCTCATCAGTGTTGAACAGTTAGTAATAACACACAGTGAATAATTTGTTCTTTATCTGTTGCTATTCCGTTTTAGTTTATGTCTCATCATTTCAGGCTTATTTTTTCCCCTTTCTTAACAATCAGCACCTTAAATGTTAATATGTTATTAACTTATTTGATTTGTTATATAATGTTGATTTTCTTACCAAGAAATCTGACCAAATAAATAATCAAATTGGTTGTTTTTACATAGTTTCTGTATTGTTAATGTGGTTAATTGTAAAAAAACACAACCGATTTGAAAGGCAGACAGAGTTTGAATGAGACTGCTTTGCTACAAATAGAACATAATGTGCTTTCTTCATGCACTGTCTTATTGCAGGAAGATAAAACTGAAGATGTCTCCAGAATCCCTTTAAAGGAGCCACCAGAGCACCCAGGGACCAGTGAGCAACAGCCAGAGACCAGTACTCGTCCCCTACCCAGAGTGTGAAGAGCAGTGAACAGTTGATGTGTTCAGAAGCCAGTAGGTCATAGCTGCACTCGAAGGCTCCAGGCAAACACATCACAGACATACCAGAAAGGCACTATCTGGCTTTCAATATTGATCACTTCTCACACATTCACAAGCATGCACGCAGACACACACACACACACACACACACATCACATGTCAGAGAAATCAATGAGCAGACAAATTTACACTGGCTGTGAACCAAGTAATTCTAGCAGTAGTTGTGTTTTTTTGTGCGTTTGTGCGAGATTGAGTTTTTATGCATGACTGAAAAACAAGAGGAGAGGGTTGAAAAGTTGAATCCAAATAGTTCTGTGAAGATTTTTTAACAAACGCTTGGTGTTGGTGGGGGGTGCAACACGGAGAAGAGAAGAGGAGGCGTTGACGGAAGGAGAAGAGAGGAGGGGATTAGGGTTGGTGGTTCGCTGTCGAACCAGCATCGATACAACAGCAGCATTTGCCTAATCCCCTGGTAATGGGAGCTTAGCAGCCTCCTCGGACACACAAACACTCCCACTGCCTCCTCCTCCGCTCTGCTCCTCTCTTCTCCTTTCCTGCCCTCTTCCCTTCTCATTTACATAACATTAGAAACATTAAGGCGACTCCAACAAGGCCCCATTATGTGCGTGTTGGTTTTGGGTCCCAATGTGTCGGCCCCAAGGCTTTGGAGAGGAGAGGCGCAGAACGAGTCAGGACATCACAGAGGCTTGTCCACTGTTTTGTTTAGTGGAGATGGTTTGTGTGCTTCTAAAGGACTTACTGAAAAGCGAGAGAGAGAGAGAAAGCGAACCAGAGAAAGTGATGAATTGTTTTCTGGGAGTGCAGAGTTAGTGATCTGATTGCAGGTGTGCATCCAGAAAGTCAGCTGCAACACGCTTCAAATACACAGGCTTCCGTTTAGATTGGTGTTGTTGGTTTTCCTGACAATTAATTAGGTTAACATAAAAAGCTCCATGACAATGGTGTATTGTTTTTCAGAGCTGAAGTTCACACATCAAGGTGACAGAAAAGAAAAGAAAATGTAACAAGTCGCTGTTTCCTAACTCTGCCACAGACTCATCTTTCTAACCATGAAACTAATATATTTGCTACTCAACACAGCATCGTTTCAACTGTACCAGCTGGTTTTCACGTCTAATATTCATAAATGTGTGCTGTTAAAGATGTGTACTATTGTGAAAGCAGTCATTTTAAAACTATTTTAATACAAACAGTATAGTGTAATAGTGTTTTGCATAAAAAAGAATAATTTACAAATTAGCTTTAACAGCAAATAACTGAATGCTATTTATTAATACTAGTAATTGAGGCCTAAAATGAATCAACTGCATCTGGGATTTATAGGCAAATATATTCTAGTATTAGAGAGTAACAAACTGCAGTGTCACAATAGTTTCTGACAGACATTTTACCACAGAACTGACATATATTTGCAAAAGTGACAGACGCAGCCTCCAATTAATCATCAAACTGCGCACAAAATGCAACCATGAACCAGCAGAGAAAATAGCAACAGTGCTCCTCGTTTCTCTGCTTTTTATAACTTTCCCATTCTCCTTGCTTTCATTTAGTCCCATAAAGAAGAGTTTTCAGTTGGCTTCAAAGCTCTGTGCTGAGCTCGGTTGGGGGCCTTCAAAGCCCCTGTCTGAAGGCAGGTTTAGGCGCAGAGAAAGCTTCTTGTTCTTAAAGGATTTGGCTCACAAATAACGCCCAGCCAGGGCCAAGGCAGCTAGCTTGCACCCTGACAGGATAGCAGGCAGACTTCTGCATTTTAGTGATGTGTTTTGGGGGCTATTCCTACATCTCTGTAAGTGAGTACCTTCTGTGTTCGGTGTTGTGCTGCTGTGTTCTGATGTTTTCTGTGCTGCTCTGCCTTTAGAAAATTCACCTCGTAAATATCTGCAGTAACTGTAACTGATGTTTGCCTTTTTTTTCTTTTCCATAATAGCACTGAATAAAAGTAAAACATGCTATTATTGCATATTGAGTAACTAAATTATATTTGAGGTTCTTTAGGATATGATGTTGAAAAATCGCACTTTTTCAACATCATATCCTACAACATACATTTTCTATTTCTTGTCAGGTTAGTGTCTTAGCCTGGGCCAGTGCTTTTTTAGCTTTATGGTGGACATGATGTTTTGTTACTATTAATGCATTTATGATGGAAGTGTTTAATATTTTTCACTCACAGATAATAAAAATAATACATTAACAGGACATGGTTAAGGTTCTGTTCATTTTTTCTGTTAAAGAGTCAAATTGATGTCTCAGACTAACAGGTGTAGAAAACTACTTGTTAGCTGGACCAGATGCAAACAGTTTCTTAGCCTTTTATTATGAAAATGACTGGAACAGCATTTTCTGGCTCAAGTTTGGTAAAAAAAAAAGAAAATAAAGCATATTTATTATTGTCATTGTCAGTAGTTTTTTTTAAATGGTATTCTCTACTTTACGTTGCCGTACACTGACAAGATTGTTACCTCGTGTTATTGTTTTCAAGTAACTTGTGTATCAGGGGAAAATCCTACGAGTGAATGAGTTGCAGTAAGGAGCTGCAAGTTTGCACTGAAGAGTAAAAAAATAACAGGAGAGAGGATTTGTTGTGAACTGCTTTTCAGGAGCTGGCGTTCCTAATGTGTGAAGCTGTAGTTTAGACTTCAAGTGATGTATTGATGAATGTTGATTCCTGTGATTGATCAGTGTTAACACCGTTTGACCTTGACGTCACCTTAAACGTCAGCGTCATTTTCTAATTGCTACCTTAAGGCAATAGATTGATAATGTTTGGCCTGCTGTGACCTGTTTTCGTGTCACCTTTTTTGTTGGACCTTATTTCTATGTATTATGTATATAGAAAATATTCTTATAATTATAAGAGGCCCGGTCTGCACGGTCAGTTTGTCCTCATGCATTTCTTGTGATTGCTATCATAACTTAAGCCTATTGGTAAGAAGATTAGGTAAAAAGTGATAATATAATGTTATCACTGTGGGTTGTTCGTGTATGTCACTGTGGCCACCTGAGCCAATGTGTGAATGACTCACCAATCCAGGTAACCATCAAGTATCAACTCCACAGGGTTTATAAACCTGCTACCCCTACCAGTCAGTCGAGTGGAGAAAGCCCTCTGTGATGGAGGGCAAAGCGTATTCAAGGAACTAAAACAAGCCCAGTACCCCACTGAATAATATTTTTTGGGATAACCATGACCTGGATGACTTATGATATTTCACACACACACACACAAACCCTGCTAGTTTGCTTTAGCATAAATAAATTCACAAATATCGGTGCATTAAACTGAAGTAGTACATTTATTTCAGTGGGTGAACAATGTGCATCCCTGGTTGTTTGATTCATAGGATATGTGGATACATACTTTTGTTTTGTACTGTGTCTTACGGTTTTCCATGTTATTCCTTTCAGCTGCTTAGCACAGCACCTGTTTTTAAGTTCTTCATGTTGAATTTCTGTTTCTCACTCTTGTGTTTTTTTTACCAGGCTTCAGAGGATCACAGGATTCACAGACACTATAGCCTTTTCTACTGCTGTTCTTATTGTTAGATTCTTTGGATAAGGGCGTCAGCTAAATGCCTGAATTGTAATTGTGAATTGTAGGCCTGCCCACATGTTAGGCCACTAGTCACAGCACTCCTAAGAAAAATCACTGCCGAGAAGCTGATGGGACGAGATTGAAAGAGGCAGCCATTATAATCAGTCATTCAGCCTTTTGGAGTAGACATTCAGTGTTTGTGGTTTGTTCTAAATTTAAAGGGGACCTCTGTGACCTGCTGGCTTTCACATCGGCCTAAAACCACTTCGCTCCCCCGCTCTCCCCTCTGGTTTCTTCCTCGAGTCCCTCATTCTCTAAAAGTCTCTGTTTCCCTTCCTCACTCCCTGCCTCAAATACTCGATCTTCTTCTAAGACATAACTTAAGTCTTACTGCACATTGAAGTTGTTTGAAGTTATGACTTGTGATTGCATCATCAGTGGATTATATTCAGTCATTAGTTTTTTCATTTTAGTTTTTCTTTGTCGAGTATCATAATCAGTCCTACAGTTAGTGGGAGCCGTACAGGTCATAACGATGAAATCCTGATGACATATGTTTGCAGACAAGGAGGAAAAAAAAATTATAGAAGTTAGTTTTAAAGTAATTATTTAAAAGTTAATGATTATTTTCAAAAATAATGTGTAATTCAGAAACAAATTTCCCTTTTATGAAGTGAGTATTGTTGTTATTGACTCTTTAATTAATCTATTGTTCTGTCATAGTGGAGGGGGCTAAGCTTTCCCCACATACAAGAAGACAGGAAAGATTCCTGAACAGGTTGCCTCTGCAGAATATAGACAGATAAACACTCACACTTGGGAGCAATTACGATTCTCTCTGATTTGTGTGCTGTGGGAGGAAACTCAAGCCAACACAGAAAATCTTGTAAACCCCTCACAGACACCAACTAAATTAGCCAACCAGTCAGCTGCTCTGCTTCTCCGGTTCTATTACCTGTCACATCGTGTCTCTCTGTCCTACCGTTTCTCTCACCCCCATTTATTTGTTTCTTACCTCTGCACAATTGGAGGATGGTGCCTGTGCACGTGTCACTTTTCCAGCAAGCTGTGGTTCTCTGCTCTTCCACTTTGCTAATCAGATTTCTCCTGGCAAGTTGTTAGCTCCAGCAGGAGAGGCAGGGAGGGGGCGATGTGGTGGGGAAACAAATACAAACAGAGGAGATAGAAGTGAACACACTTGGGAAATGAGGGATAGATGGAGGAAGTGAGGGTATGAGTGTGGTAATTAGTTAAGTTTGCATTGGTTTATAACTCGCTCACACTTTAGAGACACGGTGTTGCAGTGTACCTCAATCTTTCTCTCTACCTTTGTCTCTCCTTGTCCCTGCACTCGTCTCCCTTGCTGCCTTTAAATAATGCAGCGTGAGAGAGGTGGTTCTTACATCCTAAGGGGTTGTCAGCAGGCAGCTATGGAAACGTCAGCATCATTGCACCTACCCTGATGACACACACGCACCTGCATGAACATCTGTCATATCTGTTTAATGTGAAGCTAAACTCTGCCACTCTGGGTAGATAATTAGATGGGCATAGAGCATTATTGTACAGTATATCATTAGAAACAAACCAACATCAAATGAGGGGTAATGCCACATATTTATACACAAACACATGCTGAAAAACATGCTGGACCTGCTAGATAATTTAAAGGAAGTGCATCAAAACGCAGGCTAATATTTACATAATTTATGGTAAAATGTGTTATGATTAATAGTGACATTAAGCTATTAAAACAATCGTTTTTATACACCTGATATAAAACAAGTAGAGGTTTATTAACTAAATGAACATAACAATGATTCACTCAATAATAGCTTTCAATATTAGAAAAAGAAAATTTCCAGAAAATGTCATATTTGTATTTCTATATTATTAGCAACACTAATTTGCGTCTTTGCATTTTGTAAATCAGTATTGTTATTATTAGATTCTCATTGTTGGATTGTTTATATTTCACCAACATTTGTCATTACAATAATAGGATCATGTTTGTAGTTCATTTGTAGTATTTCACTTCAAACTCTATGTATTTGACCACAGGTCCACAAGAACCACCTGATGCTTAATACAACAAACCATATTGATTAGCTTTGTAACTTTGTGTAAAATTATATAATGCGTACGCAGTAAAAATGGACCACTGATCCTGTTTTTGCAAATGGCAAGATATGATATTCTTAAACAGAAAGCACAAGATTATTTAAATTATTCTTTTGTTTAATTATCAAAGATGAACTCTTGTGGTCATTTCTCATCGCCTGCAGGATGCCTGGGATAAAAATGTTATTATCAGGCAAAACTGAATGTTGAGTTCTATTATACCACATTAATATCGCTGTAGTCTGCCAAATAAAATAGAACATATTTATTTGCATGGAGGTTTAATGTTTAACGTTCCAGCCAACAACATTCTCACGCTACATATTCCTCATGTTTCACAGCCTCTTTGGCCTTTTCTGTTTATTTTCACTTCCAGAAAAGTTTCTTTTTTGTTCATGGCAAATATAGCCAGACACTTTCTTGTGTGTCTGTCAACACTGAATCTGTTGCTACTTCAGTAATCTCAGTGTCAAATTTGTATTAGACAAATATCTAATAATAGCCATTCTGTTAGATAGATGGCTCTTGCCAGGGTTTAGACGCAGAGAGCAGTTTCATACTGTCAAACTGTCAGGATCCCTTGAATGCTGAGCTGATGAAATGGTTGCCTATAATACAATTTAGACTTCATTTCATAAATAAAAGACAACATGTTGACATTGTATTACATTTGTGCACGCCTGTTATGCACGTCCTTTGTGGGGATGGTTAATTATGCTGTGACCTTGAAATGCCACAATGAGGAACATTTAGAAAAGGCAAAGTCAGCAAATTATAATTACATTCACCCCCTTCAGCTCTAACAGTTTATGAAAGGACAGTACTGGAATTAGTTCTGTGTGTGAGTGATTGGATTTGTTATTTAAATAGAATGTTTTATCAGTATGCCAATTTTAATATTAAGTATACAACGGACTAATGTCTTTAGCTTCTATGTTTGGTGTGTACAGGGTTATTAACTGTATAGAAGTTATAGCCTAACAAATTACTAATCTACAGGACGGTACGGTGCAGAATAGAGTAGAATAGATTATTATATTAATAATACTGAGGGGATATTTCCCATATAGTTTGAAAGGAGAATATCACCCACACGACTTTGTACCCATAGCAGAGGCGAGGCTGTCTTTATACATAATTCATATTTCCATATCGTCATGGTGATCATGTGCGATGAGTGTTTGCTCTCACAGCAGGGAAGCTGGTGGGTGATGGTGGTAGCATGTGTGTACGACTGTGTGTGTGTGTGTGTGTGTGTGTGTGTGTGTGTGTAAGGGGGGGCTGTAGGCAGGGTGTGTGTGCAGAGGGGGGAGCAAGGTGTCAGGAGGGACAGAGAACACCATAAAAACGAGAAAGAGGAGACAGGTAAAAACACCAGCTCTGTATTTGCCCTAATTATCCTTCATCTCAATGCGGCCCATTTTCAGATTTTTCTATCTACAGTTATTTTTACACAGTGGAGACAGCAGAGATGGGGAGGCTGCGAAGAAGCTCATCAGTGGCTTGTCAGTCACACACACACACACCTATTTTAGCAGACATATTAATTGATTGTAACATATTTCTTTTGAATTACATCTGATTATATTGTTTTATATAATTTGAATCTAATACACAATACGACTTAACCGCCCACTATGACCTCAGTAATAAACGCAATGCAGAATTATCACCTTTCTGACAGTTTCAACAAAAACGAAATTATAACCCTGCATAAGTGGAATTCATGGCAGAGCTGCTGTATTGGATTACATTACACTGTACAGGTGTACAAGTGAGCGTCAGTACACTCAAATTCAGAATGCACTCTATTTGCGTGTTGTATCAATAGCAGGATTAACTTGTTAGCACTGGTTTTTCATTTATTCTTAGAGATTTTCTGTGCTTGAAAATACATTTTGGAAAACTACCAAATCCTGTCGTTTCACTAAATGCTCTTGGGTGCACATGATGAAAAATTGGAGAGGATGCAGCCTCGCAGAAATGTTAATGTCAGAGCAGCACATCAGTCCTTGATAGGAATTATCTATAAAACAAAATGGAATGTGTTAGGATATAGTAACATTTTAGTGAAACATTTTATTTTTACTATTATGATTTAGATATTTATTTATTTATTAAATCATGAACTTTGTTGTCTTACTTTTTAGAAATTCATACAAATGTTACTTTACATTAACCTGCTGAATCCTGTATCTGTTTAAAGCCACTAAATAACAGTGTCTGACTTTTTTCATTTAAATAATGTATTTCTTAGGAATCAACTTCAAAATAAAGGTGCAAAGTTTTCTCAGATAGAGCCAGTAGCCTCGAGTTAATCCCGAGACTCACTGTGAAAATTTGAATGGGGAAAACTTCTCCTCATTGTCTTTTACTCCTGTTCAACCCCCCTCCTCTGTCCATTCTGGGTGAACTTGAATCGATCCAGTTGCTGTTCTGAATCTTCTTGAGTATCTTCTTTGCACACACACACGCACACACATATATCTCTTGTTTACTCTTGATTTTCCATTCTCCCAATGGACAAGATGGACCAGGATTAAATAGCCCCACCCGTTAGGGACACACACATATTGCGCTTCCAAATAAAAAAGGCAAAAACACGTTTGCAAATGCACACATTCAATCTTTATGTATCCGTATGTGTGTGTGCTGTTTATATACTGAGCAGTAGTTTGAATTTGCTCATGCTTAGTATTCCCTTGGTGTCTTACAGAGAGATATTACGTGTGCATGTGTTTGTGTGTGTGTGTGTGCATGCGCATGTGTGAAGGCTGGAATTCAGAATGGTATTGATTAAACACAGCAGGGGGTGAGTGTGTGAGCACTGCAGATAGCTCACTCACCTGCCACTCTGCAGACACACACACACACCACACACACAAACATCAAACTGTCCGCTGGCTTCTGCCAGGCTTTCGATATGATGAATAAAATAAATCAAGAATTTTAATTCAGCTTTGAGGTACAAAATATCAAATTTGTGTTTAAAATGTGTTTATGTTCCGATTTTCTTTGTGCTAAATGTGGTTTTATATTTGAATGGTGTTGAACACAGCTGTGCTTGACAGTTAAACACTAACAAAGTTTTCAGCCTTCACAGTAGACATTTTAGTTACTAGTATCCATGTGATATTTGAAATGATCAGTGAACCTGCCTTAACAGCACCTGTCTCTTTGCTTATAGGATTATAAGATTCATTTTAGAGCTGAGCACATTTTCTATTCTCTTAATGCTTATGAAGGCACTCGTGGTTTAAATGAAGGCTTTATAAAGAGGCTGGGGAGACTATTGGATGACAAGAAAAATCTTTTATCTAACAGGTGACTAGGGCTGGGCTTAGGCATGCTAATATAGTATCCAGCCATGCGGAGAGAGGAATAATCACAATGTATATCTAGATTACTATAACTAGATTTCAGGTATAACTCAACTTTTTTAAACAATACAATAATGAGAAATTGAATATCCAAAACAAAGGGAAGCTGTGCTAGTTTCTGACTTTGTTCTGTTTCTCTCACTGCACAGGTGATTTTAATGTTGTGGCTTCTTGGTACAACTTGTAGGTTTACTCACTGAACTGTCACTGTTATTGGATTTGCTGCACTGTTTTTGTCCCATGTCAACACACATTTTCAATTTGTGATGCAAAGAGATTTCTGTGCCTACAAAACCCCCACATCTGTTACTTGTAAGTACACCAGGAGGCTGGTGTAAATGGTTCTTCTCAGTAGGGAGCACTTGCTTATGGTAAATCTGACATGACATAAATGCAGCATGACTTCGTGTTATGAGCCAAGGAAACCTGGTTCTTATATCTGCCCGAACACAGCACACTGGTGATGGATTTGTTTCACTTGAGTGTTTTAGCCACCAGCCAGTTTAAGTGTGACACGACTGTGACTTTGTCGTGTAAAGGTTGAGCTTAGGCTTGCATCATCTAGGGCAGGGGTAGAAAAGGTCGGTCCTAGGGAGCCGCAGCCCTGCTTGTTTTCCAACCATCCCTGCACTTACAGCGTCTGACTGGCTGAACACACCTGATCCAGGTAATCAACAGTTCCTGCTCTTGGTGAACAGCTGGAGGGTTGGAAAACAAGCAGGGCTGCGGCTCTCTAGGACCGAACTTGCCTACCCCTGATCTAGTTAGAGGAATAATAGAGGAGTTTGTAGTTTTATCATTACTTGTGAATACAAACAAGATTTCTGGGACCAGGAACCGATAATACTAAGACCAGTTTAGCCATAGTGTAAACACATATAAAGCGCTTACCTATAGGCTGAAGAGTGAATTATTAACATCTTTGTGAAGTCTATTGGCTATAGACTATTATTGCTGTATGTCTGATTACTAATATTATTCCTTACCTGTGCTCTTGTCTTCCATGTATTTCATCTCTTCTCTTTTCCCAGCCCTGCTCCCCTTTCTTTGCCACATTGATTTACTTTCTTTATTTCTTCTCTTACCAAGCACATTTTCTGTTGTATTATTTTTGTGAGACAATGTTTGTTTATTGGAGTGTTGTTCCCTGGAGGAGAAGGTTGTTATTTTTATTTTATAATTTTTTAATTTGTTATATTATTTCATTGTTTCTTATTCTATGAGCGTTCACTCAACTGATCACTCTATGGAGAGAAAATAAGAGAGTTTTTAAGGAGGGAAGACTCTCATATTCATTCATATTAATCCCATGCCATGACTGGCCCTCTTCAACGTTTTACAAGGCTTTGCATACAGAATGTATAATGTAGCAGCACATCAAATAGCAGGGCCGACTGGTGGCTGGATAAGTCTAAGGTTGTTGGTCTCTAATGTTTGTTTTTTTCTGAGGAAATGCACTCTGGGTGATGATTATCTCGAATTATCCCACTTACTATAATGATGATGGTTATTCTGACACAAATTCACTCATGTTTACAGAGATTTGGATCCTTGGATTTCATATAGAAAATTACCTAAACCTATTTGCTGATATTTTGACTCAGACCATCACAACTGAATATCTATAGCTATAATGGAAAAGGCTTCATGAGCAGGAACATGTTTGTGTCCCTGCTCACTGTAGCTCTGTCTGTCCATATCCCTTTCTTTTTCTTCCTTCATCTCACTTTCTCTCTCACTTCTCTTTCTACACTACTGAGTTTTAATCATTGCTGTAATTGGCAACTCCCTGCTGTGCATGTGCACACACACACACAACACACACATGCTGTGCCTAGCTGCTGCAAATCCCTCTGGCAAAGTACTGTATGTGTGTGTGTGTGTGTGTGTGTGTGTGTGTTGTGGGGGCAGGAGAGGGAGATATGGGAGATAAGGATAATGAAAGAAGGAGAGTTTTAGAACTGCAGGCCAACTCACCAACTCAACAATCTGTCGGCTGTGAAGCACTGTGAGGAAGTGGAGCTGAGCAGCCAAATTGTAATTATCTGAGAGAAAAAAGACATGGTTCAAGATTTACACAACATTGTGTTGGAGTTACTGAAGAACCTGGTGCTGCTTCACGTTATAGTCAAACTGCCTTGTCATACTGGATGTTTGCTACATCATGTATACGTTAACATTAAGCCCAGTCAACAAAGATATTTTACTATATTAGCTCATTAAATACAGTAGGACAATCTCCTGAAACTAAACAGACCAGTGCCCATATTTATAAATCATCTTCTTATTACTTATTAGACCTTTTTCCCACTTTCATTGAGAAGTAGTGAAAGTAACAAGAGATTTTTTATGACAGTATAAGCATCAAAGCACGAGCCACTGTTGATTACCTGGATCAGATGTGTTCAGTCAATCTGGACCTTTAAATCTGTATTTGTCTTATTATAGTGTCAGGATATGACACTATCACACAGGATATGAAATTAAGAAAGTTTGAGTCAATGTATTAACATGACTGTTGGTCATCCAGTGGTTTCCCATTCAGCAATATAAAATTCAAATCTTAATGTGCACTAATATTACCCTTCAGGGTACATAACAGTTTAACTGAAGGAATTTTGTCTCAGTTAGACATTCCTCCTATCCAGTGTTTCAATCCTTCCTCTGAACCTGCCTTTGACTGGGATGTCTGTGTATAGGTGAACTGCTTGCTTGCTAATATTTCTCCACTGCTTGCTTCTCTAGTCATATGCAGTAACTAGAGAAAATGTATTTTATAGTGATGTCATTGACTTCACTGTTTTACTGGCACTACATGGGTGAATGATATAACCTTAATCCACTCTTAGTATTCCTAGTATTACAACCCATTTTTCTGATGGCCTTATGGAGAAAGGTCCTTTTACTTCCAGCAACAAGTGTGGCACCACAAAATGTGGTCTTTTGATATGTGTCTATATTGTTAAAGCCAACAAAATGTCTGCAGACACAGGTCCTCTTTGTGCATCTTCTGCATCACTGTCTTTAATCTACAGTAGCCTGTCTCTCCCAAATAGACTAGCTACATAGCTAGCTAGCGACCTCTACCCCTACACAGGGCGTCATATGGCAGTGTCATTTTGGAAGTGCATAATTAATTATGTGCCAGGGCGTTTTGCCCTGGTAAAGAAAGTAACTTGTTACTGTCCAGCATTTCTTCTCACTCCCACAGCATCACCATAGGACACGCTGGCAACTCCTAGCCAGTTAGGACACCTCCCAAGCTCTCTACATTTTGGCAGAACAAAAAGTGATAACCTAATTTAAGATTAATTAGAAAAACTGCACTTACTCTTACTCCTACAAGAACTACCAAAATAATATTGCTGTCAGAGTTTTTGGCCAGTATTGCGAGACACTTGAATGTAAATGTGGGCCAGATATAACACTTCCATGACTGTTTGCACATATACATATACATATTCTGATCTGTTTCACATGGTTTGTAGACAGTGTTTTACTGCCAGAGGTCTGAGGTAGAAATAAAGCCAGGACCTATATAAGCCACTTCTCATGTAGTTGGTCATAAGTGCTTAGATTAGGAATAAACATAATAATTATTAAGTTTCTGTAGATAAAAATGTAGTTTATTCTAAACGATATTATTAATAATTAGAAATCGTCTTTCACTTCAAACTGTAAGCAAAACATATGCAATGCAGCGTCCCTGACACAGACCTGAGGGACACCAATGGCTGAAGTTTTGCCTATATAGCCCTATTTATCTACTAAATCTTTATTCTTTACACTTGGTAGCTGTCCAGTACAACCATAGTCTTACTAACCATAGACGACTTTCTGGTCACAAGATCATTTAACTTTCACGTCATCATTTCCCATTGCTTGCAGTTGCTAGCTATACCAAAAGGTATAAGACGGAGAGAAAACAAAGGAAGACTGTGGACGCTTTTGTGACCTACAGTAATGACCGACGTTGCTATGCAAGTACTGCCCAACCGTTCACAGCTGGGATCAATTCTGAATAACAACAGTTTATTATAATAACAGAATGATTGCACTATTCCAGTTCTTCTTTTGATCACCAACGTAGTAGAACCAATTGACTCACAAAGGATCCTAGAGAATGGCTTTACTGATTTTCACAGCACTGTTTGTTGTTGTTTTTATCGTCTTTGTACAAAATAGTCAATATTTAGTATATTTATATATACTGGATTGGAAAAAAAACACATTACAGGCGGGTTGGCTGTGGTGGCAGTAATAAATTAAAGAGGAAATGAGAAAATGAGGGCGATGATAGTAATGATGAAAATAAGCAATTACTCACCAAAAGATGCCATTAACACTTTAAGTGGCCTCACTTACTTTACAACAATAAACCACTTTACAGTCAGTGCTGACAGAATAACAAAATGTACCTTTTACATCCCAAGACAAAGGCATCGCATGTTAATACACATTGTTGTGAGTCAGCCCACAGAGCAGCCAAACAAGCACAGGTGCAGTAAAATGCCTGTGGTTCCCTGTGAAAACTTTTCAGCCCGAAATCTGAGTGGGACAATGATGTTTCAGAGAGTTTGTTGGATTTGTGCTGAAAGTATTGGGGGTTATTAGAGCAGCAGTTGCCTACCAAATCCAAAGCATGCCAGACTCAAAGCTAAAGAATCCCAGCTTTATGGTTATCATGGCACATTGGGCACAAAAGAGAAGTTCCATGCTTGTGTGTGTGTCTTTAATGTGGGTCACCCACCATGTCTAATGGCCCCTTGCTGCGTGCAGCGTCCTGCACTGAGCTGCTCCCTGCTGTCACACTCACATACACAAACAAACGCATACACACAGTGGGGGAGACTTTTGGGGTGTCCCTCACCCTAATACCCTCCACAATACAACACCACTGCATCTGTTGCTCCTGTTCTCAAAGTTGAAAGTTGATCAGTGGAGTGTTAGCATGTCTCTGCTCTCTCTTAGTGAAAAGAGCAGAGATTTTCCCTCTTTCTCCACTATCTGTTACTTTTGATTTGTTTTTTTCTTCCTATTTCCTTCCATGTACCTTTCTATTTTTTTTTTACCTTAGTTTGACTTGGACATGCTTCTAAAGGTTAGCTGATGGCACATTTTGTGTTTTGTCCGTGTAAAACAGGCTTGGTCATCTACAGGCCTCCGTGACACAGACAGCTGTGTGACCTGCTACCAGCTTCCTTTGACAGGTGAGCATCTGCACCACACACATTGAAAACAGCACTGTACCTTGCATTATGTGTTCTCGGCCTATGACTGTGAAATAAAGATATTTGTATAGTTGTGCGTTACTACAGTGCTACATCAGTTTTTTAGACTAACCACTGAAATGATGGTGTTATATATCACAGCTGAGTCCAGTTAGATCATGGTATAAGAATGTTCTATAGGTAAATATCTGTTCTATAGGTACTATCATTAATACTGGTAAGGAAGAGAGATGTTTATATGTATCTCTAAATGAATGCTGTGTGGATGTGTGTTGCTTTCCTGTGTTTAGTTCCCTGTGTGTGTCTATCTAGGTACTAACTAGATAGTTTTCAAGTGAAGGATCGACATTAAAATTCTAGTACTGTAACTTTATTTATAACCTGAATTGTGGAATAGTCTGAGGAGAGGGGAGGAGAGGAGGGGGATGGGTGAGGCGCAGAGTGAGAAAGGAAAAAAGACTGAACATTGAGATGCTGAAAATTCAGATTACTGCACTTGGAACATGCCCATCCCCACTGTACTCCTAAAACACATATACAATATAAACACAAAAAGCACATGAAAAAGACATAGATACGTGCACTTTAAGTACAGTGAATATTCATGTGAGCAGACTTTTTAACATACTCAAACATAACACAGCATGAGGCATCTGTGCTTACAGACACTTTGCTCTAAAACATAACATGCATATTTACGTTTATCCATAAAGCACAGAAACACACTTATTGCCACACACACACACACAGACTAAATCTCAGGCACAGAGAAGGCAGCTACGTCAGTATATTTTCACACTGCAGTAGTGTCTCTTTGTCTGCCTGTTGGCCAGCCAGCTGTAAGATGGAGGGCGAGAAATATGCTTTTAGTGGACGGCTTTGTGAGGCAGAAGACACAGCTTTGTCGTTTTTGTTTCTCTACAGTGCTGGTATTATAGCGACGTCTGTAATGCTATTATTTAAGTTTGCTGCGTGGTGTTTTTGTTTTGTTGGTTTGTTTGCTCTTGTCAGTGTGTGTTTTTGAACATGAGTTTGGGGGGGTCTGTGTGTGTGTGTGTGCATGTGTGTCAAACAATGCATTGACTAGTTCTACGTCTCACAGTTATGTAAGGTCTGTAATTGAGATTGGTGTGTGTCTTTTATAAGAGTCCACAAAATTGTGCAGACATATCCCTGATATGCATTAAAATGTTTGTGGCCACATAAGTGGGGGATAGCGACCTTCTGTCCACCTGTCCACTGCATCAGCTGTTGTTTGTGTTGCCACGCGCACACACTCGTAGTGCAGGGAAAATTCTTTCAGCCCTGTCCTTGGAGAAATGTATAGAGTCTGCATTTGCTATGTAGGGAGCACACACACACACACACACACACACACACACACACACATAATGTGAACTAATTGCATACTTGTAGCCCAGTCTTTTCAACACATGCTACCTTTTGTTAATCTTACATTCAGCTTCTTCTATTCGGTGACCTGACTAGCTGCTAGTTTGTGTCAAGAGCTGTAAAACCTTTTTTTCATTTCGTTTTTCACAAGAGAGCTCTTGATTATTTTACTCATCTTAAACATACAGAAGTGACACACTCTTACATTAGATGCAAAGACAACACTCCACAGCCACCTTTAAGATGGTGTCACACGTGCTTTCCTTACCCTGCACCAACAGTCGTTTTTAGTCCTGTTTACAGTGATTTATTGCCTAAAGAAAAAGCCATTTCAAGGGGAAAACATCGATATGTAACACACAAGGGCACAAAATAAAACCCCAGAAATGCATAGCGAGGGAGAGAAAGACACAGAGCCGTAGAAAATGATTCAGATGTATAGAAGGCCTCAGTGAGAGAAGGTTTGCCATTGTGTGATAAACACAAACACAGATGCGTTTAGGCTTTGATTCCAGGTTGCTTTTCACTGCTCGCAGTGGGAGCTCTCCTAAAGAAACAACCCTCACACACTTGCACACACACCATGGACCGGACTGATAGGATTAGAGACTGGTGCTGTAGTCAATCTCTCTCTCTCTTTCTCTTCCTCTCTCACCCCCTTTCTCTCTTGAGCCTGCCAAGCCTTGATTATTCACAAGGTTAGCTCCTGATTGCCTATAGCAGTAGCAGGCACAGGTTCATTATCTATCCACCTCGCCTCTCTCTGTCCTCCTTGCAGTATGATTATGCACAATGGTCAAAAGAAAAAACCTGACTTGTGTAAAAGCTAAATTTTACACACCAAAGATGCACTGGAATGCAGTTTGATTGAAACATTACATGTCAAGTTATTTTTTTACATTTTCAATGGTTCAAAATTAAGTGGTAAAGCAAAAATTGTGCTTTTATCGAAGCGTTTTTTATTTCTGTTCTTCTGTGATTTCCCCTAATTTTCTATTCAGCTGAAACACTGAATCAAATGTTTGATACAATAATGAAAGATTTTGGCTGAGAATTAGGAGAATGATTTTATTATTCTAAAAATATTTTATATTCTCTTTATTTTATCCTCCTTTTATGTGTGTGTGATACATCTATCTATCTATCTATCTATCTATCTATCTATCTATCTATCTGTCTATCTCAATAAAACCTATATTCTTATATTTTATAATATATTACAAATGTTCTGGGTTGTAGGATCCATAACATGTTTTTTTAACATTTGCAGTTGTCAGTTATGTTAATAAAAGTACAGCAGAACCTGAGACAGGCAGGTTTTGCAGAATACTGATGACGCTCTGTGTGTGTGTGTGTGTTTCTGTGTGTGTGCGTGTGTCGCTGTGTGTGTGTGTGCGTGCACCGAAGAATATAAGCGCTGCTGCACCGGGCTTCAAAAGGTAGCTGTCGGCCAGCCCTTTGCTGTCATGGAGGAGCTATCGTTATGAAACCTCCACTATGGCGCCCATATAAATAGCGTAAAAGCAATTTTTTTTGTTTAAAAATTTGATTTTATATAAGAAATAAAGGGATGTTGTTTTTTAAAATATATTTCCCTGTGAATGTAATAGTCCTGCTGCAGTGTTTAGGTATTCTGACAGTGAATGAAGCTTTGTTTATTTGTTCCTCATTTGTTTGTCAGGATATGGACAGTGTTAGTTTTTCCTTCTGTCTGTGGGACAATGTCCCCATTCTAAAGAGTGTGTGAGTGTAGTGTTGACACATGTTAGTACTGGCTGATTAGTTGACACATAAAGGAACACACAGCCCCTCCGTCACTATTCAGCCATTTTGTCTCCCTGTCTCTAACACTGGTGGAGTGGATTTATGTGTGTGTGTCTGAGGCTTTTGTTAAGGTAATGCTGAGGAGAGAGAAAGAACGACGGAGAAGACACCATGAAAAATTACTCAGATTGCAGCAAAAACTCAGTGACCCAGGAATGCAGTTTTCTTCCAATTCCTCCATGTCAATATCAAGCAACTTTAAATCAAAAATGAGGATTTTAACACTGGAAATAAAATATTTTTTAATAAATAATTTGAAATGTGTTGTGAAAGGTAGTGATCATTGGGTCTGTTGTCTATTGTGTGTTAAGTGGATTAACAGAGTGGTCAGAGACAGACAGCTAAAGTGGCAACCATATCCATTGTTTACAAGCTTGTGTCGCTTCAGCTTTTCATACGATACTGATTTGTTTTGTTAGACTTTCTTACAATAGCAGGGTGGAGTTTGTGCAAGATTGTTGTGTAATCGTTTTGATAAGTGCACGGAAGGTGGCACGGTCACATCGTATATATTTGCAGATGTTTTATGAATTTAAAGCTTGCTCAGAGTTTTTGCATGTGGTTATATGAGGTTCTACGTAATATTTACACTTTCTATGTTATGATTTTCACTTTGTAAAGGAGGAAAAACACAGATTTTATGATACATAACCCTGGATTTCTGATGTGGGCTGGAAATAGCATTCATCATCATTGTCCTTTTAAGAATAACAATACCTATTCAAAATATAATAGATTCTGACATTTTTCAAGAAAATTGTTTTGTCAAAACATTATAAATGTCCTAAATAAAATTTACTGTGCAAATTTTAACAGCTTTGCATATAATTCACTGTTTTCCTTAATGTTTTTACAAAGCAATTTCTGTTATGTATTTTGTTGATAAATTCACAATAACATCTTAGCTTTTATTTATAATGTGATCATCACAAAAAACTTACATATGGGTTCAGGGCAATGTTCAGCAATAATCACAATATCAAGCCCTTAAATTAATTTAAGCAACATTTTTTTGATTTTGTGTTAATATCTTATATGGAATAAATGTATATGAATAATAAATAATGAACAGTTATTTCTTATTTCTGTTGCCATTCTGATCATTTTCAGACAACAAGATATGAAACATTTTACTGCATCAGACCTTCACATTAAAATATTTTTCATTACTAAAACACTGTAAAGAAATCCAAAAAATACAATCATAGGCTGCCTCATAGATTTATTTAGTATATATATATATATATATATATATATATATATATATATTTATCCAATGTTTTTCAGCTCACAAAACAACTGTTACATCTATTGGATACATATGTCATATATTATGATTTTTGTATTAGTTTATGTCGGTGATTGTTCTAAAATTCTTGAAAGTATTAGTAATAAAGTAATAAAATATATCAAATCAATAGACTGTTGTGTTAAAGCATAGCTCCCCCACTGGCTCTCAGGTGGCTTAACATCTCCACAGACCTTCACAGCTACAATAAGATATACGAAGGTGGTCGACTAAATAATGAGATCCAAATGCAATATATTGCACTCCTGTAGCAGAGTCCTTCAACGCACACGATCCTCTGTACAGCTCTTTTCGCTCTTTCCTGAAGACTCACATGATTTCCTAGAAAATCAAGCAACACTGTTGACGGTTTCACTTTTAATATAATTTAATTTTCTTTCATAAAATAGTCTTCAACTAATAAAAAATCTATTATTTTCACTCTATATAAATATATCTTTGTAGCCCATGCAAGAACCAGGTTGAAACAACAAGTCTGTGTTGTGGTTTGACTTGATGTCTCATGGTATGTTTTCTCCCGGGGTCACATCTTTTTTATTGCTGTAAATATTATTAAGAACCCAAAAGCCACATACTGCAAAGAACTGGAAAAAAAAGAAAACCACAAAATAAGCTTTAGCTTTTGATCGGACGTCTCACAGAAATAAAAAAATAATAATTTGAAGTGAAACTTCAAGTGAATTCTTATCGGTATAGATAATAAAAACTCAGATCTTTCAGCTGTATTATCATGTCTCAGGTTTCTTATCTACACAGGTAATATACATTTTATACTGTACATGTCTATGTATAGACTTAACCTTAGCTACGCTGAACATAATGATGAGATTCCTACTGTTTCTTAAGTACTGTGAATTAGGGTAGATGAAGGTGTGATTCACCTTTGAGGCCTTTGAGTATTCTGTTTTTATCTTCTGAAAATGATTTTAGCAGACAAACGCTGCACAACGTTGTGTGAGTTACTGTTATTCAGCAGATCATGTGTTTGAATACGATGGAAGCATCATAGTTCACAAAGTCTGTGATAACATTGTGTGTGAAGCCACATTAGCTTTGAACGTGTAAAAGAAGTGTTGTTCCACCATGGAAGCTATGTCCTTTCCGTCCTGGTAGCTTTGACTGAGGCCTGTGCCGTATGCTATACATGTCCAAACGTCTGAGTGAATAGAAATGTGTCGTCGTGATGGTGTGTGTGTGCTGCGGCCGATTAAACTGCGGTCTAACATCCACAATGCTCCCTCTCTGTTGTCATTTTCTCACGTTTTTTTTTTTGTGTCCATGTCACACATTTTCTCTATTGCAAACTCCCCTACACCAACGCACACACAAAACAGTGTCAGTCAGACCTATGTAGGATCAGTCATGCTAGAGGTCCTTTATGGGCCAACTTGACATTGTTGTCTATAAGCTGCTTTGGAGTGAGAGGAGAACTTTAAAGGACAATTCCAAATAGTTTTTTTTACAAGAAAGGGCTTTTTTGCTTCACATATAGCTCAGTGTGACTGAACCGGCTTTCTACAGAAGGGGGAGGGTGTCGATGCATTTCAATTCATCCTCAGTTCAGCCCATTCCACATGTGAATAGAAACTGCAATTGATTTGCTAATGATAGAGTATTCACTATTAATAAGATGAATATAACAACCTTGTCCTTCTCAGCATTGGGACATTTGGAAGGAAATTGGCTTCCTAAATTGATTAAACTAAAGGTGAAACGGAGCTGGCCGTGTAGATGTAGTTTTATGCTACAGAGAAATGGTTTGCGATAAATATGATACAGATGTTGAAGTTGGATTTATTGTTGGAATTTGATGTGCTTTTGAAATTACAATTATTGAATTATTGTGTAACAAAATGTGTGGAAATGCTCCGTCATGACTTAAGTATTTTAAAATGGAAATTCTCTGCTTGTCGCAGCCAAGGATTTCTGGCTCAGGCTGCCAATATCAGTGTCATCTATGGTGTTAATATTAATTGTAACTATGTTAATAATGTAGTATGTGCCAAGTTATTATTTGTATGGTAGTATTTGCCTAAATTTGGCTTTATATATTTTTTGCTGTAAAGTTTATAATTGTTTATTGATTCACAGAAGATTATGATTTTCTTTCTGCTTCTGTAAATCTATTGGCAGCTGTGACTTTCAGTACTGGCTGACATCATTTTAGTTTAAGTTTATCTACCATAATTAAGTCACACCTGCTATATCATGAATAAAAATAACTGTAGAAGTTCCCCTTTTTATTCTATGAACTATCAAACTAACATTTACTCTCTCTCGTGGCTCGTAAATATGATCTTTTAATTCATAATAATATGACAGTAATAATGACAGTTATTGGGGACTGCTGTGTATGTGACACAAATGGCAAATAAATCCAGATGTGACTGGCTTTAATGAACAGTTGTACACAATAATCCAGCTGATAAGTGACTCTTGGAAGCTTTAAACCCTTCGGCTCCAGTATCTCTCCACATGGAGTTTAATTTGAACATGGGATCATGAGATGTAATGAAATATCAGTGAGAAATGTGATAGCTTAGTGCACCAGCCACATATTCATACTGTCATGTTGATTGAGAGCCAGCACATGGCCTTCAGCTCTCGTACTCTGTCTAGATGCCTTGTATTTAACAAAAACAGAAAATAACATAGACACATTTTCTGCAGAAAAAAGCTCAAACAGCTCAGATTAATAAAAGTGTAGTTGACCATCTGTGACCTTCCTCGTCACCATGTTGCCTTACTGCAGAGGTGTGATGGATACAATGCAAGGAATCTCAGCATGGTTTTACAGTTATATCTCAGTTACACAGCTGCACTATATGTAATTGAGGATAGCTGTCCCAGCTTCCTCTGTCTGCTTCTCAGATCCTCAATTTCCTCTAGCAGAAACCAGTATGAGTGTTACCTCTCAGTCTGCACAGGGTAGATGCGGGATGGAGGACTTTTACCATGGCAACCACTAATGCAGTATGGATGTGGGGACTCAGCCTCTGCTAGCACTGTAATAATACAGGATTCATAGTTAGTTCAGCGCCACAGCATCCTTTGAATTCAGTTTCCATTCAGCAGTATGCAGCTGACAGAAAGATCTCTCCGTAACATGGCTTCCTACGTTGTATTGCAGCACCACTTCGTGTCCCCATCACATTGTTTCCTATATCGGCTTATACTGTCCAATCCTCATAATCCCACTGTAGTCTGAGTCAAATATCTGATCCCTGCAGTGTCCTCTCACCTTCTTCTAGGATTTCTGTATCCTCCTCCTCTTCTTCACACACCAGATTACAACTGGGCAAGTTTTAGGAGTGCTACCTCGCAGGTTAGCACGATTTTTTTTTATTGAAGTAGCTTAATGGTTTATAATGTTAATGCTTTTTTATCCAGGAAACAGAAGCAGCTTCACCTCTGTGTTCTGTGGTGAAAACGGTTATGTATAGATGATGCAATGTTTGTGTGTCCTGTGTAAAAGAAATGGTGAATTGAAAAATCCAGTGCAGCAAACTGAGTAAAGTAAAAGGATCTGGGATGTGATAGTGCTAATTGATGCTTAATAAAGTTATCTTATCCATTTGTAGAATTTTGAGATTGGCCTATTTTAGGAAAATATAGAGTCAGTTTGTTAATAATCAAAGATGATATAATACCATGAACACAGCATCTGTGTAGTGACTATGTAGAAAGTAAGAATATGTTTGGTTTGCTGTTCTGTGTAAGAGCCATTTCTGAAAAAAGGCCATAAGTCACAGCCCTCTACATGAGAGTGTCAATGCAAAGCAAACACTGCTTCAATGTGGTCTTGACTGTAACACTTCCCTGACCTGCTTTGGGGTGTGGGTGTGTGTGTGTGTGTGTGTGTGTATCAGTGACATTTTTGTCCTTGTATCCCTCT